>CM019063.1:39910308-40406286 GCA_009667805.1 Leptobrachium leishanense
TTTTCCAAAGAACGCTGAAATTTCATGGAAATGTTCGTGCACCACTAGGCAAGCTAGGCAACCGCCTAGGGGCACAGCCAGCCTGAACCCGGGTTCCATTATTGTACCTGTTCCTCACTGTGTGATTCATGTAGTCAGCAGTGGTGGCTCACAAAGCTGTCATTGTCGGCTCACGGACCCCCACTAGCGGCACAGAAGGTGGTCGCCTTATGGTAACATCTGCTGTTTTCTTTTTCTTTCTTTCTTTCTTGCCTCTTTCTTTTGCCATTCTTTCATCTGCCTTTCTTTCTTTTTTCGCCTCTTTTTTTCTTTCTTTCAGTCTCCCTTTCTTTCGTGCCTTTCAATAGGATAATGAGGATCGAGTCACTTTCTTTTTGTATTGTGGTATTGTAAGTAAGGTGCTGGTTCTGGATCGGAGGTTATAGGATGAGGGAACTGTGAGGAAAGCAGCCTATTCAGATAGGGTGGGAGGTTCCCAGTAAAGCTCTAAACACCATGTTGGAAAGGTGAAGGGTGCATCTAGATTCCAGCGACGGCCAGTTTAGCTTTCTTAACATGTCACAATGGTGGGTCATGTAGTTACATTGTAGCAGAAAGCGGCAAAATGAGTTATACAATGTAGTAAGTTTCTGAAGGTGTGTTTGCGGGGCAGCTGCATACACTACATCTCCATATTCAATAGCCGGCATAAGCATTTGATATACAACCTGCTTTCTTACTGCGGGGCTCAGGCAGGATTTGTTTCTGTACAGGGCACCTAGTTTGGGGTAAAGTTTAGATGAGAGGTTTTCGATGTGGGTCCAAAGGATAGGTTTGGGTCTAACCACATACCTAGATATTTGAGAGAAGTGACTGTGGTCAGCGTGCCATTTGATTTTGTCCTGATGCATAGATGGGGAGTTTGTAATTTATGTAGTTTAGGTTTTGTTCCAAAGAACATTGTAACAGTTTTGTCAGTATTTAGAAAGAGTTTGTTATCTGCAAACCACTTTTCTACCTTTATATTTATTTATTTATTTATAAAGGATTTTACCCGGAAGGATACATTGAGATTTCTCTCGTTTTCAAGTATGTCCTGGGTTCAAGAACATTGAAGTGTTACAGTTACAGAAATACAAAGTAATACAATGCAAGATATTGAAAAACAACACAAATATACAGATTAACAGAAAATAAATATGTAGGAAATATAGTCACTAGGTTACATGTTTACAGGTGCATTCTGTATTGAGGTATGTTAGTAAGTAGCTCTTGAGTGACTTAAGACTGAGGGAAGATTTGATGGTGTCTGGGAGGTTATTCCATAATTGTGGTGCTCTCTAGGAAAATGAGGACCGAGCTGCTGTCTTTTTGTATTGTGGTATTGCAAGTAAGGTGCTGGTCCTGGATCTGAGGTTATAGGATGAGGGAACTGCCAGGGGAAGCAGCATATTCAGGTAGGGTGGTAGCTTCCCAGAAATGCTCTTAGACACCAGGCTGGAGAGGTGAAGGGTGCGTTTAGACTCCAGCGATGGCCAGTTTAGCTCTCTTAACATGTCACAATGGTGGGTCATGTAGTTACATTGTAATGCAAAGCGGCAGAAGGAGTTATACAATGTAGTAAGTTTCTGAAGGTGTGTTTGCGAGGCCGCTGCATACACTGCATCTCCGTAATCAATAGCCGGCATAAGCATTTGTTGTACAATCTGCTTTCTTACAGCGGGGCTCAGGCAGGATTTGTTTCTGTACAGGGCACCTAGTTTGGGGCAAAGTTTAGATGAAAGTATTTCGATGTGGGGGCCAAAGGATAGATTAGGGTCCAACCACATACCTAGATATTTGAGAGAAGTGACTGTGGTCAGCGTGCCATTTGATTTTGTCCCCACACATAGATGGGGTGTTTGCAATTTGTGTAGTTTAGGTGCTGTTCCAAAGAGCATTGTTACAGTTTTGTCAGTATTTAAAAAAAGTTTGTTGTGTTTGATCCACTTTTCTACCTCTGTGAATTGTACTTGCAGCACGGCCTCCAGCTGCGGGAGATTTGGTTTGCTGGTATAGATTACAGTGTCGTCTGCGTGCATATGTACAGTTGAGGCTTTGCAGATGTTGGGCAGATCATTTATGAATATTGTGAATAGCAGGGGGCCGAGTATTGAGCCTTGGGGTACACTGCAAGTAACTGGGAGTGGGAGGGAGGAGCTGCCAGAAATTGACACATATTGTGATCGGTCGAATACATATGAATGAAACCAGGTTAGCGTGTGATCACCAATGCCAGAGTTTTTAAGTTTTTCTAACAAGATGCCATGGTCTACTGTGTGGGGGTAGCAGTCTATTCAGGTAGGGTGGCAGCTTCTCAGAAATGCTCTTAGACACCAGGCTGGAGAGGTGAAGGGTGCGTTTAGACTATATATTTGGCAAAATCAAGGAAGATGGCTCCAGTTAGGTTTCCTTGTTCCATCCCAGCCTGGATATCAGATGCAGACTTTTAAAAGGGCGGTTGTAGTTGAGTGATTTGGATGAAAGCCTGATTGATCCGGGGTTAAGTAGTTCCAATATTGATAATAATCACGTACTTGTGTGTAGACACATTTTTCCAAGATTTTTGACACTACAGAGAGCAACGATATCGGACGGTAGTTGGATACCAAAGTACTGTCACCACTTTTATGGATAGGTACCACTCTCGCAGTCTTCCAGAGTTTGGGTATGTATCCAGTCACCAGTGATTCATTTATTAGGGTTGCGACAGGATTTGCAATTGCCGGCGCACTGATTTTCAGCAGCATTGCTGGTATTTGATCAGGTCCAGACTGGTATTTCATTTTTTGCTTACGGAGAAGTTTAGTAACGACACTGACAGGCACTGGTCTAAAACTGAATTCCTGTCTGATACAGGGACTTTGCACAGTTGGAGGGGCCTGACCTGCATGAGGCCTTTCTGATTGCATGTCATTTCCTAGCTAGGCAATCAAAGTGGTGGTGCATCCAACAAAATAATCATTAAAGGCATTTACTACATCTAGGGGGTGTTGCAGGGTTTGGTTGTTTACTTTGACAGCAGCTGGCTGGGAGTGGACTGGGGGTGCTTGTATGTTATATATACATGTACGTATATATCACTCTATGGTGACACTAGTACAGGAATCTCAATATTTTGCTCTAGATGTTCATTGCCTACAATTTCCAGAATTCTTTGAATGTCATAAATGGCCAGAGAATAATGGGAGGTGTAGTTCAGGAACATCTAAGGGGGGTGTCAGAGTTTGAGATCTCTGCTGTAGTAGATCAAACATAGATGAAGATATTGGGGATATTAAGTACAGGTGTCATTCAGGAGCGATTAGAACCCATTCTAGCCTTGTCACGCAGTGTAACGTTATTTTGTTACCGTTCTTTAATCCTCACCGCTCACTGAAATGGAGACATCGGAGAGGAATCTGTAATCTGCATGAGTTATTCATGAATACAGGGGTTTCTTTATTTTTCTGCACTTACAAGCAGGTTGACGAGAGAATTCAATTATTCATAAAGAGAAAATGTGTGTAAACAGTCTAACAACAACAAAGCTAATGAACGTGGACAGGAAGACGGCAAATGCGTTTCTCAGACTATCAGAACTAGCGATTAAACAAATCGTACAGGGAACAGGGTTCACAAGGGACGAATTTAAGAAAAAGCCATTAAAGCGGTAAATCAGCCGAAGTTATACTTTGGCCAAGCTTCACTATTTATCCAGATTTGAGCTGTGAGATCCTGTATAGTCCAATGCAAAGGAATTTTGTTTATAGCGAATGGGTTCCAGGTTGTGCCCCCAGAGTGTCAACACATCAGACATGACAGACAATGTGTCGAAAATGTTTCAGTAAGCTTTGAGTTCCATTTTACCATCATGGAAATATGGAGCAAGCTGTAATGTACATGTAGTAGCACTTTTTGGCCAGCCGAGGGAGCCATCAGCCTGTCAAATAGGACTTAAAGAGTTATTCAGAGAGCCCTGAAATTTCACCAAAATCTCAGTGCTCTCTCGTTTGGCGCACTTCGGCTAGTTCAGTTCACTGACCCTGTGGTGAATTCAAAGGGATCCACCAGACCAAAGGGATCACCGAACTCTGACAAACAGACCGCCAAATGCAGCCGACGATCCGCCAAATGGACCACTTCGAAGACCTTTCAACAATCAAAACCCCTGCAAAGCTTCTGGAGCAGAATCCCCATTTTGGTAAAACAATTTCACAACCTATAAACGCCCCCTGGTGGTGAAATTTTGAACTAATTTAATTTTTTTGCATGAATGTATTTCCCATGGCGTCATTAACCCTTTAAGAACCACTGACGTACATGGTACATGCTGGGGAAAATTCACCTCAAGGACCAATGACATACTATGTACGTTATGGTCCTTTATCACCCCCCCCCTCCCTATACTCACCTCTCTGGCCGGGGTCCAACGTCGGTCTGGCTTCCTGCGTGCACTGAGCTCATTTTGACCGTTTATGCTCATCATGTTTAAACATTAATTCCTATTTTATTAAGTTATTATTTATTATGTTAAAATTTATTATATTAAGTCCTATTTTATTAAATTTTTCTATTATTATTTTTTTAATTATTTGTTTTGTACTTTCACACCATACCAAGTCATGATCAGGCCATTCCAATGATACCAAATATGACCCTCTAGATGTAATGTATCGGGAGATACGGGGGATCCAAAGGATCCCCCTAGCTCCACTTTGCAGCTAGGGGATTAACTGGCAGACTGACATCATTGCACATACGGCGACAACGTCAGTGGGTGGGGGGGGTGACCCGGTGGCTTGACTGACATCCAGGATCCAGGTTTGAATTGTGACCCAGCACCTAAGGGGTTAAAGAGAGGCACTGCTCAATAGGGCAGACTCTGCCCTCTCCAGCAGTGTCATTCTTTTGTTTCTAGCCCTAGCCATTCAGGAGGGAGAAGTGTCCAAAAGACCCCCCTTCCCTTTCAGGTTCTCCCTGCAGGCTCAGGGATAAGCCTGAAAGGGACGTCATCACGATGGCTGGGGCCCATAAAAACGCTGCGCAGACTTCAGAGAAGTCATTCCAGTGTTGGAGCCCAGACAGAGAGGTGTGTATAGGAAGGGAGGGGAGTTAAAGGACCATGACGTACATATTACGTCCTTGGTCCTTAAGTGGTCCACTGACGTTCTATGTACGTCAGTGGTCCTTAAGGGGTTAAGACGTACTGCAAATTTGGTGACATTCTGATAAGTTGTTTTTGCTAGAGTGCTTGGAATAGAATTCTAGACACCTGGTATATATATGTTACAGGTTTTATTCTGTCTGCATTTTGTATCAATAGTGAAGATGAAGAAATATGATAAAATACATGGGTAAAAGAGATGAAGATTCCTGCATTTGCTGTGAAAGAGGAGCATTTGGAGCGAGTTCTTCCCAGATCAAGAATAGGCTCAGACGGTTTCCATGCATCTGTTACGTTCGCAGTGATTTACACCTTTGATGTCGCACCCTGCATAGGAAGCCAAACCGCTGCAGCGATTTCTAACTATCTACATTGTGCATAGAGAGGATGTAGGAATCTGCTCGAACCATAACCTTTACCGGCAGCATATGCTGATTAGGGATGAGCCGAACACTCCCCGAGTTCGGTTCGAGCCCGAACCCGAACTTCCCATTTGTTCGGGACCGAACCCGAACCCGAACTCGAACCCCATGCAAGTCAATGGGGCTGAAAATTCGGTTTTTTAGAGTGCCCTCCAAGAGGGCATATATGCTACATATTTGCCATAAAAGGTGTATGGGGGTCCGGGTAGTGCCCTGGGGGACAGGAAACAAGGACAAAAAGTAAAAAAAAAAACGTTTTTAAAGGGACAGTAAGTTTTCCATGAAATAAGGGTTAAAAATAAAAACCAAAAATTCCTTCAAATATTGTGCCTAGGAGGTCCCCATAACCTGCCCGTGAAGTGGTGGATTTCTAGGATGTATAGAAACACTTAGAAGCAAAAAAATGACGTTTCATATGACGGTAAATGCTTTTCCTCTAATCTATCCATAAACAACTGCTTGGGGCGGCAGCCTGTATGAAAAGACATTTTAGGACGCGCAGAAAAAGTTTAGAGTTTTTTTTGGCTAAATTATTGTGAAACTTATGCAGGCTTTGGATGAAAGTAACAATAGGTGCTTTAAAATTGGGCTTTTAGCGTCGGCAACAGTGCCGTCACACCTTAACCACTCTGAGGATATGAATCTGATACAGGCGTCAATGGCAGTGCACCCAGATATTGTGCCTTTAGTGCCAGGCCTGCAAGTACTATTATACAGTAACCCCTCTGTGGAATTGTGGAAGAGTGCAGGGGTGGACCATGCGGTCCTATATTAAAAAGATATGAATCTGGGAATGGGCGTCAGTGCACCCAGATATTGTGCCTTTAATGCCAGGCCATCAAGTAACATCATACAGTAACCCCTCTGTGGTATTGTGGAAGAGTGCAGGGGTGGACCATGTGGTACTATATTGAAAAGTTTTTGATCTGGTAATGGGCGTCAGTGCACCCAGATATTGTGCCTTTAAAGCCAGGCCATCAAGTATCATCATACAGTAACCCCTCTGTGGTATTGTGGAAGAGTGCAGGGGTAGACCATGTGGTCCTTTATTGAAAAGTTTTTGATCTGGTAATGGGCGTCAGTGCACCCAGATATTGTGCCTTTAATGCCAGGCCATCAAGTATCATCATACAGTAACCCCTCTGTGGTATTGTGGAAGAGTGCAGGGTTGGACCATGTGGTCCTATATTGAAAAGTTTTTGATACGGTAATGGGCGTCAGTGCACCCAGATATTGTGCCTTTAATGCCAGGCCAGCAAGTATCATCATACAGTAACCCCTCTGTGGTATTGTGGAAGAGTGCAGGGTTGGACCCTGCGGTTCAAAAAATTTAAATGATAAAAATCTGGCACAGGCGTCAGTGCAGCCAAATATTGTGCCTTTCATGTCAGCAAGTGCCTTCACACCGTAACCCTTTTGTGGTATTGTGGAAGAGTTCAGTGCTGGAGGTTTTGTGAATACAGAAGAGGACATCCCCTATCTATTCCATTACTTCAGCATCAGGGGATTGATAGCTGCTGATCAAGGACTGATTCATTTTTATAAATGTCAGCCGGTCTACAGAGTCGGTGGACAGATGCACTCTTTTGTCTGTGACAAAACCTCCAGCGGCACTGAACGTCCTTTCGGAAAGCACGCTAGATGAAGGGCAACCTAGTAGCTGCATAGCATATTGGCTAAGTTCTGACCAGTGATCCAATCTCAACACCCAGTAAGCCAGTGGATCATCTGCTGGAAAGGTATCCAGGTCTGCCCTTGCCCCTAGGTAGTCCTGCAGCATACGGTGAAGACGCTGGCAATGGGTGCCTACATTTGACGTCCTTGGGAGTCGTGGACTAAAAAAATTTAAAAAAGCATCAGTCAAGCGGCCCTGGCCTTCACCGCTATTCCTCTGATCACCTGCAGCCTCAGAAGCACGTGTGTCAGCACTTGGTAATCTACCAGTGCCTGGAAAGGTGTTACACAAGTGTCGCTTTAGAGCGTCCTCAAGTTTTGTCATCCTGTGCTCCCTATGTGCAGGCAGGATGAGCTCTGCAACTCTCCCCTTGTATCGTGGATCAAGAAGGGTTGCCAACCAGTAGTGATCCCTCTCCTTGATAGCACGAATCCTGGGGCCCTTTAGCAGGCTTTGCGTCATTAAGGAGCCCATGCAGCGTATGTTGGAGGTGGCAGTAGCTGCCGAGTCTTCCTGGTCAATGAGGATGACCGTATCGTGCACTTCCTCCTCCCAGCCATGCACAAGCCCTTCTGTTTCTGGGCACACAAAACCCTCCCTTGAGGAATCCCCACCTTCAATGCCCCCACTACTTAAATAGTCCTCCTCATCCTCCTCCTGTCTGATCTGAGTAGGACCCGCTGGAATGCTGTCTGCGGAAAGACTGGGGCCTTGAGAGCTAGGGAAGGCCTCCTCTTCCTCCCGCTGCTCTGCCTCTAGAGCCACATCTATAATTCCCCGCAGAGTGTGCTCCAGCAGGAGCACTAAAGGAATTGTGTCACTGATGCATGCACTGTCCCTGCTCACCATCCTCGTTGCCTCCTCAAATGGTGACAGTACAGTGCATGCATCCTTGATCATCAGCCACTGCGGGGGGGAAAAAAACCCAAGTTGACCTGAACCTGTCCTTGTGCCATACTCACACAGGTACTCGTTGATGGCCCTCTGCTGCTTGTGCAGATGCTGCAGCATTGCTAATGTCGAGTTCCACCTGGTGGGCATGTCACAGATCAGACAGTTTGTGGGAAGGTGGAATTCTCTTTGAATTTCTGCCAGGCGAACGCTTGCTGGGAATGACCGTCTGAAGTGGCTGCAGACCTTTCTGGCCTGGATGAGAAGCTCTGGCAGCCCTGGGTACTTGGTTAGGAAACGCTGTACCACCAGATGTAAGACGTGTGCTAGGCATGGTACATGCGTCAATTTACCCTTGCGTAGGGCGGAGAGAAGGTTGCTGCCATTATCGCAGATGATCATTCCCAACTCAAGCTGGCGTGGTGTTAACCATCTCTGCACCTGCCCCTGCAGAGCTGACAAAATTTCTGACCCGTGTGGCTCCTGTCCCCTAAACAAACCAGCTCAAGCACAGTATGGCATCTTTTTGCTTGAGCCATTGCGTAGACCCTGCCAGGCATCGGTTTAACTGCCACTTCGCCAGAGACAGAAAAGGAGGAGGAGGAAGAGGTGGTGGTGGTGGAGCAGACAGACCTCATACAAGCAGCTTTCTGGAGGCGTGGTGGATGAACAAGCGCCAGCACAGAGCCCCATCTTGGATCCCTCCCAGCTGCAATCAGAGTTACCCATTGTGCCATGAAGGAAATGTAACGACCCTGTCCATGCTTGCTGGACCACGTGTCTAAAGTGAAATGCACCTTGCTGCTGACTGCCTTTCCCAATGACTGGATAACATTGTCTTCCACGTGCTGGTATAGTGCTGGAATGGCCTTGCATGAAAAGTAATGGCATTTTGGAACCTGCCACTGTGGTACAGCACATTCAGCAAATTCACAGAAGGGAGCAGAGTCCACCAGCTGGAAAGGCAGCAGCTGCAATGCGAATAATTTTGCTAAGCTGGCATTTAGACGCTGTGCTTGGGGGATGGTTGGGACTATATTTTTTCTTTCGCTGCAGCAGCTGTCGCAACGTAATCTGACTGCGTAAATCTTCAGCTACTGGGATGATGTCACATTGTGAGGAAGGACCTGCTGGTACATCCATTACTGTAGCATCATCACTGTCGGTGGAGGTTGTAGGCAATGACATGGCAGGACATACAGTGTGGGTAGAGACAGATGAGGAGGAGGAGGACCTATGCAAAGTTTTGCGCTTATGGGATGTGTGGCACTTGTTCATATATTGCCTCAAGCACGTGGTACCCAAGTGTCTGGTGTTTAGCCCAGGTTTCAGCCTCATCTGACATAGATTACAAATAGCAACGGTGGGGTCTGCTGCACATTTCTTAAAGAACTCCTAGTCAGCAGAGTTTCTGCATGTGTTCTTTGAGACAACAGCGCTCTGCACCGGAGCAGCTCTGACATCTGATGCCTTGGACTGGCTAGTGCTACGGTTGGTCACAGAGGATGTTGTGCCTCGTGTTTGCTGTGCCTCCTCCTCCCCCTCCTCCTCACTTGATTCCTCAGTTCGATCTGGCACCCAGGTGGAGTCAGTGACCTCATCATCAATGTCATCTTCACCCCCTATCTCCTCATCACTGGAGCCAACTTGGCAGTATGCTGCAGCTGCTGGGGCAACATGAGTGCCAGTTATTTGTGTGTCATCACTGGCACCCCCTTCCTCTAGGTTGATTATACTCCCTTGCTCAACCTCAGAGATTGAATCAGAGCACTGTACTTGCTGCGCATCCTCAAGCAGCATGTCACTCTCATTGTAGTCAAACAATTCAGCTGACTCCTCCGTGTGTAATAGCGAAGCTACGGTAGGAGTAGCTGTGGACATGGAGGCTGCATTAGATGCTTTTGCAGCTGAGGTGGACTGTAAAGCACTAGAAGCCTGGCTGGCAGAGGACTCGGAAAATGAGGATGGCCTGGTTAGCCAATCCACCAAGTCCTCTGTATGTTGCTGCTGCTTAAGACGGCCAGCACCAGTTAGAAAGGACAAGCGTGCCCCTGCAGAGGATGCACCACGTCCACCACGACCAGAGACACAGCCTCCCGACACAGGGGCTGCTTGCCCTCTTATCTGGGTCTGGGAGCGTCTGCCTGTCCTTTTTGTTCTTTCAGACATGGTGAGTGATATATAGATTAATATATACAGAACTCTGAAACAACTCTGGTATAAAGATTTAAATAACTCTGGTATAACTCAGTGAGACACACTGATAGCTGGCAGCCAGTGACAAGAGACAGATCACCTCAATTCACAAATGTTTTTAGAAATTAGTGAGCCCCAAAATACAGCGTGGTACTGGTTGTGTGACGAGACACAGATCACCTTAATTCACAAGTGTTTTAAAGAAATTAGTGAGCCCCAAAATACAGTGTGGTACTGGTTGTGTGACGAGACACAGTTCACCTTAATTCACAAGTGTTTTAAAGAAATTAGTGAGCCCCAAAATACAGAGTGGTACTGGTTGTGTGACGAGACACAGATCACCTTAATTCAGAATTGTTTTAAAGAAATTAGTGAGCCCCAAAATACAGCGTGGTACTGGTTGTGTGACGAGACACAGATCACCTTAATTCAGAATTGTTTTAAAGAAATTAGTGAGCCCCAAAATACAGCGTGGTACTGGTTGTGTGACGAGACACAGATCACCTTAATTCACAAGTGTTTTAAAGAAATTAGTGAGCCCCAAAATACAGCGTGGTACTGGTTGTGTGACAAGACACAGATCACCTTAATTCACAAGTGTTTTAAAGAAATTAGTGAGCCCCAAAATACTGCGTGGTACTGGTTGTGTGACGAGACACAGATCACCTTAATTCATAAGCGTTTTAAAGAAATTAGTGAGCCCCAAAATACAGCGTGGTACTGGTTGTGTGATGAGACACAGATCACCTTATTTCACAAATGTTTTAAAGAAATTAGTGAGCCCCAAAATACAGCGTGGTACTGGTTGTGTGACGAGACACAGATCACCTTAATTCACAAGTGTTTTAAAGAAATTAGTGAGCCCCAAAATACAGCGTGGTACTGGTTGTGTGACGAGACACAGATCACCTTAATTCACAAGGGTTTTAAAGAAATTAGTGAGCCCCAAAATACTGCGTGGTACTGGTTGTGTGACGAGACACAGATCACCTTAATTCACAAGCGTTTTAAAGAAATTAGTGAGCCCCAAAATACTGCGTGGTACTGGTTGTGTGACAAGACACAGATCACCTTAATTCACAAATGTTTTAAAGAAATTAATGAGCCCCAAAATACAGCGTGGTACTGGTTGTGTGACGAGACACAGATCACCTTAATTCACAAATGTTTTAAAGAAATTAGTGAGCCCCAAAATGATTTGCTGGCTGTGTGACAAGACACAGAAGATCACCTCAATTCACAAATGTTTTAAATAAAGTTGTAAACCCCAAAAAAACTTGCTGGCACAGTGACAAGACACACATCACCTAAATTCCCTGATATTTGGTAGAAATGAGACCCCCCAGACCCCCCCAGTAGTGTGGCAGACCGGCAGTAACAAGACACAACTATCTCCTTTGAAATCTCCTCTGAAATGCGTGCAGAAGCGCTGCGTGGAAACGTTATATAGTGTGCTGTGGGACTTAGCTCTGTGAGGCCATGATTGGCCACAATTTGCCCAATCAGGACTCTGAGCGGTGATTGGCATAGTGTTGAACCAGTCTTGCACCAGACCTGTGGTCAGGTGCAAGGCTGTAGCCAATTAGGAGCTTCAGGCCAGTGGGAAAATACATTGTGGTCCATTGTGGTCGAACATGCGGCGAACACCCGGAAATGTTCGGTGTTCGCGATCTACTCGAACAGGCTAAGTTCGGGTCGAACCCCGAACCGTCCGAACCCGAACAGCTCATCCCTAATGCTGATATGGCGATTGGAAGGTCCCTCTAACTGGTCCCTCCCCGTGTCGTTCTGAAACTTCCATCTGCTCTCCAACAGACTGAAGGTTTCCTTGGAGATAAATTAAACAGGTCTTGGTGTCCTTTTACTTTAAGATCCAAAAAAAAAAAGGTTTATTCTTCTGATGACATGATTTGCTTTTATGGTTAGAGCGCGAGGAACCGTAGGAAGCTCCTACAGAGATGACAGGAGGAGAACACGTTGTATTTCCACCCCATGGAGCATCGTTAACAGACGTTCAGCTCCCTATTTAGGGATTGCATCCTGGCAAAAGTTAGTTATGTTGAGAAAGTAGCTGTGAGTTATCTGGAAGCTGTAACGGGAGGATTCGTGCCATGCGAGCTGTAATTGAACGGCTCGTTGTACATTACATTAGCAGTTCTGTCGTCTCCAGTCGGTACGTAACCTTGACGCATCTGACAATCACTCAGATTCATTACTGATTACTCCAGTTCCTGCTTCATCTGCAGCATCTCTACAGTGTCTGCTGCCTGTCTCCTCTCCGGATGTTTTAAACAACAGGAGGGTATTGAATCTTCATCCTGATCTATTAACTCCTGATTCATTTAGCGGAATGAAGATTTGTTTTAATCAATTTATCTCATAGGGCCATGGAAAAATTAATTAAATCGACACTCTACTCATCCCAACCACTTGATAGTTTTAAAGTGGTCAGGATGTCAGGACTCAGGAGTACCCCTCCCCAGCTCCACAGATCCGGTGAAAACACTGGAGGGGTCAGGGCTAGTGCTAAACGATTTTACACCCTAGGCAAGACCAGCTACTTGTGCCCCCAAAAAATGAACTCTTGAAACGCAGGGGGCACACACTGTGCACGGACACACACACAGTGCACTGGAGCTGCACACGGTCATTCAATGCCCATCTTACCCTTCCGCTGGTCGGGCCCGGGATCGGTCTGTGCCTCGTTCTTTCCTCTGCCTCTTTATTTCTTCTGCCCTCCATGCCTCTTTCTTTCGCCTGTTTTTTCTTCTGCTTTCTACTTTCTTTCATCTGCCTCTTTCTTTCTTCTGCCTCTTTATTTAATCTGCCTCTTTCTTTCTTTAATATGCCTCTTTCCTTCACCTGCCTCTTTCTTTCACCTGCCTCTTTCTTTCTTTGATCTGCCTCTTTCTTTCTTCTGCCTCTTTATTTAATCTGCCTCTTTCCTTCACCTGCCTCTTTCTTTCACCTGCCTCTTTCTTTCACCTGCCTCTTTCTTTCTTTGATCTGCCTCTTTCTTTCCTCTGCCTCTTTCTTTCATCTGTCTCTTTCTTTCTTTAATCTGCCTCTTTCCTTCACCTGCCTCTTTCCTTCACCTGCCTCTTTCTTTCTTTGATCTGCCTCTTTCTTTCCTCTGCCTCTTTCTTTCATCTGTCTCTTTCTTTCTTTAATCTGCCTCTTTCCTTCACCTGCCTCTTTCTTTCACCTGCCTCTTTCTTTCCTCTGCCTCCTTCTTTTGCCTGTTTTTTCTTCTGCCTTCTACTTTCTTTCATCTGTCTCTTTCTTTCATCTGCCTCTTTCTTTCATCTGCCTCTTTATTTAATCTGCCTCTTTCTTTCACCTGCCTCTTTCCTTCACCTGCCTCTTTCCTTCACCTGCCTCTTTCTTTCTTTAATCTGCCTTTTTCTTTCACCTGCCTCTTTCTTTCTTCTGCCTCTTTCTTTCACCTACCTCTTTCTTTTCATTCCTCTGCCTCTTTCTTTCTTTAGTATGCCCTCTGTGCCTCTTTCTTTCTTTACTCTGCCTTCTGTGCTCTTTTTTCTTTTTTCTTTTCTTTCATCTGCCTCTTTTTTTCTTTCTTCTGTGCCTCTTTTTTTCTTTCTTCTGTGCCTCTTTTTTTCTTTCTTTCGTGTCTTTCTCTTTCTTCTGTGCCTCTTTTTTTCATTTGCCTCTGGTGGCACCTGCAAGTCATCTGGTGGCGCCTGAGCATCACTATAAGATGCCCACCTTCTGCACCGCTAGCAGGTGGTCCGCGAGCCAATAATGTCAGCTTTGCGAGCCACCACTAACGGCTACACGAGCCACAGAATGAGGAGATGGTAAGCAGGAAAATGAAGATGGTAAGCAGGAAATTGGAGATAAGGAGGAAAATGGAGATAAGGAGGAAAATGGAGATGGTAAGCAGGAAAATGTCCGCCTCTAAATTTTCCTTACCATCTCCATTTTACTGTCATATTCCACAGTAGACACTTTATTAGTGCCAAGCCCCAGGACGAAGCACAAAGCTGGTTCGTATTGGCAGGGCCACAGCACGCCACCTCGTGTATCGGCTCCTGGAATCCGTAGGACTCCGTGGAGGGATGCGCGTCTCAGCCACGAGCCCTGCGCAAGCTCTCTCTCGCGAGATCGCACAGCACCGTGGAGGAATCGCGGAGGGAAACTAGGAGCTATTTGTTTCCAGTCTCACTCTGCTTCCAGTGAGAAGAAGTACCGGATGGCTCTACCCTTTTCACCGTGGGATGAGAGGTGAGTATGGGATTTAATGGGGAGATTAGATGAGCATGTTATGTGATTCTACAAATGCAGAATCACTTAACACCAGCATTGAGCAGACGTTATTTCACTTTGAAAGCAGAGTCTGCGGTAGGCTCAAAGACTGCTGAGCAGATAGGATTAACCCTTTCACTATACTCAATGTGCAAGGTACCTCTAAGTGACCCAATATTGAGTACAGTCGATATGGTGTTCCAGAGGAGCAATGCAAAAGAATTTTGTTTATTGCAAATTAAATTTGTTTGCATTTGTGCTCCAGGACACCCCCCTAACGGTTTAGCACCCTGGTCATGAAGTTCGATGAGCTGGCACATATTAAAAATCAGCTGGAAATGTGTCTGAATGACATCTCCGCAGCTGATCCTGCAGAGACCAGAACTGCAGTAACTCAATTTGTCCAGCAGATGGCGACATCTACCTTCCTAATAGAGTATTACAGTCAGGAATACATTGGGAATATTCTCAAATATGTCTTACTGTATAATTAATAACAAATTGTTTTCCGGGGGAAAAAAACCACTGGTTCCTGACAGTGGTTGGATGCAAAATACCTTGGCAGTGAAGGGGTTAACTCCTTATGGTTAGAAAATAAAATAAAATTGGTAGTAAAATGGTTCCTTTTACCAACTTGGATTTGCTAAAGGAAAACTCTAGGCTAAAAATGAAAATGGGTTGGGGGTGGTGGGGGGGACGTCTGGCTAAGTTTGCCGTCAGTCTTTTATCTATAAATATCAAACTATTTATTCATCTGTTTTAAAAGATGGAACATTCTCTATTCCGGGATCTATTAACCTCAATAAGGTGAATTCCTCTCTAATTACATTTTTTTTAAATGGATAAATGGTTTGAGGGTCAAAACTTGTAGAATTACTTCCTTAATGCGTTTTGAAGAAAAGTCTGAGTCATTTAAAATTAAGATATGGAAACATTGAACCCGTGACACTTACACTGTAACTCAGGGGCGTTTATAAAGTCCAAAAGGTGATTGAGAATTTAACTATGCGTCAGCAAATATTATAAGAAGAGCTTGAAATACTCTATGTCTTCGCTGTGCAGGGCGATGCAGGGCAAGGTAAAATAAAGTAAACTGGTAGTCATAAAGATTATTATACAAATATTCTAATTCCAAGCTCCTTGCAGCTTCTTTACAGTAATACAATATTCTAATTCTATTCTAACACAGTAATAGAATATTCTAATTCTAAGCTGTTTGCAGCTTCTTCACAGTAATACTATATTCAAATTCTATTCTAAAACAGTAACAAAATATTCTAATTCTAAGCTCCTTGCAACTTCTTTACATTAAAACAATATTCTATTCTACCACAGTAACAACATATTCTAATTCTAAGATCTTTGCAGCTTCTTTACAGTAATACTATATTCAAATTATATTCTAACACAGTAACAAAATATTCTAATTCTAAGCTCCTTGCAACTTCTTTACAGTAAAACAATATTCTATTCTACCACAGTAACAACATATTCTAATTCTAAGATCCTTGCAGCTTCTTTACAGTAATACAATATTCTAATTCTATTCAGAGTAATAGAATATTCTAATTCTAAGCTGTTTGCAGCTTCTTCACAGTAATACAGTATTCTAATTCTATTCTAACACATTAAAAAATATTCTAATTCTAAGATCCTTGCAGCTTCTTTACAGTAATACTATATTCAAATTCTATTCTAACACAGTAACAAAATATTCTAATTCTAAGCTCCTTGCAGCTTCTTTACAGTAAAACAATATTATATTCTACCGCAGTAATAACATATTCTAATTCTAAGATCCTTGCAGCTGCTTTACAGTAATACTATTTTCGAATTCTATTCTAATACATTACCAAAATACACTAATTCTAAGCTCTTTGCAGCTTCTTTAGAGTAATACAGGGTGACAGGAGTGAGAGCTCACAGAAAATTCTCTATCTCCACAGGAGGCACACTAAACATACACTATATTGCCAAAAGTATTCGCTCACCCATCCATATGCGAGTCAAGGCAGGTGAGAGAATACTTTTGGCAATATAGTGTACATTAAAAAGGTACGCAAATTGGATTTTACATATTAAGTTCCATTTTTCTTTCTATTAGCATGTTGCTTCAATGTTTATACACATTTTGGTAATGAAAGGGTTAATAGCCGCACCATGGCTCCTACATGCCCTTTTTGTCATGCAGCCGGGCATCAGACATCCATCATACGTTGCACACTGATTATCTGTGTCGGGGAAGCTAACATTTTCTTTCCTTTTTTTTCTTTCTTATCCCTATTGTTGCAGATTTGTCTTTCTCTTCTATTTTTGCCAGAACAGATCAATGTGAGGTTTATTTTCACTGCGTGTCATTTTTATATCTGTCAGTGAGTAAACAGTGGAGGCTAACTGTGAGATTTCCATCTGCTCTCTTGTTTGCTCAGCTGTTTGTGCAACACATACTGCTTTATCTAATGTGTTATAATCTATTCTCAACAGTCCTTCGTAATTGTTTCGTCTTTTTCAGCTATCGTCTGCCGGCGTAGCATTGGTGAAACTTTTATTGCTTGGCTGTTTAATTTTTTTTTTATTATTATTTATTTATTTTTCAACACGTCCGGAGATGCAGCGGTTAACGAGTTTTATTTTAGGAGTGTTTTCTCATTATGTGCCGGCTTGTGGAATAACGCTGCGAGTTTGAAAATGCTCTCTAGCATGTCATGCGGTGAAATAGCGGGAGAACAGATGCTGGTGTCAGCTCACGCTGGCGAGAGGTAAAGCACCACTGTGAATTGGCGTTTTCTATGGAAAATGAGAGAGATAGATTTGCAAACTCCTAGAATTGGTTTTAATGTAGAAAATAATAATTTGTTACATTTTTTTTCTTGTTTGTGTTTATTCTATGAGTTCCAGTACGTTTCAGATAAACCACTACAGATAATCAGTAAATACGAGGGGACCTATCTGAGCCACTAAGGACCAATAAAGGCATTGCCGGATAACCCGTAGATAACCAAAAGAGATACTTCTCCACTGGTATCAGCTCTTGGACTGCATAGGACACATAGGACTCCATGGAGACAAGCATGACCCTGGGCGTAATCTGGGAAAACCTGCCACGTGTCCACATTCCAGCCCTGTCCCCTGCTGGTGAGAGCGATCTAGGCCAGCTCTTCCCTATCTGGGCTAAGCCATTCCACCCTGTGCCGCTCCTGGATTCCCCTGCAGCTGGTCTGGCCTGGGATCGCATGTCCTGTCTGCTCAGGCCTGTTTGCTATAAATATGCAAGTAGCACATAGGCTCCTTGCTCTTGCATGGGTCTAGTTCCTGAGGATCTCTGTTCCTGAGGGTCTACTTCCTGGTATCTTTGTCTTGGTTTTTCTGTGTATGAACTTTGCTGTTCCTGACTACCCGCTCTGTTTATGATCTTGGCCTGGTATTGACGTTTCTACTGAGTATACCTGTATGAATTTATTGTTATTCTGTGTATGAATTAGGCCTGGTTCTGATGGTGCTCTTGTATTCTCCCTGTGGTCTGTATATTGCTAATATGTGTACCAACCTCTACTTGTCTGACCTACTCTCCTACTTGATCCCTGGCATACGGCTGACCCAGTACCCTGGCGATAAGACCCTCTTGCATTCCTCTGACTACTCTCTTGGTAATCCCTGTTTATATTTGTGTGTCATTTATTCCTGGTGTCCTGTATCCTGTTTAGTGTAGAAGGCCATCCTAAGGTCCTTACCCCAGATCAGGGTTTCCTCGTGTGTGCTATTGTGTTGTCAGTATCTTGTTTAACCCTCACCCTTCATGTTTCTGTGTATTTCTTGTGAGGGTCCCTTCCATAGTATGAGAAGGCCATTACAAGGACCTTATCCCAGTGTTTAGGGATCCCTTTAGTGTTCTGATGTTTTCTCCTTGTCCTCCTGCCATTTCTGTTCCAGTTGTTCTGTTAATTTGTTTGTCCAGTATCTGTGTGCTGCGGTCTGTGTCTATGCATCCAGCAGCTAACCTGCCTCAAGGGCTGAACATCCAGTACAAAGGGCCCACCTTGGCTCACGCCGGGTGCGCCCGTGACAAAGCCAATGTAAGTGGAATCCCACCAGACCATAGGAGAACATTGCATGCCCCAAAAGGAGGCAAAGGATCATGCCGCCCTCTGCATAATTGGACTAGAGGTAAGTTTTATATTAAAAGCAAACTCAAGTGTAGGAGGTGTTAAAGTCCAGGCTCAAGCGAAGTTCTCGGCTGGCATAGCGTGTCCAGCTGTTGCGATACTGAATGGTGCCAATAAGTATAATAGCCATACTTGTTAACTTAATGGCTCGGTTAGAATAGATATCTATCCTGAGTACGGTCCTACGTCAAGGGATGTTCACTTTTAACAACTGTAAAGCAAATCTCACATTAACGACAATGGGTTAAATTGCAGTTTAATCCCTTCACTACCAAGTTGTTTTCCATAGAACACACTGCCAGGACCCAGCAGATTTATGGAAATCAAATTTGACGTAGATATAAGGTACAGTAAGATTGTGTCAACAAATCTTAAAAGCAGATTTTCAAACTGCGTGCCCTATTTCATAGGCATATGGTGCCATCTGATGGCCAAATATCGTTATTACATCTCTATAGTACAGTTAGAGCTCCTTTATTACTTGGGGAAAAAATGGATTCCCGGCTGTTCAAACTCTTTTGGCACCTTAGCTCTCATCCACAAGGTACTAAAGAATAGGGGCACATTCTGGAGCGCATTTGCAAACAATTTTAATTTGAAAAAACAAGAAAATATCGAGAAGCAAAGTCTGTGGCGCATCACGTGTCATTAGGCAGGCGGTAACAAGCCTGGGTTGAAATTAGCAGGATGAAACAGGATATATCAGATAAATAAATATTAGCTTATTTTTTAAAAAAAAGCCAATATTCAATCAAGCACATTGTCTGATGTCTTCTTTTAATGCAGAAACAGCATATGATGACTAGGGATGAGCTGTTCGTTTCGATCGGTTCGGAGTTCGATTCGAACAATGCCTGTTCGCATGTTCGCAAACTTTGCCCTATCATGGGCTCACAGAGCTAAATCCCGCAGCACACTATATAAGGCGTCCCTTGCAGCCCCGGCACGTGTTTTTTGAGAGGAGATTGCTAGTGTGTGTTCTCACTGCCAGCAGCTATTGGGGGGGGGGGTCTCATTTCAACAAAATATCTGGGAATTGTTCTAATCTTTGTGTTCTCACTGCCACCAACTATTTTGGGGGTCTCATTTCTACAAAATATCTGGGAATTGTTCTAATCTTTGTGTTCTCACTGCCACCAGCAATTTTGAGGGTCAGTCATTTATACAAAATATCTGGGAATTGTTCTAATCTGTGTGTTCTCACTGCCACCAGCAATTTTGGGGGTCAGTCATTTCTACAAAATATCTGGGAATTGTTCTAATCTGTGTGTTCTCACTGCCACCAGCAATTTTGGGGGTCAGTCATTTCTACAAAATATCTGGGAATTGTTCTAATCTGTGTGTTCTCACTGCCACCAGCAATTTTGGGGGTCAGTCATTTCTACAAAATATCTGGGAATTGTGGTAATCTGTGTGTTCTCACTGCCACCAGCAATTTTGGGGGTTAGTCATTTCTACAAAATATCTGGGAATTGTGGTAATCTTTGTGTTCTCACTGCCACCAAGTATTTTGGGGGTCAGTCATTTATACAAAATATCTGGGAATTGTTCTAATCTTTGTGTTCTCACTGCCACCAGCAATTGAGGGGGTTTCATTTCTACAAAATATCTGGGAATTGTTCTAATCTGTGTGTTCTCACTGCCACCAGCAATTGTGGGGGTTTCATTTCTACAAAATATCTGGGAATTGTACTAATCTGTGTGTTCTCACTGCCACCCATCAGGGGGTCTTACTGATTTCTGGGAGGTTTCTGGGAAATGTAATCTGTGTCTTCTCACTCCCAGCTATCAGGGGTCCTATCAGGGGGTTTCACTGACTTGTAGGTGGTTTCTGGGAATTGTAATTTGTGTCTTGTCACTGCCACCCATCAGGGGGTCTCACTGATTTATAGGAGGTTTCTGGGAATTGTAATCTGTGTCTTGTCACTGGCTGCCAGCTATCAGGGTGTCTCACTGAGTTATACCAGAGTTCTGGAAATCTTTAATCTTTATACCAGAGTTAAATCAGAGTTCTGCAGCATATCTCCAATTTTTATAACAGAGTTGAATCAGAGTTCTGTATATCTTTAATCTATATATCACTCACCATGTCAGAAAGACCAAAAAGGACAGGCAGACGCTCCCAGGCACAGATAAAAGGGCAAGCAGCCTCTGTGTCGGGAGGCTGTGCCTCTGGTCGTCGTGGACGTGGTGCATCCTCAGCAGGGGCACGCTTGTCCTTTCTAACTGGTGCTGGCCGTCTTAAGCAGCAGCAACATACCGAGGATTTGGTGGATTGGCTCACCAGGCTATCCTCATCCTCCCAGTCCTCTGCCAGCCAGGCTTGTAGTGCTTTACAGTCCACCTCAGCTGCCAAAGCATCTAATGCAGCCTCCATGTCCACAGCTACTCCTGCCGTAGCCTCACTATCACACACGGAAGAGTCAGCTGAATTTTTGACTACAATGACAGTGACATGCTGCTTGAGGATGTGCAGCAACTACAGTACTCTGATTCAATCTCTGAGGTTGAGGAAGGGAGAATAATCAACCTAGAGGAAGGGGGTGCCAGTGACACACAAATAACTGGCACTCATGTTGCCCAGCAGCTGCAGCATACTGCCAAGTTGGCTCCAGTGATGAGGAGATAGGGGGTGATGACAATGATGATGAGGTCACTGACTCCACCTTGGTGCCTGATCGAACAAAGGAGTCAAGTGAGGAGGAGGCACAACAAACACGAGGCACAACGTCCTCTATGACCAACCATAGCACTAGCCATTCCAAGGCATAAGATGTCAGAGCTGCTCAGATGCAGAGTGCTGTTGTCTCAAAGCACACCTCCAGGAACTCTGCTGTCTGGGAGTTCTTTAAGAAATGTGCAGCAGACTGCACCGTTGCTATTTGTAATCTATGTCAGATGAGGCTCAAGCGTGGGAAAGACACCGGATGCTTGGGTACCACGTGCTTGAGGTGACATATGACCACCTGCCACGCATCCCGTTGGCACAAAACTTTGCGTAGGTCCTCCTCACCTGTCTCAACCCCCACTATATGTCCTGCCATGTCCTTGACTCCAACCTCCACTGACAGGGATGATGCTACAGTAATGGATGTACCAGGTCCTTCATCACAATGTAACAGCATCCCATCAGCTGAAGATATACGCAGTCAGATTACATTGCCCCAGCTGCTACAGCGTAAGCAAAAATATTGTCCCAACCATCCCCAAGCACAGCATCTAAATGCCAGCTTAGCAAAATTGCTCGCATTGCAGCTGCTGCCTTTCCAGCTGGTGGACTCTGCTTCCTTCTGTGAATTTGCTGAATGTGCTGTACCACAGTGGCAGGTTCCAAAACACAATTACTTTTCACGGAAGGCCATTCCAGCACTATACCAGCACGTGGAACACAATGTTATGGAGTCATTGGGAAAGGCAGTCAGCAGCAAGGTGCATGTGACTTTAGACACGTGGTCCAGCAAGCTTGGACAGGGCCGTTACATTTCCTTCACGGCACACTGGGTAACTCTGATTGCAGCTGGGAGGGATCCAAGACTGGGCTCTCTGCTGGAGCTTGTTCATCCACCACGCCTCCAGAAAGCTGCTTTTATGAGGTCTGTCTGCTCCACCACCACCTCTCCCTCTTCCTCCTCCTCCTCCTTCTCTGTCTCTGGCAAAGTGGCAGTTAAACCGACGCGTGACAGGGGCTACGCAATGGCTCAAGCAAAAAGATGCCATACTGGGCTTGAGCTGGTTTGTTTAGGGGACAGGAGCCAAACCGGGCCAGAAATTCTGTCAGCTCTGCAGGGGCAGGTGCAGAGATGGTTAACACCATGTCAGATTTAGCTGGGAATGGTCGTCTGTGATAATGGCAGCAACTTGCTCTCCGCCCTACGCAAGGGTAAGTTGATGCATGTACCATGCCTAGCACACGTCCTAAATCTGGTGGTACAGCGTTTCGTAACCAGGTACCCAGGGCTGGCAGAGCTTCTCAGTCAGGCCAGAAAAGTCTGCAGCCACTTCAGATGGTCATTCCCAGCAAGTGTTTGCCTGGCAGAAATTCAAAGAGAATTCCACCTTCCCACAAACCATCTGATATGTGACATGCCCACCAGGTGGAACTTGACATTAGCAATGCTGCAGCATCTGCACAAGCAGCAGAGAGCCATCAATGAGTACCTGTGTGAGTATGGCACAAGGACAGGTTCAGGTCAACTTGTTTTTTTTCCCCCCCGCAGTGGCTGATGATCAAGGATGCATGCACTGTACTGTCACCATTTGAGGAGGCAACGAGGATGGTGAGCAGGGACAGTGCATGCATCAGTGACACAATTCCTTTAGTGTTCCTGGTGGAGCACACTCTGCGGGGAATTATAGATGTGGCTCTAGAGGCAGAGCAGCGGGAGGAAGAAGAGGCCTTCCCTAGCTCTGAAGGCCCCAGTCTTTCCGCAGACAGCATTCCAGCGGGTCCTCCTCAGATCAGACAGGAGGAGGAGGAATATTTAAGTAGTGGGGGCATTGAAGGTGGGGATTCCTCAAGGGTGGGTTTTGTGTGCCCAGAAACCCAAGGACTAGTACGTGGCTGGGTGGAGGAAGTGCACGATGGTGTCATCCTCATTGACCAGAAAGACTCAGAAGCTAATGCCACCTCCAACCTATGCTGTATGGGCTCCCTTATCCTGCAAAGCCTGCTAAAGGACCCCAGGATTCGTGCTATCAAGGAGAGGGATCACTACTGGTTGGCAAGCCTTCTTGATCCACGATACAAGGGTAAAGTTGCAGAGCTCATCCTGCCCGCACAGAGAGAGCACAGGATGAAACAACTTGAGTATGCTTTAAAGCGACACTTGTGTAACACCTTTCCAGGCACTGGTAGGTTACCAAGTGATGACACACGTGCTTCTGAGGCTGCGGATGATCAGAGGAAGAGCGGTGAAGGCCGAGGCCGCTTGACTGATGCCTTTTTAAATTTTTTTAGTCCACGACGCCCAGGGACGTCAAATGTAGGCACCCGTTGCCAGTGTCTTCACCACACGGTGCAGGACTACCTAGGGGCAAGGGCAGACCTGGATACCTTTCCAGCAGATGATCCACTGGCATACTGGGTGTTGAGATTGGATCACTGGCCAGAATTTAGCCAATATGCTATGCAGCTACTAGGTTGCCCTTCATCTAGCGTGCTTTCTGAAAGGACGTTCAGTGCCGCTGGAGGTTTTGTCACAGACAAAAGAGTGCATCTGTCCACTGACTCTGTAGACCGGCTGACATTTATAAAAATGAATCAGTCCTGGATCAGTAGTTATCAATCCCCTGATGCTGACGTAACGGAATAGATCGGGATGTCTTATGCATTCACAAAACCTCCAGCACTGAACTCTTCCACAATACCACAAAAGGGTTACAGTGTGAATGCACTTGCTGCCATGAAAGGCACAATATTTGGCCGCACTGATGCCTGTGCCACATCTATATCATTTTAATTTTTTGAACCGCAGGGTCCAACCCTGCACTCTTCCACAATACCACAAAAGGGTTACGGTGTGAAGGCACTTGCTGCCATGAAAGGTGCAATATTTGGCTGCACTGATGCCTGTGCCAGATTTATTTAATTTTAATTTTTTGAACCACAGGGTCCAACCCTGCACTCTTCCACAATACCACAAAAGGGTTACAGTGTGAAGGCACTTGCTGCCACCAAAGGCACAATATTTGGGTGCACTGACACTGTACCAGATTCATATCATTTTAATATAGGATCGCATGGTCCAACCCTGCACTCTTCCACAATACCACAGAGGGGTTACTTACGGTGTGAAGGCACTTGCTGCCACCAAATGCACAATATTTGGGTGCACTGACGCCTGTACCAGATTCATATCATTTTAATATCGGACCGCAGGGTCCTACCCTGCACTCTTCCACAATACCACAGAGGGGTTACTGTATGAATGCACTTGCTGGCCTGGCACCAAAAGCACAATATCTGGGTGCACTGACGCCTTTAACAGATTCATATCTTTTAATATAGGACCACATGGTCCACCCCTGCACTCTTAAACAATACCACAGAGGGGTTACTGTATGAATGCACTTGCTGGCCTGGCACCAAAAGCACAATATCTGGGTGCACTGACGCCTTTAACAGATTCATATCTTTTAATATAGAACCGCATTGGTCCACCCCTGCACTCTTCCACAATACCACAGAGGGGTTACTGTATGAATGCACTTGCTGGCCTGGCACCAAAAGCACAATATCTGGGTGCACTGACGCCTTTAACAGATTCATATCTTTTAATATAGAACCGCATTGGTCCACCCCTGCACTCTTCCACAATACCACAGAGGGGTTACTGTATGAATGCACTTGCTGGCCTGGAACCAAAAGCACAATATCTGGGTGCACTGACGCCTTTACCAGATTCATATCCTCAGAGGGGTTACTGTGTGACGGCACTGTTGCCGACGCTAAAGGCCCAATTTTAAAGCACCTATTGTTACTTTCATCCAAGCCCTGCACCATAATTTAGCCCAAAAAATCACTAAACTTTTTCTGCGCATCCTAAAATGTCTTTTCATACAGGCTGCCGCCCCTAGCAGTTGTTTATGAATAGATTAAAGGAAACACATTTACCGTCATTTTAAAACGTCATTTTTTTGTTTTTAAATGTTTCTATACATTCTAGAAATCCGCCACTTCACAGGCAGGTTATGGGGACCTCCTAGGCATGATATTTGAAGGAGTTTTTTGTTTTTATTTTTAACCCTTGTTTTTAATGGAAAACTCACTGTCCCTTTAGAAACATAGAAACATAGAAACATAGAAACATAGAAAAATGTCGGCAGATAAGAACCTTTCGACCCATCTAGTCTGCCCAATTAAATGGATACTTTACCTGGATTTATCTTTTGTTTAGGATAGCCTTATGCCTATCCCATGCCTGCTTAAGTTCAATCACTGTTTTGGCCTCTACCACTTCTACTGGAAGGCTGTTCCATGTATCCACCACCCTCTCAGTAAACTAATGCTTCCTGATGTTACTTTTAAACCTTTGCCCCTCTAATCTAAGACTATGTCCTCTTGTTTTGCTACTTTGTTTCCTTTTAAATATACTCCCTTCCTCTACCTTGTGGATTCCCTTTACGTATTTAAATGTTTCTATCATATCTCCTCTGTCACGTCTTTTTTCCAAGCTGTACATGTTAAGATCATTAAGCCTTTCCTGGTAACTTTTCTCCTTCAAGCCGTACACCATTTTAGTAGCCCTTCTCTGAACTCTCTCTAAGATGTCTATATCCTTCTGGAGATACGGTCTCCAGTACTGCACGAAAAAAACATTTAAAAATGTTTTTTTCCAAACTTTTTGTCCTTGTTTCCTGTCCCCCAGGGCACTACCCAGACCCCCATACACCTTTTATGGCAAATATCTAGCATATATGCCCTCTTGCAGGGCACTCTAAAAATCTAACTTTTGAGTCCCATTGACTTGCATTGAGTTCGGTTCGTGTTCGCGGTCGAACTCGAACTTTTGAAATTGTTCGATTTCGAATGCGAACCGAACACGGGGGTGTTCGGCTCATCCCTAATGATGACCAGGGCACATTCTCACGGGGCAGTGAATTATCAGTGTGTGTGCCGAAGGTATGCCTCATCCATGTGGACCTGTTCCGATGAGATGACATTGAGGAGATTGCTGCTACCAGGGAACAGCATAGCAGCTGAGGTGGCCATGGGATCCAGATTCTACAGGAGGATGCTAGAGTCTCGGCCTGCATGACAGAGGGTGCTTGACACAGGCAGATCATCAACCTTTAAATGTGGTGTTATTTGTGGGGGGTGTGATAAGTCGCTATGGCAACTTATCGAATATGTGAAAGTTCAGCATTGAAACATTAACACATCTCTAATAATATATGAAAACCAAAAGTGATAAAACGACAGACCTTAAAGATATATGAGTAATCCTACATTCAGCACAAGTCTCTGAATCTGTTCCTTTTGCTTATTTTCACTGGGTGTATATTATATTCAAAGCTATGGAAAATCAGGTTAGATCGCAATAGGTGTCCATTTCTGACAGCACTTCCCTCCCCCTCCCAGTCATGTGCGGTGTACCCCAAGGCTCGATACTCGGCCCCCTGCTATTCACAATATTCATAAATGATCTGCCCAATGTCTGCAAAGCCTCAACTGTACACATGTACGCAGACGACACTGTAATCTATACCAGCAAACCAAATCTCCCACAGCTGGAGGCCGTGCTGCAAGAACAATTCACAGAGGTAGAAAAGTGGATCAAAGATAACAAACTTTTTCTAAATGCTGACAAAACTGTTACAATGCTCTTTGGAACAAAACCTAAACTACACAAATTGCAAACACCCCATCTATGTGTCAGGACAAATTCAAATGACACGCTGACCACATTCACTTCTCTCAAATATCTAGGTATGTGGTTAGACCCTAATCTATCCTTTGGCCCCCACATTGAAAAACTTTCATCTAAAATCTACCCCAAACTAGGTGCCCTGTACAGAAACAAATCCTGCCTGAGCCCCGCGGTAAGAAAGCAGATTGTATAACAAATGCTTATGCCGGCTATTGAATACGGAGATGTAGTGTATGCAGCCGCCCCACAAACGCACCTCCAGAAACTTACTACATTGTATAACTCTTTCTGTCGCTTTGTGCTACAATGTAACTACATGACACACCATTGTGACATGTTAAAAGAGCTAAACTGTCCGTCGCTGGAATCTAAACGCACCCTTCACCTTTCCAACCTGGTGTTTAACCCTTTCGCTGCTGAGGCTTTTCCCGCCTCTGTGCTGAGGTCATTTTTACCGGTTTTGCTCATCATGTTTAAACGTGTTTTGAAGGCTTATTTTAGTATATTACCCAGACATATTATATATCGTTCTTTCCGTCAGACTCGGTAGATTCATAATATGTCATTATTATATGTATACGTTATGTCATGTCTGTATATTATAACAAAAAATGCAATAAAATATGTATTTTCAATAATTTACAACGTGTAAAGTGTTTTTTTTCACATTTTAACATGCGAGCAATTGCGGTTATATTTTGTATGGGGTGCGCTTGTTAAAAAAATTAGAGATGGGGTCTCGTTACATTTTATTTGGGGAAAATTACGCGATTTTTAACAAACGCACCGCATACAAAAATCGTTAGTGCAGCATCATTGTTCACATTATAATTGAAATGGGAACAATATTGCTGCATTAACAAACCAAAAAAAAGAAAAAAAAATTGTTTATTTTTTTTTATAATTTTTTTTTAATTTTTTTTTTTTTTTTTTTTTTTACAAAAATTTTCACAGTAGTGTTTGGTATCGTTGGAATGGCCATGCTCTGGCCGATCCAACCATACCAAACTTTAACCCCTAGCTGCCACGGATCGGGAGATAGGGAGTTCATTGGAACTCCCTATCTCCACCGTTGGTGGCAGTTAGGGGTTAACTCTAGGACTGGCGTCATCGTGCTACGCACGATGACGCCAGTCCTCAGGGGGAGTTCCCGGAGGCTTGGCCGACATCCAAGATGTCGGCCAGCTCCAGGAAAGGATCGCGAACCGGCGCTTTTCAGCGCCGATTCGCGATCCAGCTCCCCAGGGGTTAATGCCAGGCACCATTTGGAAGGGCAGGCTGTGCCCTTCCAAATGGTGCCTGGGTTAACCCCCGCAATGCCGCCAATCGGGAGGGAGAGAGGTCCGAAGGACCTCCCCCCCCTCCCTTTCAGGCGGCTCCTCCGCACATGCGGGGGGGGGCGCCTGAATTAGGTATCATCGCGCTGCCGCGATGACACCTAATTTCAGCGGCTGCGGTTCCGGATGCCGGGCTGACATTGAGGATGTCAGCCCGCACCGGAGGGGCCAGCGATCGGCCGGAACCCGGCCGAACGCTGACCCCAATGGGAGGACGCGCTCAGCGCGTCCTCCGCATACCAGCGGTAATGTGGAGGACGCGCTGAGCGCGTCCTCCGCATTGAAGTGGTTAAGAGCTTTTCTGGGAAGCTACCACCCTACCTGAATATGCTGCTTCTCTCAGCAGTTCCCTCATCCTATAACCTCCGATCCAGGACCAGCACCTTACTTGCAATACCACAATACAAAAAGAAAGTGGCTCGATCCTCATTTTCCTACAGAGCACCGAAAATATGGAATAACCTCCCAGACACCATCAAATCTTCCCCCAGTCTAAAGTCCCTTAAGAGCTCCATATTAACATACCTCAAAAAGGAATGCACCTGTAAACATGTAACATAGTGACTATATTTCCTACATATTTATTTTCTGTTAATCTGTATATTTGTTTTGTTTTAATTTCTTGCATTTTACTACTTTGCATTTCTGTAACCATGTTCTTGAACCCAGGACATACTTGAAAACGAGAGAAATCTCAATGTATCCTTCCTGGTGAAATCCTTTATAAATAAATAAATAAATATAAATATATAATGAGCATAAATAAAAAGCTGTATCTGTCCTTTAAAGAACAGTATATAATATGTGATAGATATGGATAGATATATATAGATAGATATGCTTAGATAGATAGATAAACTTTCCTACAAAACTACTCTGACAACCTTATTACTGTGGAACAATAATATTTTATTAAGTTTGATGTCAAGCCAAAAATCAATATTACTACTCATCACTAATTCTTGCAGCTCATTAGCATGATTTTATGCCAGATGATAATGAATCTCTAATGCCGATCATTAAACCCATTTCCAGTCATAGGGTCAGCAAGAACATTATGACCCCAGTAATCTGATTCCACTCACAAAGATGTCCAAATGTCACCTGCCTGGATTCATTCGTGTAGAATTGTTATTGCGCAGATATTGCGCGTAACATGTACTTACTTGCATAGTCTTTGGTTGACAATGACATTGTAATATGGAATATATACATATATTCCTCCTCTCTGTCCTCCAACCCTAAACGACTCTGGTCCACTTTCAACTCTCTCCTCTACCCCCCCTGCGCCTCCTTATCTGCCTTTAGCGCTGAGGACCTGGCAGATTATTTCTTAAACTAGGTGTAAAGCCTGCCCAGAGGGCAGTCTATTGTGGATATACTGCCCCTGCTCATGTATACTGCCCCAGCTCGTGGATACTGCCCCAGCTCGTGGATATTGCCCCAGCACGTGGATACTGCCCCAGCACGTGGATATTGCCCCAGCACGTGGATATTGCCCCAGCTCCTGGATATTGCCCCAGCACGTGGATACTGCCCCAGCACGTGGATACTGCCCCAGAACGTGGATACTGCCCCAGCACGTGGATACTGCCCCAGCACGTGGATATTGCCCCAGCACGTGGATATTGCCCCAGCACGTGGATATTGCCGGCGCACGTGGATACTGCCCCAGCTCGTGGATACTGCCCTAGCACGTGGATATTGCCCCAGCACGTGGATATTGCCCCAGCTCGTGGATACTGCCCCAGCTCGTGGATACTGCCTAGCACGTGGATATTGCCCCAGCACGTGGATGGATACTGCCCCAGCACGTGGATATTGCCCCAGCTCGTGGATACTGCCCCAGCTCCTGGATATTGCCCCAGCACGTGGATACTGCCCCAGCACGTGGATTTGACCCAGCACGTGGATATTGTCCCAGCACGTGGATACTGCCCCAGCACGTGGATATTGACCCAGCACGTGGATATTGACCCAGCACGTGGATATTGCCCCAGCACGTGGATACTGCCCCAGCACGTGGATTATATTGCCCAGCACGTGGATATTGCCCAAGCACGTGGATACTGCCCCAGCACGTGGATATTGACCCAGCACGTGGATATTGACCCAGCACGTGGATATTGCCCCAGCACGTGGATACTGCCCCAGCACGTGGATATTGCCCCAGCTCGTGGATACTGCCCAGCTCGTGGATACTGCCCTAGCTCGTGGATACTGCCCCAGCACGTGGATACTGCCCCAGCACGTGGATATTGCCCCAGCTCCTGGATATTGCCCCAGCTCCGCTGGATATTGCCCCAGCACGTGGATACTGCCCCAGCACGTGGATACTGCCCCAGAACGTGGATATTGCCCCAGCACGTGGATATTGCCCCAGCACGTGGATACTGCCCCAGCACGTGGATATTGACCCAGCACGTGGATATTGACCCAGCACGTGGATATTGCCCCAGCACGTGGATACTGCCCCAGCACGTGGATATTGCCCCTGCTCATGTATACTGCCCCAGCTCGTGGATACTGCCCCAGCTCGTGGATATTGCCCCAGCACGTGGATACTGCCCCAGCACGTGGATATTGCCCCAGCACGTGGATATTGCCCCAGCTCCTGGATATTGCCCCCGCACACGTGGATACTGCCCCAGCACGTGGATACTGCCCCAGAACGTGGATACTGCCCCAGCACGTGGATACTGCCCCAGCACGTGGATATTGCCCCAGCACGTGGATATTGCCCCAGCACGTGGATATTGCCGCAGCACGTGGATACTGCCCCAGCTCGTGGATACTGCCCTAGCACGTGGATATTGCCCCAGCATGTGGATATTGCCCCAGCTCGTGGATACTGCCCCAGCTCGTGGATACTGCCCTAGCACGTGGATATTGCCCCAGCACGTGGATGGATACTGCCCCAGCACGTGGATATTGCCCCAGCTCGTGGATACTGCCCCAGCTCCTGGATATTGCCCCAGCACGTGGATACTGCCCAGCACGTGGATATTGACCCAGCACGTGGATATTGCCCCAGCACGTGGATACTGCCCCAGCACGTGGATATTGACCCAGCACGTGGATATTGACCAGCACGTGGATATTGCCCCAGCACGTGGATACTGCCCCAGCACGTGGATATTGCCCCAGCACGTGGATATTGCCCCAGCACGTGGATACTGCCCCAGCACGTGGATATTGACCCAGCACGTGGATATTGACCCAGCACGTGGATATTGCCCCAGCACGTGGATACTGCCCCAGCACGTGGATATTGCCCCAGCTCGTGGATACTGCCCCAGCACGTGGATACTGCCCAGCACGTGGATATTGCCCCAGCACGTGGATTGATACTGCCCCAGCACGTGGATTGATACTGCCCCAGCACGTGGATACTGCCCCAGCACGTGGATACTGCCCCAGCACGTGGATGGATACTGCCCCAGCACGTGGATGGATACTGCCCCAGCACGTGGATACTGCCCCAGCACGTGGATACTGCCCCAGCTCGTGGATACTGCCCAAGCACGTGGATATTGCCCCAGCACGTGGATACTGCCCCAGCACGTGGATACTGCCCAGCACGTGGATACTGCCACAGCACGTGGATACTGCCCCAGCTCGTGGATAGCGCCCCAGCACGTGGATACTGCCCAAGCACGTGGATATTGCCCAGCACGTGGATACTGCCCCAGCACGTGGATACTGCCCCAGCTCGTGGATACTACCCCAGCACGTGGATACTGCCCCCAGCTCGTGGATACTGCCCCCAGCTCGTGGATACTGCCCCAGCACGTGGATACTGCCCCCAGCTCGTGGATACTGCCCCCAGCTCGTGGATATCGCCCCCCCCCGCTCGTGGATATGGCCCCCCGCTCGTGGATATGGCCCCCCGCTCGTGGATATACTCACCTACATCGGCCCTCCAGCGATGGCGGTCCCGCGTCCCGCTTCCAGCGTCCTCTCTCGCTCCGTTGGTCGCCGGGATGACGTCACGAAAGCCTTTAACCCCGGGGTCAAAGGCTTTCGTGACGTCATTCCGGCGAACAACGGAGCGAGAGAGGACGCTGGAAGCGGGACCGCGCCATCGCTGGAGGAGCTAAGGGCCGATGTAAGTGAGTATGTGTACGCAACATCCCCCTACATTGGCCCGGAGCCTCAGCGGTGGCTGTCGTAGGCTGCTCGGCCGGCTCCAGGCTTAGGCGAGCCCCCGGCTCGGCTGGGCCTGTAGGCCCAAGCCAAGCCGGGGGCTCGCCTGAGCCTGGAGGCCGGCCGAGCAGCCTGCGACAGCCGGAGGACAGTCACCGCTGGAGCTCAGGGCTAATGTAGGTGAGTATGTGCTCTCCCCACCCACCCTGCTTACTCGGCCGGTATCCAAGCTTAGGCGAGCCCCCGGCTTGGGCCTAGAGGCCCAGCAGAGCCGGGGACTCGCCTGAGCATGGAGGCCGGTCGAGTTGCATGCTCGGCCGTCCTCCAGGCTCAGGTGAGTCCCTGGTCGGCTGGGCCTCTAGGCCCAAGCCAAGCCGGGGCTCGCCTGAGCCTGGATGCCGACCAAGCTTAGGCGAGCCCCCGGCTTGGCGTGGGCCTAGAGGCCCAGCCGAGCCGGGGACTCGCCTGAGCCTGGAGGACGCCCGAACATGCAACTCGACCGGCCTCCATGCTCAGGCGAGTCCCCGCTCGGCAGGGCCTAGGCCCAAGCCAAGCCGGGGGCTCGCCTAAGCTTGGATACCGGCGAGCAAGCAGGGTGTGTGTGTGTGTGTAGAGCACATACTCACCTACATCGGCCTCGAGTCCTCCACCGGTTCCACACATACTCACCGACATCGGCCCTTAGCTCCTCCAGCGATGGCGGTCCCGCTTGCAGCATCCTCTCTCTCTCCGTTGCTCGCCAGGATGACGTCACGAAAGCCTTTGACCCCCCGGGGTCAAAGGCTTTCGTGACGTCATTCCGGCGAGCAACGGAGAGAGAGAGGATGCTGCAAGCGGGACCGCCATCGCTGGAGGAGCTAAGGGCCGATGTCGGTGAGTATGTGTTAGGCAACATCGGCCCTGAGCTCCAGCGGTGACCTCCTCCGGCCGAGCAGGCTGCTCGGCCGGCCTCTACGCTTAGGCGAGTCCCCGGCTCGGCTGGGCCTGTAGGCCCGAGCCAAGCCGGGGCTCGCCTAAGCCTAGAGGCCGCCGAGCAGCCAGTGGCAGCTGGAGGAGGTCTCCGCTGGAGCTCAGGGCCGATTTTGGGGTGTATTTTTTGGGAACTTCGGCCCCGATCCTCCAGCGGTGACCTTCTCCGGCTGCCGCTGGCTGCTCGGCGGGCTCTAGGCTTAGGCGAGTCCCCGGCTCAGCTGGGCCTGTAGGCCCAAACCGAGCCGGGGGCTCGCCTAAGCCTAGAGGGCCGCCGAGCAGCCAGCGGCAGCCGAGGAGGTCTCCGCTGGAGCTCAGGGCCGATTTTGGGGTGTGTTTGTTTGGGAACTTCGGCCCCGATCCTCCAGCGGTGACCTTCTCCGGCTGCCGCTGGCTGCTCGGCGGGCCTCTAGGCTTAGGCGAGTCCCCGGCTCAGCTGGGCCTGTAGGCCCAAACCGAGCCGGGGGCTCGCCTAAGCCTAGAGGGCCGCCGAGCAGCCAGCGGCAGCCGGAGGAGGTCTCCGCTGGAGCTCAGGGCCGATTTTGGGGTGTGTTTGTTTGGGAACTTCGGCCCCGATCCTCCAGCGGTGACCTTCTCCGGCTGCTGCTGGCTGCTCGGCGGGCCTCTAGGCTTAGGCGAGTCCCCGGCTCGGCTGGGCTGTAGGCCCAAACCGAGCCGGGGGCTCGCCTAAGCCTAGAGGGCCGCCGAGCAGCCAGCGGCAGCCGGAGGAGGTCTCCGCTGGAGCTCAGGGCCGATTTTGGGGTGTATTTGTTTGGGAACTTCGGCCCCGATCCTCCAGCGGTGACCTTCTCCGGCTGCCGCTGGCTGCTCGGCGGGCCTCTAGGCTTAGGCGAGTCCCCGGCTCGGCTGGGCCTGTAGGCCCAAACCGAGCCGGGGGCTCGCCTGAGCCTGGGGGCCCGCCGAGCAGCCAGCGGCAGCCGGAGGAGGTCTCCGCTGGAGCTCAGGGCCGATTTTGGGGTGTATTTTTTTTGGGAACTTCGGCCCCGAAACTCCAGCAGGGACCTTCTCCGGCTGCCGCTGGCTGCTCGGCGGGCCTCTAGGCTTAGGCGAGTCCCCGGCTCGGCTGGGCCTGTAGGCCCAAACCGAGCCGGGGGCTCGCCTAAGCCTAGAGGGCCGCCGAGCAGCCAGCGGCAGCCGGAGGAGGTCTCCGCTGGAGCTCAGGGCCGATTTTGGGGTGTATTTGTTTGGGAATTTCGGCCCCGATCCTCCAGCGGTGACCTCCTCCGGCTGCCGCTGGGTGCTCGGCGGGCCTCTAGGCTTAGGCGAGTCCCCGGCTCGGCTGGGCCTGTAGGCCCAACCGAGCCGGGGGCTCGCCTGAGCCTGGGGGCCCGCCGAGCAGCCAGCGGCAGCCGAAGGAGGTCTCCGCTGGAGCTCAGGGCCGATTTTGGGGTGTATTTTTTTGGAACTTCGGCCCCGATCCTCCAGCGGTGACCTTCTCCGGCTGCCGCTGGCTGCTCGGCGGGCCTCTAGGCTTAGGCGAGTCCCCGGCTCGGCTGGCCTGTAGGCCCAAACCGAGCCGGGGGCTCGCCTAAGCCTAGAGGCCCGCGCGAGCAGCCAGCGGCAGCCGGAGGAGGTCTCCGCTGGAGGATCGGGCCGAGTTATGGGGTTATGTATGTTTTGGGAACTTCGGCCCCGATCCTCCAGCGGTGACCGGCTGCCGGCGGCCTGCTAGGCGGGCCTCTAGGCTTAGGCGAGTCCCCGGCTCGGCTGGGCCTGTAGGCCCAAACCGAGCCGGGGGCTCGCCTAAGCCTAGAGGCCCGCCGAGCAGCCAGCGGCAGCCGGAGGAGGTCTCCGCTGGAGGATCGGGGCGAGTTATGGGGTTATGTATGTTTTGGGAACTTCGGCCCCGATCCTCCAGCGGTGACCGGCTGCCGGCGGCCTGCTAGGCGGGCCTCTAGGCTTAGGCGAGTCCCCGGCTCGGCTGGGCCTGTAGGCCCAAACCGAGCCGGGGGCTCGCCTAAGCCTAGAGGCCCGCCGAGCAGCCAGCGGCAGCCGGAGGAGGTCTCCGCTGGAGGATCGGGGCCGAGTTATGGGGTTATGTATGTTTTGGGAACTTCGGCCCCGATCCTCCAGCGGTGACCGGCTGCCGGCGGCCTGCTAGGCGGGCCTCTAGGCTTAGGCGAGTCCCCGGCTCGGCTGGGCCTGTAGGCCCAAACCGAGCCGGGGGCTCGCCTGAGCCTGGAGGCCCGCCGGAGGACGGTCACCGCTGGAGGATCGGGGCATCTGGCCGTGTAAACACACGGGTAGCTGCGCGCGGCTCGTGCCGTTTTTTTTTTTTTCACGCGGCCGGCACGCGCAGCTACCTGTGTGTTCTAACGGCCGCTTTCAAATGTCCGTCGCGCATGCGCAGTAGGGTTTTGGCGACGGACAGTTTTTAGCTTATCCTTTTATAGTATAGATAGAACTCTCACTATCAGAAGCAACATCCTGGACACGGACCAATAATCCACCACCTCCAATCCCAGTGACACCCTCTGCTACTCTCTGCCGCTTCCTCCTAGCCACTTAAGCGGTCAATTCCTTACTGTCCTCCTCACATCTCACTGCGTGCCCCCTCAACCCCTTCACTCAACCGAAACTGCACTCACCAAAGTCACCAATGACCTCCTAACTGCTAAAAACCACAACCACTATTCTATTTTCATCCTGTTTGACCTCTCGGCTGCTTTTGACACTGTCGATCAACCCTCCTACAGACTCTCAGCTCTCTCAGTCGCTGTGACACTGCGCTCTCTTGGATTGACTCTTATCTGTCTAACAGGTCCTTCTCTGTGTCATTTGCTGGTAACTCCTCCTCTTCAATGCCTTTCAAGACATCCTACCAACCCAAAAACAGTCCTCACCTCTCCCTGCATTAACTTGTCACTGCAGTCCCTCCATTTTGTTTCTAATCCCCTCACCCATCTAGATTGTAAATTCCCATGGGAATAGGGCCCTCACGTCCTCCTGTATCTGCAGGCAGGAATACTGACCTGCCTCTTACATGTATTGTAGAATTGTTCTGTCTTTACCCATTGCACCTTGTACAGCGCTGCGGAATGTGTTGGTGCTTAAAGGCATTATTATTATTATTTATTATCAGTTGGTGTACCTCAAGGCTCTGTCCTAGGTCCTCTGCTCTTCTCTATCTACACCTCCTCCCAGGGCAAAATCATTAACAGCTTTGGCTTTAATTACCACCTCTATGATGGTGATACTCAGATCTATCTCTCTACCACTGATCTCTCTCCTCTTGTTCTCTCCAAAGTCAGCGACTATTTATCTGTCATCTCCTCCTAGATAGCTTCATAGCTTCTGACCACCTAAGGATTAACATATCAAAGACTGAGCTCCTACTAATTCCTCCCTCTAATGCCTCCCCACCTTTTGACTATCATGGTCAATGGTATCACTATCTCCCCATCCACCGGCTGGGAGGAGTAGAGGTAGCATCACTGCTCTGCATGTAGAGAGCCAGTGGAGACATGGGTTCAATCCCCAGGAGCACCTCTCTTCCGTAAGTGTCCTTGGGCAAGACACCTAACAGTACATACTCGCCACCCAGGACATACTTGAAAACGAGAGAAATCTCAATGTATCCTTCCTGGTAAAACACTTTCTCAGAAAAAAAAAAACAGGTTTGTTGTCTCAGAGTTACATTTGACTCTGCTCTTTACTTCATCCCCCACATCCAGTCTTATTCCTCCTACCACCGCTAATAATTATGTAATGTTTACATGATTCGGCCATTTCTTACCACTGACGCCACAAAACAATTCATCCACGCCCTCGTGATTTCCCATCTTGACTATTGTAATAATCTTCTAGCTGGCCTCCCTCTCTCCCCCCTACAATCCATTCTAAATGCCTCTGCCAGGCTCATCCACCTCAGCTGCCGTTCTGTCTCTGCCACTCCCCTCTGCGAGTCCCTTCACTGGCTCCCCATCCACTGCAGAATTAAATTCAAAATCCTTACCCTGACCTACAAAGCTCTCACTAACTCAGCTCCCCACTACCTGTCCTCACTAATCACCAAATACACCCCAACCTGCTCCCTAAGATCAAACAGTGACCTGCGCCTAGCTTCTCCCCGTATCACCTCTTCCCATGATAGACTGCAGGATTTCTCACGAACAGCCACCATCCTCTGGAACGCTCTCCCTCGTACTGTCAGACTTTCCTCTAGTTTCTCTTCTTTCAAACGCTCCCTTAAGACATTCCTAATTAAGGAAGCCGACCACCTGACTCACTGACACACCTCACTGCCCCAACCAGTCCATCACTCTCACCTTGCAGTCCATCACTCTCACCTTGCAGTCCAACACTTTCACCTTGCAGTCCTCTCCTCCTGTTTCCACCCCCATCCCTTCTAGATTGTAAATTCCCATGGGAATAGGGCCCGCGTTTCCTCCGGGGCTGGTTTTTCAAAATGTTGTTCAGTCTCAGTGTATTGTAAGTACAAGCAAGACTCACTATTCAACGATTCACATAAGGAACTCACTAAATATCAGCCCTATTCAATTATACACTCAATGTATTGTAACCCTGTCTATATTGTGCCTATTGTTCAGCGCTGCGGAATATGCTGGCGCTATATAACTAAAGTATAATAATAATATTTTAACAAGTCAGAAATCTGGGGACCCCCTTATCAGTAGCTCCTACTGGTCAGAGCCTCCCGATCAGCCCTGGCATGACTCCCTTCTTTTCCCTCATCAATAGTTTGGACAAAGTATATGGAATAGTTCTCGAAACACAGGTTTACAAAATTTTTGCAATCCGGATCACGAAAATCAAACAGTGGTAAGGCCAAAAAGGAAGGCAGAAGAGCTTCTTCCCTGTCTGTTGAATCTATTGCGAAATTTATTTTATGGATAGCATGTGTCCACATTTTTGTGGAATTGTTCAAAAGTAAAAACGGAAAAAAATAAGAATCAAAAGTTCTATTTCTCAAATACCACACATTATGATTGATTTTTAAAAAATGCAGTCAACGTGCCAAAACGCAGCAATCTGGACGGTTCGCAATGTTAGGTTTACAGACGTATATTGGGAAATCACACTTTTTTATACAAAGCACCTTGAAAATACCATGACCTATTACTTGCTAATGACTGTAACGCTGCTGAATTTCAGGTCGGCAGTACCCTTTGTGTTATTATGGAAGTTTTGACATTCTGAAAATAAAACTTTGAATAGAAATGCAATGCAAACTCTTCCTTAAAGAGACACTCTGCACAGTGTGAGCCCTCACTCATATCTGAGTGGTCACACTGCTGTGAGCTCCCTGCTCCCTCTCCCATTTCTGAGGGGGCTCAGAGGGCTGGTTCAGCCATCCAGATGCAGGGGCTTAGTCCTATCTGATCCCTCAGCTCAGGAAGCCCTCAGCTCAGGTTTCCTGTACCTTTAGGAACTAGCCTTATCCAATGTATCAGTGCCTTCATACAGAGAGTCAATAGATTGGCCGGCGGGTCCAGCCCCCTGTGGGCACATGACACGCTGAGCTGGAAGCATGTTATATCCTTCAGAGTATATGACATCGGGTTTGGGTCGAAATCTCTACAACCAGTTTCCCTAATGCCAAACTCCCGACGGCCAACTTCCCTACACAGACAACTCCCTGATGACCAACTTCCCTGCACAGACAACTCCCTAACGGCCAACTTCCCTACACAGACAACTCCCTAACGGCCAACTTCCAGACATACAAAATCCCAGCGGCTAACACCAACCCTACTCCCTAACCCCCTAAACCTAGCCCTAACCCCCTAAACTTAGCCCTAACCCTAGCCCCCGTAAACCTATCCCTAACCCCCTAAACCTAGCCCTAACCCCATAAACCTAGCCCTAACCCTAACCCCCTAAACCTAGCCCTAACCCTAACCCCCTAAACCTAGCCCTAACCCTAACCGTCCTTAAACCTAGTCCTAACCCCTCTAAACCTAGCCCTAACCCCCTAAACCTAACAACCCTAAACCTAGCCCTAACCCCTAAACCTAGCACTAACCCTAACCCCCTAAACCTAGACCTAACCCCCCTAAACCTAGTCCTAACCCCTCTAAACATAGCCCTAACCCCCTAAACCTAGTCCTAACCCCTCTAAACCTAGCCCTAACCCTTACTCCCTAAACCTAACCCTAACCCCCTAAACCTAGCCCTAACCCCCTAAACCTAGCCCTAACCCTAAACCTAGCCCTAACCCTAACGCCCTAAAGTTTAGGCTGTTATTATTAGTGTTAGCCACTGGGATTATGGATGTCTGGAAATTGGCCGTGTAAGGAACTTTGTATGTCCGGCACTTGTTCTGTCTGGAAGTTGGCCATCGGGATGTTGGCATTAGGGAACCTGGCTGTAGGGATTTTGTCCGGCACCCTATCACAACCCTTCTAGATAATAATCTCCTGTGAGGTGGACCGTCTACTCCACTTTTTCTGCATTCCAATCCCATCCTAAATCTAATCCTTATAATTTGGTTGTCCTTTTGAGTCGACACTCCCAAAAGGTGGAGGAGTGTATTTGCCAGTGAACAGAACTCTGGGATTGTCGACTCAGACAGCCAGGCAAACAAATTACTTGCCCTCTCGTCCCTCCATAGAGAAGCCCCTGACCACCAGACATGGCACCGGGAGAGGGCTGTCATGGGAGGCATGGAAAAATTGCCCAGTAGGCCTTCATAACACAGGGGGTTTGGGCCAACAGGTGCTTCTGAAGATTGGGTATACTCAATCTTGATAGTGACAGTATGAATAACCTTGATTTAGATTGTGTCACGAAAACCAGAAAATCAAACCAGTGAATATAATTGTGATACTGTGAAAAATCACAGGAAAATATGAAATTCTAGAGGTCAGTGGCGGAACTTGAAAAAAATGATTCCGAATCTCTTATTCCTGCAGCTCAATTATTTTGGACTAAAAAGCGCAAATCCCCAAAATCCGCCATTTAAGGGTCTATTCAAGTTTCAGCCCAGTTCGCCACATTCCAGCGATTCCATTTCACCAAAAATGGCGTCACCGAAGCAGTTATTGGACGTAGATGAAAACTGTCGAGGTGCACCGATAACTGCTGAATTGCGCCGAACTGCAAAAAAACAAACAGAAATCTCCTTTTTTCCCAACAGTTGTTTAAACCAATAACAATGTATTAAAACGTGTCTAAATAATAATATGATTTTAAAAAAGTCTGTTACAGAATAAAAAAAGACACCTTGTAAAATAATTGAGATACAAATTTCGTCTCAAAAATACAAAAAGGTGTAAATAAATAGAAAAATAAATAAAAAGAGTTGTTGCTGAAAATGAAAAGAATAAACGGTCTTTAAAAACAAAATTGAAAAAGATATTATCAGGGTTATTCAAAGAGATCCGAATAGCTCCCGAAAGGGAACCGAACGCTGAAAATCAGCGTTCGGTTACCTTTCTTGGCCATTCGGGCATCCGGAGAGCAGGCAATTCGCCAAATCTTGGCGAATTGCCTGCACATACGGTGCCTGTTCGAGGGCAGTGAATCCCCATAAAGAAGCAATGCTTCGGCTATTCAGAGAACACAAACCAGCAGTGAAAAGTTTCCGAAATGCCCTGCCATTCGGTGGTTTAATTCAGCAGGATTATTCAGGCGAATCCCATAGGCTTCACTGTTAAAAATATTCCCGTTTTAATTCAATATCTAATAAACCGTTGATTATAATATTCTGCAGTAAAAAGTCGCTTTATCTACCGATTTTTTAGGATATTTTAAGCATTTTTTGGGATTTTGTTTTTTTTAAAAAAAAATCCAATTTGTTTTTATTTATTTTTTAACTTTACTTATTTTTTCTGTAACAGCCCTTTTTATTATCATTCTCTGGATCATATGTAAATTGTAGACATTTTCGCTCAGGAGATTCTTTGCAAACAGCGTTTCACTTTTCAAACATTCAAGGAAACAGTTTTTTTAAAATTTATTCACTGAATTCGTCTGCTGTGTGTGGGGTTTTTCCGGCGGCTTCGCTGCGTGTGATCGGCTCCTGCTCAGGTTTTTTCGGCAGGTTAATCCAGATTTATTTGCAGGTTTCGGTGTGCGTTCGCCCTCATTTTGCGGTGAGTTTTCGGCAGGTTTGTGGCGACCTTTCCCTGCAATTTGGGAACCCTGTGGTGCTTGCTGAACACACCGCAGGGTTGCCGAAACGGGAACGCCAAATTGAACCGAATTGAAGAGAGAAGAAAAGTCACCAAACTTGCGGTGACTTTTCGATTCTCTTTGAATAACACTGTCAGGGTTATTCAAAGAGATTCGAAAAGTCACCGCACGTTCGGTGACTTTTCGTTCTCTTCAATTCGGTTCCTTTTGCCGATCCCATTTCGGCGACCCTGCGGTGTATTCAGCAAACACCACAGGGTCCCTGAATTGCAGGGAAAGGTCGCCGCAAACCCGACGAAAACGAACCGCAAAACCCAGCGAATGCACGCCGAAAACCCTAGAAAAACCCGAGCAGGAGCCGATCACAAGCAGTGAAGCTGCCGGAAAAAGCCGACACTGCAGACGAATGGAGTGAATAAATTAGGAAAACAGTTTGCATGAATGTTTGAAAAGTGAAACGCTGTTTGCAAAGAAACTACTGAGCGAAAATGTCTGAAATTTACATATAAGATCCAATGAATGATAATAAAAAGGGCTGTTACAGAAAAAAGAAGTAAAGTTAAAAAAAATTTAACCCCTTAAGGACCTCGGACGTACCATGTACGTCATTGCAGCGGGTCTCTCTTAGACCCGCTGACGTACATGGTACGTCCTGCCGTTTTTGAGCTGCTGGAAGCGATCGGATCGCTTCCAGCAGCTCAAACGCCATTGCAGGATGCCTGGGAGTCCAGGCATCCGTGCAATGGCCGTTAGAAGTGCCGGGGCACCATGTGATCGCTCCCCGGAGCGATCTACATCCGGTTGCACCGGAGAGGTGCCCGGCACTTCTACAGAGCGCTGGAAGCGATCGGATCGCTTCCAGCTGCTCTGAGCATATTACAAGGATGCCTCGACATCGAGGCATCCTTGTAATATACTTACCTGCCGCCGGTCCGTCCGTGATCGCTCCCCCCGAGCGATCACTTCCGGTAGCGGCAGGAAGTACTGAGTGCCACGAGGTATCGTGGCACTCAGTACAAAATCGATCACTTCAGTGATCAGGTGCTCTGCTGGGTGCCTCGAGGGATCAAGGCACCCAGCAGAGAAAAAAAAAGTGTAAAAAAAAGTAAAAAAAATGTGTAAAAAAAGTGTAAAAAAAGAAAAATAAATAAAATAAATGACAGTTAGGGGTAGGTTAGGGTTAGGGTTAGGGTTAGGGGTTAGGTTAGGGGTAGGGTTAGGGTTAGGGGTAGGTTAGGTAGGGTTAGGGTAGGGTTAGGGGTAGGGGTAGGGTTAGGGGTAGGGTTAGGGGTGGGTTAGGGTTAGGGTAGGGTTAGGGTAGGGTTAGGGGTTAGGTAGGTTAGGGGTAGGGTTAGGGTTAGGGTTAGTAGGGTTAGGGTTAGGGGTAGGGTTAGGGGTAGGGGTAGGGTTAGGGGTAGGGTTAGGGTTAGGGGTAGGTAGGGTAGGGGTAGGGTTAGGGGTTAGGTTAGGGTTAGGGGTAGGGTTAGGGGTAGGGTTAGGGGTAGGGGTAGGGGTAGGGTTAGGGTTAGGGTTAGGGTTAGGGGTAGGGTTAGGTTAGGGGTAGGGGTAGGGTTAGGGTAGGGTTAGGGGTAGGGTTAGGGGGGTTAGGGGTAGGGGTAGGTTAGGGGTAGGGTTGGGTAGGGGTAGGGTTAGGTTAGGGGTAGGGTAGTTAGGGTAGGGTTAGGGTAGGGGTAGGTTCTAAGGGCAGGGTCAGGGGTAGGGTTAGGGTTCTAAGGCAGGGTCATCTTGGGGCTGAGTGGGATGTTCCTAGCCTGCCTCATCAGAGAGGCAGGCTAGCAACATCCAATCAGAAGTTAGAAAAAATCAAAATAAAATTTCTAATTTGTCAGGTCAGGCCAATATTTTGTAAATATTGGCTCTGACCTCTGTGATTCTCCCTCCCTCTCCTCACTTGTGTTTTGGTGAGCGAGAGAGAGAGATCAGATTTGACAGGTTAGAGATTTTAGTGAGATTTAGTGAGATTAGAAAAATTGAGGCAGATTTAGAGAGATTTTAGGGAGATTTAGAAGAATTGAGGCAGGTTTAGAGGGATTTAGAGAGATTTAGGTGTTTATTTGTATTTTCTTGTGAAACCCAACGGTTCTTCTAAGAACCAACAATCCGCTTATATATATATAATAGTTATAAAATTTTATAATCTATTATATATAATGTCTGAGAGGGTGTACAGCGCCGAGGAGGCATATGCCATCCTGGCGTCAGAATCTGAGGCATCTGCGTCAGACTCAGACCCTCATTTCGACCCCGCTAACTGCTCAGAGGCGTCGCTAGATACATTATCTATGCTGGCTGATGTATCTAGTGATGTTTCTGATGCAGATCCTGGGTCACCACCTGCCAGCAGGAGACGCACAGCTCCAGCTGAGGAGTGGGTAGTGCCTCATCGCCAGAGGCCAGATATCCCTCCTTTCACGGCAAATCCTGGCATCAATATTGATGTTGCAGGATTTACCGCCACACAGTTTTTGCAGGTGTTTATGGGGGATGATTTGTTGGGCCACATCGTGGCCCAATCAAATCTGTATGCCCATCAGCATTGTGCTGCGAAGCCAGACTCCTACTTGGCAAGGCAGCAATGGACCCCGCTAGATGTGCCAGAATTTCTGAAATTCTGGGCACTTACTATGCTGAGGGCATCATAAAGAAGCCCTCAATTCGCTCCTGCTGGAGCAGTAGCCCCATCTGCTCTACCCCCATTTACCTCCAATCAATGTCACGTAGAAGGTATGAAAACATTTTGCGTTTCATGCACTTCAGTGACAACAGCCTGTGCTCCCCTAGAGAGCATCCCCAGTTTGACAGGCACCAGACTTTTACATTTTATTCGTACATTTTTATGTTCTACAATTGGTGCTGTATTTTGCCAAAATCTTTGCACACCTATGCATGGGGGGCATGGGTGTACTCAGGAGATCTTGCAGAAAACAACCTGGAGAGTTTTCATGCAGTAACAAACAACAGTGTCTGCTAAGGCTAGGGTCAGACGAGCGTGATTTCTACGGACTGTACGTCCGTGCAGTACGGACATCGTCAGTACGGAAGACGCAGTAGTGGTCACACAGTCCGTTTTTTCACTGACATTTATTTTTTGACAGATGTAGGAGGGACAATAAATTCAATTGCAAAACCATTTTGTCCGTGAAAAATGCAGGACGTATAAATGCAGTCCGTCTGACCACGTTCCATCACTCACACACAAAGCTATGCAGACGTTGCGGACGCAGCGCACTTTGTGCGGCCGTTCTAGCGGTTCTACGTTCTTGCCTGCCTTGCGTCCGTGGGCCGCGGCCGTTGTGCGTCCGCAGTTCAGTGCGGACGTACTTCGTGTGTCGGGCTCCATTGGACTTTATGTCATGCTATCACGGACGTACTTTTAGGCGCGATCACGGACGTGAACACTACGCTCGTCTGACCCTAGCCTAAATCACAGTCCAAAACTACTGTGGGCGTAAAAATCTGAAATTTGAAAAATTACCGCCACACACCTTGTTGCCAAATGTTTTGGGCTAAAACCGTTGCATCCATGGCATCAAAGCACTCCATATGCAATACCTTGGGGTGTCAACATAACAAATATAAACAATTTTCTGGCAATAATTCAAACTGGGGTATGCGGTAGACCCAAAACCAAAGATAGGCCTAGCTGAAGAAATAATCTCAATTTCAACTCTAATGACAAAGTCATAAAAATTGTATTTGAACCTTCCCAAAATCCTGGCAAACCTAGGCATGGGGGGCATGGGTGTACTCAGGAGATCTTGCAGAAAACAACCTGGAGTTTTTCATGCAGTAACAAACAACAGTGTCTGCTAAATCACAGTCCAAAACTACTGTGGGCGTAAAAATCTGAAAATTGAAAAATTACCGCCACACACCTTCTCAAATGTTTTGGGCTAAAACCGTTGCATCCATGGCATCAAAGCACTCCATATGCAATACCTTGGGTGTGTCAACATAACAAATATAAACAATTTTCTGGCAATAATTCAAACTGGGGTATGCGGTAGACCCAAAACCAAAGCTAGGCCTAGCTGAAGAAATAATCTCAATTTCAACTCCAATGACAAAGTCATAAAAATTGTATTTGAACCTTCCCAAAATCCTGGCAAACCTATGCATGGGGGGCATGGGTGTACTCAGGAGACCTTGCAGAAAACAACCTGGAGAGTTTTCATGCAGTAAAAAACAACAGTGTCTCCTAAATCACAGTCCAAAACTGATGTGGGTGTGAAAATGAAAAATGACCACCAAACAGTATCTAATTTGTTTGGAGCAAACGGATGCATCCATAGCATAAAAACACTCCATTTACAATACTTTGGGGTGTTAGCTTACCAAATATATGCACGTTCATAAAACTGGGGTATGTAAAAAGGCCCCTAAAAAGAAGATAAGCAAAGAAGATACTGTATGTCAAATTAGAAAATTGACAAGCACATGTCAAAGATTGGCGTAGCACCAAAAACAACAGAACAAATCTATATATGGGTGGTATCAATTTACTCAGAAGATGTTGCTGAACATATTTTGGGGTGTTTTTTGGCAGTAACCCATAACTGGATTTGACAATTCATGCCTAAAGTACAATGTGTGTGAAAAAATAACACAAAAAGTGACTACCTGAAAGTTTGACAAAGAGCTAGTGCATGGAAAGTGTTAAAATACAACTCTTTGAAGCACCCTAGGGTGTGCCCTTTCTAAAAATATATGGTTTGATGGGGGTAAATTACTTTGGCCGGCTTCAAAAATGTCCCAAATAGGACATGGGTGCATGATGACGAAATGTGAAAATTCCAAGTTGGAAAACTGAAATGCGCACCCCCAAATAAGGCCTTTTAGCCCCCAAATGACCCGACATACCTATACATGGGTGGTATCAATTTACTCAGAAGATGTTGCTGAACATATTTTGGGGTGTTTTTTGGCAGTAACCCATAACTGGATTTGACAATTCATGCCTAAAGTACAATGTGTGTGAAAAAATAACACAAAAAGTGACTACCTGAAAGATTGACAAAGAGCTAGTGCATGGAAAGTGTTAAAATACAACTCTTTGAAGCACCCTAGGGTGTGCCCTTTCTAAAAATATATGGTTTGATGGGGGTAAATTACTTTGGCCGGCTTCAAAAATGTCCCAAATAGGACATGGGTGCATGATGACGAAATGTGAAAATTCCAAGTTGGAAAACTGAAATGCGCACCCCCCAAATAAGGCCTTTTAGCCCCCAAATGACCCGACATACCTATACATGGGTGGTATCAATTTACTCAGAAGATGTTGCTGAACATATTTTGGGGTGTTTTTTGGCAGTAACCCATAACTGGATTTGACAATTCATGCCTAAAGTACAATGTTGTGAAAAAATAACACAAAAAGTGACTACCTGAAAGATTGACAAAGAGCTAGTGCATGGAAAGTGTTAAAATACAACTCTTTGAAGCACCCTAGGGTGTGCCCTTTCTAAAAATATATGGTTTGATGGGGGTAAATTACTTTGGCCGGCTTCAAAAATGTCCCAAATAGGACATGGGTGCATGATGACGAAATGTGAAAATTCCAAGTTGGAAAACTGAAATGCGCACCCCCAAATAAGGCCTTTTAGCCCCCAAATGACCCGACATACCTATACATGGGTGGTATCAATTTACTCAGAAGATGTTGCTGAACATAGTTTGGGGTGTTTTTTGGCAGTAACCCATAACTGGATTTGACAATTCATGCCTAAAGTACAATGTGTGTGTGAAAAAATAACACAAAAAGTGACTACCTGAAAGATTGACAAAGAGCTAGTGCATGGAAAGTGTTAAAATACAACTCTTTGAAGCACCCTAGAGTGTGCCCTTTCTAAAAATATATGGTTTGATGGGGGTAAATTACTTTGGCCGGCTTCAAAAATGTCCCAAATAGGACATGGGTGCATGATGACGAAATGTGAAAATTCCAAGTTGGAAAACTGAAATGCGCACCCCCAAATAAGGCCTTTTAGCCCCCAAATGACCCGACATACCTATACTTGGGTGGTATCAATTTACTCAGAAGATGTTGCTGAACATATTTTGGGGTGCTTTTTGGCAGTAAACCTTAAAGTTCACAGTACATGTATTCTTAAATTGCGTTCAAAAAAAAAAAATCACCAAAATTTTTTTTTTTCTCAAACTTTGGCATAGATTTGTGGTAAAATGGTTTGCATGGAAAGAGTCAAAATACCCCAAGTTTAATACCTTGATTTGTGTACTTTAAAAAAATATGTATATGTGGAGGGTTATTCAGGAATTAGTGACAGATATCAGTGTTACAATGTCACTATCACTAGTTTTGAAAATAAACTCTTGGAAATGGCAAAGTGCTACTTGCACTTATTGTTGCATAAAATAAGGAAAAAAGCGAGGAATATGTAAACATTGGGTATTGCTAAACTCAGTACTAAATTTAGAAACTACTAAGGAATAAATTTTTTTTGACGGTTGTTGATACATAAGAAATTTTGGGGGTCAAAGTTCGAAAAAGTGGTGTTTTTTTCAATTTTTGTGTCATATTTCACAATATTTTTATAGTAAATTATATGAAATGATGAAAAAAATGGTATCTTTATAAAGTCCATTTAGTGACGAGAAAAACAGTGTAAAATATGTGTGGGTTACATAAACGAGTAAGAGGAAAATTTGACGTAAACACTAAGAGCGCAGAAACATAAAAACAGCTGCGGTCACGAACGGACGGATTTGTGTAAAACCGCCCGGTCACTAAGGGGTTAAAAACAAATCGGATTTTTAAAAAAAAAAACAAATCCCAAAAAATGCTTAAAATATCCTAAAAAATCTATAAATAAAGAGATTCTTTGCTGCAGAATTTTATAATGAACGGTTTATTAGATAGTGAATTAAAACAGGAATATTTTTAACATTGAAGCCTATGGGATTCTCCTGAATAAACCTGCGAATTAAACCACCGAATGGCAGGGCATTCCGGGAACCTTTCACTGCTGGTTTGTGTTCTCTGAATAGCCAAAGCAGTGTTTTTTCATGGGGATTTCACTGCCCTCGAACAGGCACCGAACAGGCACCGTATGTTCAGGCAATTCGCCAGGATTTGGCGAATTGCCTGCTCTCTGGATAGCCGAATGGCCAAGAAAGGTAACCGAACCCTGATTTTCAGCATTCGGTTACCTTTCTCAAGCAATTCGGATCTCTTTGAATAACCCTGTGTATGTTTTTACATTGAAACCTTCGCGATTCGCCTGTTTAAACTTGTTGAACTGAAACACCGAAAATCGGGGCATTTCGCCGGAATTTCGTTGCTATTCCGTGAATAGAAGACACGATAGTCTTCTATGGGGCAATTTCGGTCCTGGCGAACTACGGCAAACTGCACCGTAGTTCGCTATCAATTCGCTAGTATTTGGCGAATTGACAGTTTAGCGAATAGACGAATTGGCTTGAAATTACAATAAATGGTGGAATTCACCGCAATTCAGGGACAAGTTCTGTGCTTAGTGAATAACCCTTTCAGTGGAGCAGGCGCTCGTAAAATATCCGCAGCGGCAGCATCGGAATTAGCTGTAACTCATTCAATAATTAATAAAATAGCACTTTCAGAATATATTTGTACAATAATGAAATTCACGGCTTACTATTCGATTTACGAAGCGCGAGAGAGAAACACAAAAACTAGCAATTACTCCTTAATATCTTTTTATATAGATATATTAATCACCGTATACGTCCGAGCGCTGTATGTCATACGAAAATGAAATGTTATTTCATACCGCACAGGTCTGGACCGAAAGATAAATAAACTTAGCTGTATATATATATATTTGTTTTTTTTTAAAGATGATTTTCTTCTAATACATTTAATTTTCGGAGCGATGAATAGCAGTGCAGAGGAATATTGATTTAGGAAGCTCAACTGCAATCATGAAACAAATAAATGCCACTGTCCTGCAGTGATTGATACGAGGGAAATCAAAGCTACTGTTGCAATAACAAGCAGAATATTAATGTTCTGAGAATTATACGAGACGGATATGTTTAGAATGAAATTAGGCTTCACTGAAAACACCAGCCCTTGGGCCATTTTCCAGCTGAGCGGCCGGTCTACTCCATAGTAGGGATGTGCGTTTCGGGTTTCGGAATTTCGGAATTTTCACGAAATTTCCCGATTCGTGTTTTCGGATGCGGCCGATTTTCCGAAAATTTTTAGATCCGAAAACGGCAGATCCGAAAAGTTTTCCTAGCCGAAACGAAATATTTTCGGAATTTTCGAATGGGCTTGAAATGTGTCAAATCGAAATCTATTGCTTTGAAACGAGGAGAACAGACGTTCCAAAAAAACGAAAATTTCCGAAATCACGAAAAGTCGATACAAAAAACGAGCAAAGTGACACGATATTCTGAAAAATGGTCAATATTCCGAAAAAAAATGTACACGAAAAACGAGTCGAGCCGAACCGAATCGAAATAGAAATCGGTCGAAACGAGCCGAATCAAAGTTTGAAAATCCGAAAAATCGAATCGAATCGAACCGAAAAAAAATCGGTGCACAAGCCTACTCCATAGTGAACTCTAACAATAGCGTTCGAATGAGTATGGGCTCTATTACATTCTCCGCGCAAATTCGCATTTTCTTTTGCGCGCAGCGTTAAACGTTAACGCGTGTAAATTAACGCAGGTATTACGATCCCAGCGCATTTTTCATCCGTCAAAAAATATCGCTCGTAAAAAAAGACGCGCAAAAACGCGCGCGTTAACGCTGCGTGCAGAAATCGGTTTGCAGACTGTTTTTTCACACGATTCAGCCAATCAGAATTAAGAACCACAATTGTCACCCGTTCAGTTTTTGCGCCTGTCAAAATCAATCTGAGTATACATGCTGCAGCAATAATAAAAAAACGCACAACCTCTCAATTTTATCGTTTGGGTATGTGTATAATGTGTAACTATACTGTGCTGGATTTTTTTTTCGTGCTGGCGTATCTGGTTTCGGCCAGGACGTCCAGATTTGCCGTTACCACCAGCTTTTCAAAGACGTTAAAATTATGCACGCACACGTCGTTCGTAAAAAGTTGCGCATCGATTGTAATACCATCCGCGTACCAGCGCACGAACGCATTTGCGCTCACAATGTTAAGTATGGGATGCGCACACGAACTTGCGTTCACGAAGGGTTCGCGCAGGCTCACTCGCGTTAGACGTTAACGCGCATCGTATACACGAACGTCGAAATACGACGTTCATCGCGAAGGGTTTTGCCCCTCGCGTTAATGCGCTTTTGCCCACGCGCAAAAAAGTGCGCAAAGAATGTAATAGAACCCTAAGTGTTACCGGCGGGATAACGCATTCCCCCATATTACATTCCTGATGCTAAACCCCTGAAAAATCCGTTAGCACATTAGTGATTGTGCTAGCATGTACGATCTTACTGTACTTTGCGCATCCTATACTTAACACAGGGAGCGCAATCATTAATTAGCGTTTCGATAAGTGCTAGCGCATATTACCGTAGGGACACGCAAACCAAATTTTAGTTACACCTAAGGCTAGGGTCAGACGAACGCATTTTCACGTTGTCTGTGAAAAAGTGCGTTCGAACGAATGGACGCATTTTTTCACGGAATACGCGATAGTGGTCATACGATGCGCATTTGCGTTCGTGATTTTGTACGGATCATCAATAAAACACTTTGTGCATCTGGACGTTATGTTGGCCGTACATTAGCAGCGTCTGACGTCTCCTAATCACGCACACACGCCGCTAGCGGGCGCAGCGCACTCTGTACAACCGTACTAGCGGTTTTACGTTCTCGACAAAATGCGTTCATTTTCCACTTGCGTTGCGCGGCCGGACTTTTGTGCGACCGTACTTCGTATATTGGCCGTCATTGCCCGGCATTTGCTGCTACTACGGCCATGATTAAGTGCGCCTGCACGCGCGTTCGCACTGCCTCAGTCTGACCCTAGCCTAAAAGCTGGTGCTAAATGGTTCCGCATTTGTAAAATCATTTAGTACCCGCTAAAAGAACCCCCCAATAAATCCCATACTCACCTGTGGCGAGAACGGTGGCCCGATCCGCCACTTCTTGTCACTGGGAGCAGAGTGAGACTGGGGACAAATCGTCCCAAGTCTCCCTCCGCGATCACTCCACAGCACTGCGTGATCTCACAAGACTTCAGGACTCGCACCCCGGAAATGCAAGCCTTCATGGAGTCCTATGGATAAAAAAAATATTCCTGGTGGCGCGGAAACGCAACCACAAGAATCCCAGCCGTTAGCACTGCGTTCCAGGGCGAGGTGCTGAGACAGCGCCTGTCCCAGAATATCATGGTTAAGCCCCTTAAACCCCCCCCCCCCATAAATCCCATAGTCACCACTCATTCTGCGGCGAGAACAGAGGTCTGAACCTTTTATCTACTCCTGGTGGGAGCAAATGGTTCCCATTCTACCTCCGCGATCACTCCACGGCGCTGCGTGATCTCGCGGGAGGTTCATACAGGACTTTAGAACTCTTGGGCCACTTACTGAATCACTGGTCAGGACTAGGACCCCCCCCCCTTCAGTCAGCTGCTCATTTCAATAAACGAATTAAAAATATAGGCCCCTATTACATTCTTCGCGCAGTGCGTTTTGCGTGCACAAATAGGCATTTGCGCGAGGTGCAAAACCCTTTGCGCTGAACATCATATTACAACGTTCGCGCAAACGATGCGCGTTATCGTTTAACGCGGATGGACCTGCGCGAGCATGATGAACTGCGCGCGTCCTATACTTAACATTGTGAGCGCAAATGCGTTCGTGCGCTGGATACGCGGATGGTATTTCAATCGATGCGCATCTTTTTCCGAACGACATTTGCGTGCATTTTTTTAACGTCTTTTAAAAGCTGGTGGTAACGGCAAATCGGAACGTTCTGGCTGAAACGAAAAACACCAACACGGAAAAAAAATACAGCACGGTATAGTTACACATTCTACACATACCCAAACAATAAAATTGGGAATTCGTGCATATTTTTTTTATTGCTGCAGCATGTATACTAGGATTTACTTTGACAGGCGCAAAAACTGAACGCGAGACAATTAAGGTGAATTGATGTAAATTAAGGTTCTTAATTCTGATTGGCTGAATCCGGCGAAAAAAACAGTCCACACACTGATTTATGTGCGCAACGTTACTTCGCGCGTATTAAGCTGGGGTCAGACCAGCGCACTTTTAACGTGCGTTCTGGCGCACATAATTACGGCCGCACTAGCAGCAGATGACGGGCAATGACGGCCAATATACGATGTACGGTCGCACAAAAGTCCGGCCGTGCAACGCAAGTGGAATTTGAACGCATTTTTCTGAGAACGCTGAACCGCTAGTACTGACGTACTGAGTGCGCAGCTGCGGCATAGCGGCGTGTGTGCGAGATTAGGAGATGTCAGACGCTGCTAATGTCCGGCCTACATAACGTCCAGACGCAAAAAGAGTTTTATTGACGATCCGTACAAAATCATGCCCGAAAATGCGCGTCGTCTGACCGTTTTTGCTCATTCCGTGAAAAAATACGTCAATGCGTTCAGACGCACTTTTTCACGTTCGCGGGGAAAAATGCTTTCGTCTGACCCTAGGCTAACACTTCGTTTTGTCGTTTTTCCGAACGTTATTTTTTGACGGATGAGAAAATGCGTTCGGATCGTAATACCACGTTAATTTTAGCGCGATAACACTGGACGATTCGCGCAAAAAAATTTGCGCTGCGCGAACGAAATTGCGCGAAGAATGTAATAGGGGCCATAAAATTTGGCCTCCTCTTCTGCTCGCCTAGGGCCCTATTACAATCTTCACGCAACGCACACATTTGCGCCGGCTCAAAAACGCATTAATGCGAGGGGCAAAACCCTTTGCGCTGAACGTCGTATTACAATGTCAGCGCAACAAACGCGCGTATACGTCTACCGCGGGTGAACCTGCGTGAAAGCTGCGCGAGCTTACTGTACCTCGCGCGTCCGATACTTAACATTTTTTAACGCACAGCCTTTGCGCGCATAATTTTAGCAACTCCTAAAAGCTGGTGTTAATGGCAAATTCTATCAACCTGGCCGAACCCAAATACACCAACCCAAAAAAAAATACACAGCAACGTATAGTTACACATTCTACACATACCCAAACAATAAAATTGAGAGGTTGTGCGTGTTTTTTTATTGATGCAGCATATATGCGCAGATTGACTTTGACAGGTGCAAAAACTGAACGGGAGACAATTGTGGTTCTTAATTCTGATTGGCTGAATCTCGTGAAAAAACAGTCTGCCCCCCGATTTCTGTGCGCGCGTTTTTGCGCGTCCGTTTTACGCACGTTATTTTTTGACGGATGAAAAATGCGGGAGGATTGTAATACCAGCGTTGTTTTACGTGCGTTAACGTTTAACGCTTTGCGCAAAAATTCACGTGTTCTGCGTGCGTTTTTGCGTGAAGAATGTAATAGGGCCCGTTATTTTACTGGGAATGGGCTAAATCACTGGTGGTCCAGCAAGGGGATAAAAGTGTTCCCTGGTGCAGAACATACTAATCGATTCCTCAGTGATGACCCAGAGTGCTCTGGCCGGCCCCTAGGTGCCACAGCCCTCCGGGGAAATTGTTGATATCTTGGTTGACCAGACCTGGGTGACATGTAGCCCTTACATCTTTGGCATTTCAGGTGCGCATAGGGTTTGGCAAGGGCCAGGCCCCATGGAGAAACCGGGCCCCTGACCTTGTCATGGGCTGTCACACCCTGATGGCTGCCCTGCTCACGTCCCAGAAGTGAAACACCCTCATACGCGTGGCAGCGAGGAAGTGCTACTGCGAGTATAACTGAGGGTAGCGCTGTGTTCCGGGGAAAGGTCCCAAGGGTGCGCCTGTCCCAGAATCGAACGCTAAAATGGGGATGCTACGTGGTAATAGCCATAGTCTCAATATTAAAGGGATACTCTACTCATCCAGACCAGTTGACACTGTTAGGCCCCTATTACATTCTTCGCGCAATTTCGTTCGCACAGAGCAAATTGTTTTGCGCGCATCGTCCAGCGTTATCGTGCAAAAATTAACGGTGGTATTACGATCCGAATGCATTTTCTCATCCGCCCAAAAATAACGTCCGTAAAAACGACGCGCAAAACGAAGAGTAATACACGTGCAGTAACGTAGCGCACGTAAATCAGTGCGCAGACTGTTTTTTTCACGGGATTCAGCCAATCAGAATTAAGAACCTTAATTGACATCAATTTACCTTAATTGACTCGCTTATGTTTTTACGCCTGTCAAAGTAAATCTGAGTATATATGCTGCAGCAATAAAAAAAACACGCACAAATTCACTATTTTTTTGTTTGGGTATGTGTAGAACGTGTAACTATACTGTGCTGTATTTTTTTTTCGTGCTGGCGTATTTGGTTTCGGTCAGGACGTTCTGATTTGCCATTACCGCCGGCTTTTAAAAGACGTTAAAAAAATGCACGCAAACGTCGGTTGTAAAAAGGTGCGCGAAGATTGTAATACCATCCGCGTACCAGCGCACGAACGCATTTGCGCTCACAATGTTAAGTATAGGAGGTGCACAGTTCGTCCCGCTCGCGCAGGTCCATCCGCGTTAAACAATAACGTGCATTGTTTGCGCGAACGTTGTAATACGACGGTCAGCGCAAAGAGTTTTGCCCCTCGCGCAAATGCGCATTTGCGCACGCAAAACCAAATGCGCGAGGAATATAATAGGGGCCTTAAAGAGGTCAGAGTGGGTAGAATGTTCCCCTGTCTCCTTCCCCCTCCCAGCTCCTCCAATCTGGTGAAATTGCTGGGTGAAGTGGAGGAGTTTCTTCAAGTCCACCCAACGTCACTGGCAGCCGGGATTTTTGCATTTCCCAGCTGCTTGTCACCAGATCGGTCTCTAGTGACATCAGCACACAGAGCCGCCGACGTCACTCTCTCCGAGACCAATCACATCCATCGTTCTGCACAGACGCTACGGAACTTGCATTCGTAAAGTGGGTACCTCCCGTAGCAGTGCGTGACTTGCAATTCTTATGCTACGCAAGTTGCACAGAAAAGCTTGAGGGATCTCCGGGTTCTGATAGTGTTCCTTTAAGGTGTTGAGCCGTTTGGCCTGGACACAAGCACAGTCTTTGCAGCTCGGATGTTGCGGATGCTTACTGTAAATATGGCTCCTATACTCCTCTCCTGACTCCCTCCACACTCCCTTCTCCTGTTTTAACCCTGTATCTTCCAGTAAAAGCACCCCTGAATCAGGCACTGGTTGCCCTCTGATGTCTGTGGGATATGATATGATTCCAGCTTAGCAAGTCATGTGACTACAGGGGAGCTGAGCGCTCCAGCCAATCCAGCATCTCTCAGTGCAGGAAGCCTTTGATCCCATTGGATGTAGCTTGTACATGTAGTACTCCAAGTCCAGGAAACCTCAGCTGAGAGCTCTCTGAGCTGGGGGTCTGGGCGGAGCTACGCCCATGCATGTGGATGGCTGAATCAGCCGCCACCCCTCATAGCAATTCTGATAAGAAGGCGTGCTCACACTGTGTAGAGCAGGGTTCAGTAACCTTGGCCCTCCAGCTGATTATGCTCAGATACTCATTAAAATTACAGAGCCTCATGGGAATTGTAGTTCCACAACGTCTGGGGGTCCAAGGTTGGTGACCCGTGGTGTAGATCAGGCCTGTCAAACTCACAGCCGCACCAGGTGTTGATGCCTTCAATCCCCAGACGTCTTTCAAAGCAATAGATGGCCAGAGAATCATGGGAGTTGTAGTTCAGAAGCAATTGGAGGGGGTCGAAAGTTTGACAGCCCTGGTGTAGAGTGTCCCGTCAAGATCATGTTCTTGCTTTTGTCGACCACGGTGATGTTGTACGCAAGGTACGCCGTCTCCCATAAGGGAATTTAGAAGAAAAAGACTCGGTTTAATCATGCCGGAAGCTGGAGGACCGGTGCGTTTTGTGAGCTTGATGTTTGCCAGTCGTTACCAGACCAAGTCAAGCAAGACAGATGATGACTGAGCTGTATTATGTAGGAATATATACACCGCGGCTGGTTTTTCTCATGCATGAAACCACAGAACAGATAATTGGGCATATTATTGTGAATGTGCACGCGTGTTTATGCACAATTTGTTTTCCAGACGTTACGGGAACGTAAGTGGATAAGTCTTGCTGAGAGTGATTGAAGGATGAGGTCATTATAAGAATTAATACACATCTTCCTCTAATCCCCGGGGCGACCCATTTTTATGAGGACACCTGGTGCTCTGTTTAGAGGTTGGGAAGACTCGTCTCGCTGTGCGGGTCATTTTATTCCTACCGCGCTCCGGCTATCTGGCTGCGGATGGCGTTCAACTTTAAAAAAAGAAAAAAAATCTATTATTTGGGGCAGACAATTGGCACAGGTGGCCGACATCGCAAAGAGCAATCCAGCTTCTTCATTAGTGAACACTGAGAACGAAGCACTGGCCGCTCTTTCCCCCCGAAGCACCGCGCAAAGAATCTGATGTTATAATGGGGACGAGAAAGGGCAGACCTGTGTGCGCCACCTGGTAAATGAGCATCAAAACGGCGTAGAACGGCTGTCTTGTTTCAGGATACAGCAACAAACACAACTTACTAACACTCACGGTAAGCAGGGCACCAAACATCCCCAACGATAAAGAGGGTTATTCACTAAACAGTGAAGCGGAGTTCAATTACAGTGCTTTTAATTTCGACGCATTTCGCCACAATTTGGCCTCGACGATACTCTGCAAACCTGTCCTGTTAAGGGGACCAGAGGACTAGGGTTGGGAACCATTAATATAGGGTATAATGTCACCTGTGAAAGTGAGTGAAACTAAAGGAGTTACCACCAATTTTTCATCAAAAGAATGAAGGTTTTACTTTAATGAACTTCGGGGAACTAAGGTGGAACAAATACAGTCAAAGTACGGTAAATTCACTGTTTGGGGAACTGCCGCAGGCTACCGGACTGCCCTACCGGGATGCCGGGAGAAATCCCGGTAGGCTGTTTAATTTTTGGGTCGCTGGGCTGCTGTATGTTAAATGCTCACTCGCACACAAGCTGCGTGCGAGTGAGTGAGAGACGCTCTGCCGGTCATTGACAGTGTGGAGGTGAATCTGGTGGGACATCTTTTCCTCCCACTTGTCTCCGTCTCCTCCTCCCATCAGCCACTTGTTCCCACTCACAGGAAGTTTGGGGCCACATGCTGATTCATTTGGATGGAGAGGCAGCAGGAGGGCAGACTCCTAGGTGAGTTGTGAGAGCAGATGCTCTCAATCCCTTCCTCCCTTCTTCTTCACTCACAGCCCTGCTGCCCCCTCCATGGTAACTAACCAACACTGCACTGCCCAAATTTACAGTCAGATCCCCCTGCCAGGGCACCCCCTGCCAGGGCACCCCCTGGCCATCATTCTCCCACAGTAAAATCCCCCCAGCCTTGACTCCCCCCTGTAAATGACCCCCTGGCCATCACTCCCCCCCAGTAAAATACCCCCAGCCTTCAATCCCCCCAGTAAAACACCCCCAGCCATCACTCCCCCCAGTAAAATACCCTCAGCTTTCACTCCCCCCCAGTAAAATACCCTAACCCATCACTCCCCCCCCAGTAAAATACCCCTGGCCATCACTCCCCCCAGTAAATTACCCTCGGTCATCACTCCCCTCCCCAGTAAAATACCCCCAGCCTTCAATTTTCAATCCCCTCCAGTAAAATACCAACAGCCATCACTCCCCCCTGTAAATTACCCCCTGGCCATCACCCCCCCCCCCAGTAAAATACATCCAGCCTTCAATCCCCCCAGTAAAAACCCCAGCCTTCACTCCCCCCAGTAAAATACCAGACCATCACTCCCCTCAGTAAAATACTCCAGCCATCACTCCCCCAGTAAAATACCCCCAGCCTTCAAACCCCCCAGTAAAATCCCCCAGCCTTCAATCTCCCAGTAAAATCCCCCCAGCCTTGACTCCCCCCGTAAATGACCCCCTGGCCATCATTCCCCCCCAGTAAAATACCCCCAGCCTTCAATCCCCCCAGTAAAACACCCCCAGCCATCACTCCCCCAGTAAAATACCCTCAGCTTTCACTCCCCCCCAGTAAAATACCCTAAGCCATCACTCCCCCCCCAGTAAAATACCCCCTGGCCATCACTCCCCCCAGTAAATTACCCTCGGTTATCACTCCCCTCCCCAGTAAAATACCCCAGCCTTCAATCTTCAATCCCCTCCAGTAAAATACCAACAGCCATCACTACCCCCTGTAAATTATCCCCTGGCCATCACCCCCCCAGTAAAATACATCCAGCCTTCAATCCCCCCCAGTAAAATACCCCAGCCTTCACTCCCCCCTGTAAATTACCCCCTGGCCATCACTCCCCCCCCAGTAAAATACCCCCAGCCATAACTCCCCCCAGTAAAATACCCTCAGCTTTCACTCCCCCAGTAAAATACCCAAGCCATTGCTCCCCCAGTAAAATACCCCCAACTTTCACCCCCCCAGTAAAATACCCCCAGCCTTCAAACCCCGTCAGTAAAATACCCCAGCCTTCACTCCCCCAGTAAAATACCCCAGCCTTGACTCCCCCCTGTAAATTACCCCCTGGCCATCACTCCCCCCCCAGTAAAATACCCCAGCTTTCACTCCCCCAGTAAAATACCCAAGCAATTGCTCCCCAAGTAAAATACCCTCAGCTTTCACTCCCCCTCCAGTAAAATACTCCCAGCCTTTACTCCCCCAGTAAAATACCCCCAGCCTTCAAACCCCCCCAGTAAAATACCCCAGCCTTCAATCTCCCAGTAAAATACCCCAGCCTTCAATCTCCCAGTAAAATACCCCAGCCTTCACTCCCCCAGTAAAATACCCCAGCCTTGACTCCCCCCTGTAAATTACCCCCTGGCCATCACTCCCCCCCCCCAGTAAAATACCCCAGCTTTCACTCCCCCAGTAAAATACCCAAGCCTTTGCTCCCCCAGTAAAATACCCTCAGCTTTCACTTCCCCTCCAGTAAAATACTCCCAGCCTTTACTCCCCCAGTAAAATACCCCCAACTTTCACCCCCCCCCCAGTAAAATACCCCAGCCTTCAAACCCCCCAGTAAAATACCTACCATCACTCCCCCCCAATAAAATACACCTGCCTTCACTCTCCCCCCAGGAAAATACCCTGGCCATCACCCCCCCCCCAGGAAAATACCCCACCATCACTCCCCCCCACAGTAAAGTACCCCTGGCGATCACACAAGTCCAGTCCCCCACAAACAGACATGCACATCCAGCCCCCCTCCACATACCCAGGCCCAACACACACATAACAGGTGTAGCCAGAGCCCCCAGAGTGAATGGAGCCCCCACTTTCCTCAGTTATTACCCTCCCCAAGTGACCCCATTAACCCTCCAATTCCCCATAGTGAGAGTGCCCACGCCCCTTCATTTCCACACAAGGAAAGGCCTCATCCCTCCCACAAAATGAGTAGCCCTATTAACCCCTTCCACCCACTGTAAAGGCCCCAAAAACCCTCTCCCCAAGCCTCAAACAGTGAGGGCCCTAGGCTCTGGCAGCAGACGTCACGCTGCGCTCCCTGTAGCCTAATCAGAGGGGCCAACTGCCATCTTGAAGTCTGCAGGGGCACAGCTCCACAGTAATGTGAGTATGAGGGTGTTACAGAGCTCCGCAGTAATGTGCAGTGAGTATGAGGGTGTCACAGAGCTCCACAGTAATGTGCAGTGAGTATGAGGGTGTCACAGAGCTCCACAGTAATGTGCAGTGAGTATGAGGGTGTCACAGAGCTCCACAGTAATGTGCAGTGAGTATGAGGGTGTCACAGAGCTCCACAGTAATGTGCAGTGAGTATGAGGGTGTCACAGAGCTCCACAGTAATGTGCAGTGAGTATGAGGGTGTCACAGAGCTCCACAGTAATGTGCAGTGAGTATGAGGGTGTCACAGAGCTCCACAGATGCATGTTCTCCCTAGCAATACACAGGGCCATGCAACCTGCATGACTAATAATTATCTAAACCATGATGGCCCCCATGATGTTAAAACAACTGTTAATTAATGTTCATACACACCGCACATTGCTGCTTTTTTGCTGTTTTATTGCTGTGCAGCTCTGATACGTATCCTTTTCGTTTGGATGTATCGCAATATGGGGCTGGTCTCATTTTTTTTTCCCAGTGCTGCTTTTTATTCCCAGTCCGGCCCTAGTCCTTCCGTGTAGCTCTCACTGCAATTGTCCCTGGTGTTTCAGTGGAAGTTGCCCAATGTAGGACTCTATTGCCTAGTTGGCGCTAATGTTAGCGTTTGGATATGTAAGGGTTAACATCAGGATAAGTGACTTTAATGCATGCCCCCCATATTACCTTCCTGACGCTAAACGCACAAGAAACCACTCAGTGCATCAGTGATTGTGCTAACTTGCGCAAGCTTACAGTACTTTGTGCATCCTACGCATACTTAACGGGCTCTATTAAAAGTGCACGCTAGCGCAATCTTTTTTGCGTGCAACGTTAAACGTTAACGTGCGTAAATTAACACTGGTATCACAATCCGAGCGCATTTTTTCATCCGTCAAAAAATAACCTGCATTAAAAAAGACACGTAAAAACGCTGTGCACATTAACGTTGCGCGCAGAAATCGGTGTGCGGACTGTTTTTTCACACGATTCAGCCAATCAGAATTAAGAACTACAATTGTCTCCCGTTCAGTTTATGCGCCTGTCAAAATCAATCCGAGTATATATGCTGCAGCAATAATAAAAACACGCACAACTTCTCCATTTTATTGTTTGGGTATGTGTAGAATGTGTAACTATACTTTGCTGTATTTTTTTTTTGTGCTGGTGTATTTGGTTTCGGCCAGACGTTCAGATTTGCAGTTACCACCAGCTTTTAAAAGACGTTAAAATTATGCGCGCAAATGTCGTGCGTTAAAATTTGCGCATAGATTGTAATACCATCTGCGTACCAGTACCAGCGCACAAACGCATTTGCGCTCACAATGTTAAGGATAGGACGCGCGCAGTACATTACGCTCGCAAAGGGTTCGCGCAGGTTCACCCGCGGTAGATGTTAATGCGCACTTTTTACGCAGACATTGTAATACGACGTTTTGCGCAAAGGGTTTTTCCCCTCGTGTTAATGTGTTTTTGCGCACGCGTTAACGTTTGCGCGAAGTATTTAATAGAACTCAACATGGGGAGCGCAATCATTAATTTGCGTTTTGATACGTAATGCAGGGCTGAAATTTTCAAGTCCCAAGCTACTAGCCAGGCCTTAAGAGTTACTCGCCACTAGTTGCCCCACTTAACCCCTTATCCTGCCCTGCCTCTGCATTTCCACTCGCCCTCATGTAATTTCCACTCGCCAAATGCGAGCAGGCGAGTGGAAATTTTGAGGCCTGACGTAATGTATTACAAAGTAATAGCGCTAATTACCGCCAGGACGCGCAAGCCAAATTTTTAACTACAGCTAAAAGCTGACGCTAAATGATTCCGCTTTTTGCAAAATCATTTATCACCCCTAAAACCTCCCAATAAATCCCATACTCACCTCTCATCCTGGGGCGAAAACGGTGGCCCGATGCACCATGTCTTGTCGCCCAGTGCAGAGTTAGACTGTGGACAAATAGTCCCTCCGCTATCACTTCACGTCACTGCGTGATCTCACAAGAGTGAGATCGTGCAGGACTCGCGGCCCAGAAACGCAAGCCTTCGTGGCGATCTATGGACTCCAGGAGGTGATACTCCTTGTGACGCGGGAGCGCTACCCCGAATATCCCAGCAGGTAGCACTGCATTCCAGGGAGACAGCCCCTGCCCCGGAATATTGCGCTGAAATGGGGGCACTATGGGGAAACGTACAGGTGCAGATTTTCTCCGTTAGCGCCCCCATTTTAGCGCACACTAGGGAATAGGGCCCATTGTTACCATCGTTCTCCCTATAGGATGTCAATGAAGATCACTAATTTAAAACCGCCAAAGTATATTCGCTGGTGTTGCTGACATCGGCGGAACAACACTGATTCATGAATAGCTGTTGGTTACTCCTTTTACGGACGTATATCGCTGGTCCCTTTGTTCTGTGTTGTCCACCATTGTTTGCATCAACTTCACATGCCGGGATTGGATATTTTTGCCTCAGTGTCAAATTCACCAAACTACAAGCTACAACAGGGATATTTACCTCACTGGTGGATAATGAATAATATACAGGAAAAGAGCCCAGGGAATATTTTGGTCTGGCCGAAAAAAAGTCACACGCTGTAACATTTGGTTGTGGCGCCTTTTGCTGTGACTGCGTCACGTATTCTCCGCAGCATCGTGTGGATAAGCTCATGCAATGTCACAGCATTTATTGGCGTCCAGAGTGGCATTAATTTGTGGCCAAGATCTTGTGTTGATGATGGGAGAGTCGAGGCACTGCGTAAAGTCTTCTCCAGCATATTATCCCAAAGATTAACCTCAATGGGGTTAAGGGTAGGGATGTGCGTTTCGGGTTTCGGAATTTCGGAATTTTCACGAAATTTCCCGATTCGTGTTTTCGGATGCTGCCGATTTTCCGAAAATTTTTAGATCCGAAAACGGCAGATCCGAAAAGTTTTCCGAGCCGAAACTAAATATTTTCGGAATTTTCGAATGGACTTGAAATGTGTCAAATCGAAATTTATTGCTTTGAAACGAGGAGAACAGACGTTCCGAAAAAATGAAAATTTCCGAAATCACGAAAAGTCGATACAAAAAACGAGCTAAGTGACACGAAAATACGAAAAATGGTCGATATTCCGAAAAAAAAATGTACACGAAAAACGAGTCGAGCCGAACCGAATCGAAACAGAAATCGGTCGAAACGAGCCGAATCGAAAAATTTAAACATCTGAAAAATCGAATCGAATCGAACCGAAAAAAAAATCGGTGCACAAGCCTAGTTAAGGTCTGGACTGTGCGGCGGCCAATCCATGTGTGAAAATGATGTCTCATGCTCCCTCAACCACTCTCGCACAATTTGAGCCTGATGAATCCTGGCATTGCCATCTTGGAATATGCCCGCTGTGCCATCAGGGGAGAAAAAACCCATTGATGGAAAAACCTGCTCATTCAGTATATTCAGGGAGTCACATGACCTCATTTTATGCTGAAACCTATTAATCACTGCAGTAATTATCCAATGGAAGGCGAGCACCTACTGGCTGAGTTAAATCCAGGCGGAGACTTTATTTTGGCCACTGTTCAACGTTCAGGGGTAACAAAAATATGAACTTTGATTTTTCGTATTTAATTGAACTATAAAATACACAAATATTTTGTAAAAAAAATATATATATATAGAACACACAAACATTTCATAAAATGCGAACTTTAACTTTGTCGTGTTCGTTTTAGTATTTCTGGTATTTAATTGGAAGCATCTGCGGTCCAGCCAAGCTGCGGGTGAGGGGGGACTTTGGCAAGCCATACTGTTTCATGGCGGCATTGTTATTGATACCATTAAGTTCCATACGAGGGGCTTTGTGCGCTCGGCGGTCACCGGGCCGCTTTCCTGCAGACCGCGTTCATTTTAATAACACAAGCATAACGAGGCCGGATCCGCGGTAACAATAAATGGTTCTGGTATTTATTTTAATCTTCTATTTCTATTTTTCTATTTATTTTTGTCAAATAAAAAAAAAAAAAAAAACTTTTTGAGCATTCTAAATGCCCTTTCGCTTTTCTCTTGTTTCGGGGGCTTAGGCAGGATATTATCATGACTAAAGATTGAATTTGTCTGGCACAGAGAAAGCTGGCAGCAGTTATGCTTAAAGCAATTTATGTTCTGTGTACTTTCTGGGGTAGAACATATTTTCCAGTCTCCGGCTGAGACAGTGGGCATTAATTGAATAATTGTTAATTCCCCTCCAAGAACCATCTGCTGAAGCCTAATCAAAGCGAAGAGAAGGAATCGTGTGCTCGTAGCGCCATCTAGGCGGCAAAATATGTCTTAAAAATCGGATTTCTCCTTCAATAAATTTTGAATAAAGCAGAATAAGAAAAAAATTAAAATGTATAACTGTATTTCTTCCTATATAACATTAAAGGGACACTCTAATAAAAAATCACCCCCCCCCCCCGCCCCCCTGTTTTTTAACCTTAATCTATCCCTACTCCCTTAATAAATCGTTCGTTTTTTTTTTTTGTAACTGTAATACTTACCCTAAAATCCTCTTGTTTCCAGCGGCGTCTTTTTTTTTTTCCATACTCACCTCCCTCCTCTTCCGCTCCCGTCCTTCTTGCCTTCTGGTTTACGTGAGAAGCGCGCATGCGCGCCTCTCACGTAAGGCTAGGGTCAGACGAGCGCAATATTAACGTGCGTTTAGCCGCACTTAATCACGGCCGTGCTAGCAGCAAATGGCGTCCAATGCCGGGCAGCATACGAAGTACGGCCGCACGAAAGTGCGTCCGCGCAACGCAAGTGGCAAACGAACGCATTTTTTTGAGAACGTCAAACCGCTAGTACTGACGCACAGAGTGCGCTGCGTCCGCTAGCGGCGTGTGTGCGTGATTGGGAGACGTCAGACGCTGCACACGTCCGGCCAACATAACGTCCAGACGCAAAAAGGGTTTTATTGATGATCCGTACAAAATCACGGACGGAAATGCGCATCGTATGATCGCTATCGCGTATTCCGTGAAAAAATACGTCCATTTGTTCGAACGCACTTTTTCACGGACAATGCGAAAAATGCGTTAGTCTGACCCTAGCCTTAGTCAGCCAATCGGCAGGCTTCCTCCCGGCTCCCTCTGAGGATTAGTGTTGCGCGCAATAGGATGCGCGCAACACTAACCCTCAGAGGGAGCCGCCAGCTTCTGCGGTGAGTTGGAGACGTCATCGCGCTGAAAGCATGATGACGTCTCCTACTCGGCAAAAGTCGGCAGAAGCGGGAAATATGATTCCCGCTCTGCTGACTGACAGCTGGGAGGGCGGAGTAAAGTTCTCCGCCTCTCTCAGCTGTTTTCAGCATTTACAGCTGAATCGCTGAGCGGAGGGAGGGGGGACAGAGGGCGGCATACTCCGGGCATCATGACCACCTAAAATAGCTTAGGTGGTCATGTTGCCTAGAGTGTCCCTTTAACTGAACATGTAACTACGTAAGACGAATAGAAAAGGTATAGTTAGAATGTGTCTCTACAGATTCGGAATGTTCGGAATGTTCAAGGGATTCTGTTTTGAAAAATAGACTTCCCTATTTTCGCTGTCAGCCTCTGCCCAATTTTTTTTCGTTTTTTGCATATTTTACAATTTTATTTGTCCACGCCACGCGCTGCTCCTCCTCTTCAGCTCAGGGATTCCCGATCCCGGAAGTCCCTTAAGCTTTTCTGCACAACTTGTGCTCCCACGCAACTTGCATAGCATAGGAACAGCAAACTGCTCACCTATATGGGGCTTGCACACTTTGGGCTCTATTAACAGCTTCTCGCAAAAGCGCACACGCAGCGCAATTTTTTTTGTGCGCAGCGTTAATCGTTAGCGGGCTTACATTAACGCAGGTATTACGATCCGAGCGCATTTTTTTCATCCGTCAAAAAATAACGCGAGTGAAAAAGACGCGGAAAAACGCGCGCGCATTAACGCTGCGCGTAGAAGTCGGAGTGCGGACTGTTTTTTCACGCGATTCAGCCAATCAGAATTAAGAACCACAATTGTCTCCCGTTCAGTTTTTGCGCCTGTCAAAATCAATCTGAGTATATATGCTGCAGCAATAATAAAAACACGCACAACCTCTCAATTTTATTGTTTGGGTATGTGTAGAATGTGTAACTATACTGTGCTGTATTTTTTTTTCGTGCTGGTGTATTTGGGTTCGGCCAGGACATTCAGATTTGCCGTTACCACCATCTTTTAAAAGACGTTAAAATAATGCGCAAACGTTGTCCGTTAAAATTTTTGCATAGATTGTAGCGCACCGGCGCACAAACGCATTTGCACTCACAATGTTAAGTATAGGACGCGCAACGTACATTACGCTCGCGCAGCGTTCACGCAGGTTCACCCGCGGTAGACGTTAACACACATTTTTTGCGCGGACATTGTTATACGACGTTCTGCGCAAAGGTTTTTACCCTCGCGTTAATGCGTTTTTGTGCACACGTTAACGTTCGCGTGAAGAAGTTAATAGAGCCCTTTACGTACACAAGTTATGAGCGATGGATAGGAGCTGCGTACGCATGTGCTGATCCAATCCATCAGCTGCCTCTATGAGAACGATGGCTACAGTAAGTGACGCCGGCATGATCTCAGTGTACTGAAGTCACTCGTGACTGATCTGTTGACCAACAGTCGAGAAAATTTTAAAATTACAGCTGCTGGTGACTCTGGGTGGGTGGAGGAAACTCCTCCACTTCTCCCCATGATTTCATCAAATTGGGGGAGCTGGGAGGGGCACTCCTCACATCCTGACCACATTAATAACAATAAACGTCTCTCTCCCACCTCTCCCCCTACAATCCATCCTGAACGCCTCTGCCAGGCTAATTCACCTCACCCGCCGCTCTGTCTCTGCCGCTCCCCTCTGCGAGTCCCTTCACTGGCTCCCCATCCACTGCAGAATTAAGTTCAAAATCCTTATCCTTACCTACAAAACCCTCACTAACTCAGCTCCCCACTACCTGTCCTCACTAATAACCAAATACACCCCAGCCCGCTCCCTAAGGTCAAACAGTGACCTGCGCCTAGCTTCTCCCCGCATCACCTCTTCCCATGATAGACTGCAGAAATGTGCACAATGAAAAGATTTGCTTCGGATCACTTCGTTCCATTTTTCAATGCGTTTCAGTTTTCATTATTCGTTATGTTGCCATGATTCGTTGGTTCGGACGATCGGTAATTTGTTTTTCGGATCATTTCATTTTTCCTTTTTATTAGTTGTTTCAGAATTTAAAAGGGGTGAATAACTTACAGGGTTATTCAAAGAGAGTCGATCTGGCCCCAAAATGTAACCGGACGCTGAAATTCAGCGTACGGCTACATTTCCTGGCCATTCGGCTATTCAGAGAGCAGGCAGTTCACCAAATGTTGGCGAATTGCCTGCACATACTGTGCCTGTTCGAGGGCAGTGAATTCCCAATAGAGAAGCAATGCTACATCTATTCAGAGAACACAAACAGCAGTGAAAAGTTGCCGAAATGCCCTGCCGTTCCGTGCTTTCAGTCGTCAGGTTTATTCAGGCGAATCCCATAGGCTTCAATGATAAAAATATTCCCGTTTTTATTCAATATCTAATAAACCGTTTATTATAATATTCTGCAGTAAAAAGTCTCTTTATTAATAGATATTTTTAGGATCTTTTAGGAATTTTTGGGTATTTTTTGGGCAAACTTTTTTTTCCGGTTAGTTTTTTTTAAATCGTTTTTCCTTTTTTCTGTAACAGCCCTTTTTATTATCATTCATTGGATCTTATGGGTAAATTCCCGACATTTTCGTTCAGTAGTTTTTTTGGCAAACAGCATTTCAAATTTCAAACTTTCAATTGTACTGTTTTTTTTTTTGTTTTTCACCTCGTTCGTCTGCGTGTCGGCTTTTTCCTGCGGCTGCTCTGCGCTGTGCTCGGCGGGTAGTCGGGTTTCTCCGGCGTGTTCGGCGGGGTTAATCCAGCTGTCTCTGTGGGTTTCGGTGAGTCTTCTGCGGGTTTGCGGCGAGTTTTCCCTGCACTATTGGGGCCCTGCGGTGCTTGCTGACTACACCGCAGGGTCGGCGAACTAGGTCGGCGGTGACTTTTCGAATCTCTTTGAATAACCCTGTTAGTGTCACGAATCCCTCCGGATACTACGTAGCAGGTCCCTTTTGACAGTTCGCCATCTGTGCCTCCGATCCTTAAGTGGTCGGTAAGCTGGCTCTCCTTAGGGACACAAACACAGGAGGTACACCACAAGCAGACCTTCACAGATATTTTCATAAGGCAGAGTCGTACAAATAGGACAGGGTTAATAGGAGCGGCCTGAGCAGTATACAGACAAGGAGAGACAGAACACACAGCATGATACCTATATATCGTCAAAACGTATATAGAGGTCAGAATAGTCAGAGATCACCAAACTGGTACACTTGGGGTGGTTCTCATACAAGCCGGGTCAGAAACCAGTAATCGAATCAGTAATATGCACAATGAATCAGTGAATCGCACAAGTCGAATCACTCAGCACTGGGGGAAGTAACTCCATGACAGGGTAATGAGCTTCGTCTGCCTTTAAACCCAGCGGCTCTGCGTTATAATGCCGCTCCCCGCCTCTTGAGTAGCCACGCGACCCGTGGAAGCCGTTAGTGTGCATTACCTGGCACACTAATGGCACGGCTGGTGTTGCCGGGTGCCAGGACCCCCCTAGAGCGGCATGCAGCCCCTCTGGAGCAGCAGAAGTGACACAGATTATGGTAAAAAAAAAAAAATAACTAATCCCCCAGTCTTTGGTGCTGAAACCTATTCAGTACTAAAGACAGCAGCCCCGCAGTGCTCCGGAGCCCCGTGGAGCTGCTATCCATGGTGCTGAATAGGTTTCAGCACCAAGAATAGACAGCACCATTCAGCACGATAGACAGCTCCTGCCAAGCGCAGCCAGACTGAAGGAAAGAATAAAAAAAAGTCTCGTTTAAAAATAACTTAGGAATCCAAATATTTCATCAAAGAATCCCAAAAAATGTCTAAAAAAAATCCTAAAAAAATAACTGAATAAAGAGACTTTTTGCTGCAAATTAAAGGAATAAACGGTTGAATAAATATTTAATAGAAACAGGGAATATTTTTTACATTGAAACCTATGGGATTTGCCTGTTTAAAGCTGTCGAACAAACCACCGAAAATGAGGGCATTTCACTGACATGTCGGTGCTGTTCGGCGTTCTCTGAATAGGTTAACCATTACTTGTCTATGAGGAATTTCACAGCTGCCAAATCACACCAAACGGCACCATGGTGCTGTCCATGGCCTGTGGTGCTGAATACAACAGATTCAGCACCACGGCAAATGGACAGGGGCGCGGTGCCGAGTTTAATTGAAATGATATAACAAACTGATCTGTAAAAATTAAATCAATTTGTTTTATACGGTTTTATTTCAGTCCAAATTGATTCATTTCTTTTTTTTGTTTTTGGATTGTTTCGTACGGAACAGATTTGTATTTCGGAAGCATTCCAAAAGTCAAACCGGGAAAATTTCATCCGATACTCTAATAGACTGCAGGATTTCTCACGCGCAGCCCGCATCCTCTGGAACGCTCTCTCTCGTACTGTTAGACTTTCCCCTTCTTTGCCTTCCTTCAAATGCTCCCTTAAGACATTCCTATTTAGGGAAGCCTACCACCCGACTCATTAATACACCCCACTGCCCCAACCAGTCCATCACCTTTGCAGTCCATCACTCTCACCTTGCAGCCCATCATTCTCACCTTGCAGCCCATCATTCTCACCTTGCAGCCCATCATTCTCACCTTGCAGCCCATCACTCTCACCTTGCAGCCCATCACTCTCACCTTGCAGCCCATCATTCTCACCTTGCAGCCCATCATTCTCACCTTGCAGCCCATCACTCTCACCTTGCAGCCCATCACTCTCACCTTGCAGTCCAGCACTCTCACCTTGCAGCCCATCACTCTCACCTTGCAGCCCATCACTCTCACCTTGCAGCCCATCATTCTCACCTTGCAGCCCATCACTCTCACCTTGCAGTCCAGCACTCTCACCTTGCAGCCCATTACTCTCAACTTGCAGTCAATCACTCTCACCTTGCAGTCCTCTCCAAATGTTTCCACTCCCATCCCTTCTAGATTGTGAGTTCCCACGGGAATAGGGCCCACGTTTCCCCCTGCACTGGTTTGTCAAAATGTTGTTCAGTCTCACTGTATTGTAACCCTATCTATATTGTGTCCATTGTTCAGCGCTGCGGAACATGCTGGCGCTATATAAATAAAGAATAATAGTAATAATCCAGACAGGTGCAACATTTAAAGGGACACTCTACTCATCCTGACCGCTTTATGGTTTTAGGCCAGTGTTTCCCAAACCTGTCCTCGGGACCCTCCGCCTCGCCAGGTTTTCCAGATATGTGACGCACAGGTGATTTGCTGCTCAGTGATTGCAGGATTCAGGCTGTATTTCCTGGGGATCTGTAAAATCTGGCCTGGTTGAGGGTCCCGAGGACAGGTTTGGGAAACACTGTTTTAGACTAATGTCAGACGAACGCAGTCAGAGCGCACTATGCGTGCATAACGGACAGATGTACTGACGGAAGATACTGTAGACACCACACGGTCCGTTTTTGTTGACGGACGTAGAAAAAAAAAGGGAATTATGGGAAATAAAATTAATATGAAAAATGAGAAAAATTTGAAAAGGATATGAAAAGCCATCATGTGCATCAAGGTGCTGGACGTCGCAAATGCGCTGCGTCTGACATCTCATCACTCACACAGAACGCTCTGCGCGTCCGTCTAGCGGTTTTACGTTCTTGCCTAACTTGCGTCCGTTTGGTTGTGCGTGCGCAGTTCGGTGCACACGTACTTTGTGTGCGAGCCTCTATTGCTCATGATTCTATGCTACGACAGACGTTAAACTATACGGCGACACGGACGTGATCACTGCGTTCGTCTGACACGGACCTTAAAGTGGTCATGATGTAAGGACGACCAATGCCCCCCTTTCTCACCCCCAGTTCCACCGATCTCATGTAATGGCGATGTGAAGTGAAGGCATTTCCTCCATCCTACCCACCATCACCAGCAGCTGGGATTTTTGAATTTCCCGTCTGCCGGTCACCAGATCGGTCACTAGTGATGCCGCACACACACACACACACACACACACACACAGAGCATGCCTACAACACGCTCTCTGAGACCAATCTCTGTAGCGAGCGGTCTCAGAGAGGCAGTGAGGGATTGAATCTGTGCATGCGGGCGTCTCCGATCCATCATTCTGTCCAGGCGCTACAGAACTTGCATATGTAAAGTGCGCATGTACACTACAGTAGCGGTGCACAGATTGCGGTTCCTAAGCGACGTAACTTGCATAGGTGCGAAGATTGAGCAGAAAAGCCCGAGTGACTTCTGGGTTCGAGAGTCCCAGAGCTGAAGAGGAGGGTCTGTGCGCGGCGAGGGTCAAACGGTGAGGAAAAACACCCAAAAAGGAAAAAATAATTAATAATAATTCGGCAGAGGCTGTCGGCATTTCTAGTAATATAATCTTAAACTGACGCATGTGATATCTGTGACCAGACTGTATAAACGAATATAAATCCACATGCGTTGGAGGTGGTCCTCTCTCTACGGCATAATCTGTAGCTGGTGGGAAAATGCATTTAAACCAATATTTCGCAGTTGCAACAGTACAAAGTTAGTGGCACGGGCAGTTAAAAGCGCTCTCAGGATTTCTGAAAAGCACCTTCAAACATACATTAAAAAAGAAAGAAAATGAAAAAAAAAGCTTCTCGCATCAAAATCAGTGCTGGCAGAGCTCATACGCCTGAGAAGCGCACACATTAAAGGCCTTCAGGGAGAGCCTTTACTTTACTTTCCCGGATTGATACATTTCATGAATAATGATGCTGTTGCCCCTGTTCTTGATATTGCTCGTTCTCTTTGTTTTGCTGCTCCTCCTTTTTATTTCAGTTTTTTATACACAGCACTTAAAAAGACAATACACACAGGGGTTTGTCGAATTTTTACCGCGTCGACCGCACCGTAATGAAGCCAGGATGCGCAGTCTTGCCATCGTCCAATCGGGCTCCGCTACACCCGAAGCAGGCGTTATGTAATGATCTAGATTATGGTGGGGAAAAAGCAAGGGGGTGAAATTTTATGCAGAAAAACTATCATAGAGGCGTTCACAGTTAAATCATCTTTACGACTGCCTTAAAAACTGCTGTTATCCGTCGTTGTTTCCAAGACGGTGGAAGAGCCAAGCGGATCGACGAATAAAGCCAACCAGCCGCGAAAAGGGGTAAAAAAAAAAAAAGCAACTTTTAAAACATCCAATGCAGAATTAAATTCAAAATCCTTATCCTTACCTACAAAACCCTCACTAACTCAGCTCCCCACTACCTGTCCTCACTAATCACCAAATACACCCCAGCCCGCTCCCTAAGGTCAAACAGCAACCTGCGCCTAGCTTCTCCCCGCATCACCTCTTCCCATGATAGACTACAGGATATCTGACACGCAGCCCCCATCCTCTGGAACGCTCTCCCTCGTATTGTCAGACTTTCCCCTAGTTTCCCTTCCTTCAAACAATCCCTTAAGACATTGCTATTTAGGCAAGCCTACACCCGACTCACTGACGCAACCAGTCCGTCACTCCCACCTTGCAGTCCATCACTCTCATCTTGCAGTCCATCACACTCACCTTGCAGTCCATCACTCTCACCTTGCAGCCCATCACTCTCACTTTGCAGCCCATCACTCTCACCTTGCAGTTCATCACTCTCACCTTGCAGCCCATCAGTCTCACCTTGCAGACCATCAATCTCACCTTGCAGTCCATCACTCTCACCTTGCAGACCATCACTCTCACCTTGCAGTCCATCACTCTCACCTTGCAGCCCATCACTCTCACCTTGCAGACCATCAATCTCACCTTGCAGTCCATCACTCTCATTTTGCAGCCCATCACTCTCACCTTGCAGATCATCAATCTCACCTTGCAGTCCATCACTCTCACCTTGCAGTTCATCACTCTCACTTTGCAGCCCATCACTCTCACCTTGCACACCATCACTCTCACCTTGCAGTCCATCACTCCCACCTTGCAGTCCACTCCTCCTGTTTCCACCCCCAACCCTTCTAGATTGTGAATTCTCACGGGAATAGGGCCCTCAGTTCCTCCTGTGACGGTTTGTCAAATGTTGTTTGGTCTCCATGTATTGTAACCCTGCCTATATTGTACCCATTGTTCAGTGCTGCAGAATATGTTGGCGCTATAGGAATAACGAAGAAGAATATGATGAAACCACGGTACATTCACTGTTTAGGAACTGCCGCTATAGTTCTGAGTCATTTTCATGGTCCTTCCCCCATAGCTTCTGCCAGTGTTACTTGTGTTGCTGTCACCATAGACTCTTGTTGTTTTAGCCATTGATTGCATCATTGTTTCTATTGCAGTTCAATGGAGATGAACATGGCTACATATAAACTAATATGACAAATCACCCAGTAACTTCAGGCACCCACATTGCAACTGATCCCCTGTATATTTTTCTGGTACGACCCCCCCCATCACCCACCATCAGGTGTTTACATTTTTACTTTGGCTGTCTGCAATCAGTCTGCTCTATATATCAGCAAGGAGTGGCTCCTTGGCCTTGGCTCCTGTGCCCATCCCAAGTGACCATCTTAAGTGGCAGCTTGGAGTTGATTTTCTGGAGTTTCGGGACTGGAGGAAGGAACTGCAAGGCCCATATTTTCCATCGGGTAAACACACGACTATTATTATGCTTTCTCTCACGCTTTCTCCTTTCTCCTTTCTCCCTTTCTCCTTAAATGGAACTCTTGCCCCTCTACCACCGACCCCTACACTATCTGTATCTCTCCCTCCCTCCTCTCGTCCCACATGATGGCCTCGCATGAGCTCCTTTGTTTCCTCAGAACATGGTCTCCCTCTATCTCTCGTGCTGCCAATCACTCCCACTCCCACAAATCCCATTCCCACCTGCTCTTTCTCACCCTCCTGCTGTTACTCTATGCAGGTGACATATCCCCTAACCCTGGCCCCACAACACATCCAATACTTCCCTCTCATCCTATCTCCATCGCACATAAATCTCCTCCCTACAAGCCCAGCAACCTCATTCCCATAATCCCTCAGCGCCTGTCCTCTTTCTCCTGCGCCCTCTGGAACGCTCGCTCTGTGGGCAATAAACTCACAGCAATCCATGACCTCTTCCTTTCAAACTCCTTCAACCTCCTAGCTTTAACTGAAACCTGGCTAACTCCCTCTGACACGGCCTCCGTTGCTGCTCTCTCACATGGCGGTCTACACCTGAGTCATACCCCCAGACCGGGTGAGAGAAATGGTGGCGGTGTCGGAATCCTGCTCTCTCCCACCTGCACCTACCAGCATCTCCCTCCACCCCCATCCCTCTCCTTCTCCTCCTTTGAAACACACTGCATCTGCCTGTTCTCTCCCTTGGCTCTCAGGGTGGCAGTCATATACCGCCCACCGGGACCAACCTCCCAGTTCTTTGACCACTTTGCCACCTGGCTTTCTCACTTCCTGTCTTCTAATCTTCCATGCCTAATTCTCGGGGACTTCAACATTACCATTGATGATGCTTCTGCCCCTGCTGCCTCCAAACTTCTTTCACTCACGTCCTCCCTTGGACTCACGCAATACTCTCTCCTCCCTACCCACCACGATGGTCACGCTATTGACCTTGTCTTTTCCAACCTCTGTTCCATTTCTGAGTTCACCTGTCGCCCTTTCCCCATCTCTGACCACCACCTTCTCGCTTTCAACCTATCTGGACTTCCTAAACACCCTGCTCCCCCACCCCGCACACACACTCGCAGAAAACTACATGCTGTGGACCCCCATCAATTCTCCAATCTACTTCACCACCTCCCTCACACCTCATCCTTCACCTGCCCTGATGCTGCCACTAATCACTACAACACTACGCTTATCTCTGCTCTAGACACTCTTGCTCCTCTTCGACTCTGTAAGGCCCCACGCCGCCAGCTTCAGCCCTGGCACACCCTCCAGACACGCTACCTGCAAAGATGCTCCCGCACTGCAGAGCGTGCCTGGAGGAAATCCCACTCTGAAGCTGATTTTTGTTCACTTCAAGTTTATTCTCCGGTCATACACCTCTGCCCTCCACCTGGCCAACAATCCTTCTTCTCATCTTTTATATCTACGCTGTCCTCTACCCTAAAACGGCTCTGGTCCACTTCAAACACCCTCCTCCACCACCCGCACTCCCCCTCAGCTGCCTTCAATGCTCAAGACCTGGCAGATTTCTTCCTTAGTAAAACTCTATCAGAAGCAACATCCCAACACAAGATAGTTATCTGCCACCTCCACTCCCAGAGGTCCCTCTGCCACCCTCTGCCGCTTCCTCCCAGCACTGAGGAGGAAGTCCATTCCTTATTGTCCTCCTCACATCTCACCACGTGCCCGCTCGACCCCATTCCTCACATCTAATTCCTCCCCTCTCCTCCTCCCTCCCCCTGCTCTCACACACATCTTCAACCTATCTCTCTCCACCGGCTCCTTCCCATCCACCTTCAACATGCGCTAGTTACCCCTTTACTAAAGAAACATCCCTCGATCCAAACTCTCCATCCAACTACCGCCCTGTATCCCTGCTTCCTTTACTCTAAGCTTTTAGAAAAACTAGTCTTCAACCGCCTCTCCCTCTTCCTGTCCTCCAATTCCTACTTGACCCCTGCAATCTGGCTTCCGTCCCCTACACTCAACTGAAACTGCCCTCACCAAAGTCACCAACGACCTCCTAACTGCTAAAAAAACACGGCCACTATTCTATTCTCATCCTGCTTGACCTCTCGGCTGCTTTTGACACTGTTGACTACCCCCTCCTTCTGCAGACCCTCAGCTCTCTTGGTCTCTGTGACACTGCACTTGCTTGGGTTGACTCCTATTTATCCAACAGTTCCTTCTCTGTGTCCTTTACTGGTAACGCTTCCTCTTCATTGCCTTTATCTGTTGTTGTACCTCAAGGCTCTGTCCTTGGTCCTCTGCTCTTTTCCATCTACACCTCCTCCCTGGGCAAAATCATCAACAGCTTTGGCTTAATTACCACCTCTACGCTGATGACACTCAGATCTACCTCTCTACCCCTGATCTCTCTCCCCTGTCCTTTTCAAAAGTCAGTGACTGTTTATCTTGCATCTCCTCCTGGATGGCCTCGCACCACCTAAAGATCAACATGTCCAAGACTGAGCTCCCTACTTATTCCTCCTCTAAATGCCTCCCCACCTCCTGACTTCTCTATCACGGGTGGAGGGTTATCACCATCTCCCATCAAATCAAGTTTCTGTCTTGGAGTTACAGACTTGACTCTGCTCTTTCCTTCATCCCCCACATCAAGTCTCTTTCCTCCTCCTGCCGATACCAACTGCGTAATATTTCCAGAATTCGGCCATTTCTTACCGCTGTCACCACAAAACAACTCATACACGCTGGTAATCTCCCGACTCGACTATTGCGATAATCTCTTATCTGGCCTCCCTCTGTCCCACCTCTCCCCCTACAATCCATCCTGAACGCCTCCGCCAGGCTAATACACCTCACCCGCCGCTCTGTCTCTGCCGCCCCCTCTGCGAGTCCCTTCACTGGCTCCCCATCCACTGCAGAATTAAGTTCAAAATCCTTATCCTTACTTACAAAACCCTCACTAACTCAGCGCCCCACTACCTGTCCTCACTAATCACCAAATACACCCCATCCCGCTCCCTAAGGTCAAACAGTGACCTGCGCCTAGCTTCTCCCCGCATCACCTCTTCCCATGATAGACTGCAGGACTTCACACGCGCAGCCCCCATTCTCTGGAACGCTCTCCCTCATACTGTCAGACGTTCCCCTAACTTCTCTTCCTTCAAACGCTCCCTTAAAACGTTCCTATTTAGGGAAGCCTACCACCCAACTCACTGACGCAACCATCAATCACTCTCACCTTACAGTCCTCTCCTCCTGTTTCCAACCCCAACCCTCCCAGATTGTGAGTTCCAACGGGAATAGGGCCCTCATCTCCTCTTGTACTGTTTGTCAAATGTTGTTCAATGTATTGTAACCCGTCTATACTGTGCCTATTGTACAGCGCTGCGGAATATGCTGGCGCTTTATAAATAAAAGAATAATAATAATAATAAACAAATATAACGAATTGCGCTCGCTACAGTGGGTGTGCTGCGGATGTCCTGAAAGCCTCCCCGTCAAAGCGCTACGATGCACGTTCGACGGGGAGGCAAAGCACGATCCTCCATAGGAGGATCGAGCCTTGCAGCGCTGAGTGCACTAACTGCACTCAGCAGGGTGGCCAGACGGGCGTCAGAGTGGAAGGAACATCCACTCTCACGGTCGTTCCTTCCGCTCTGCAAAACGCTCGTCTGACCGCAGCCTAAAGGGCATAAAGAGGGAGCTCCGCTTTACAGTAGAGTGCTCCGTTAAGGTGTATATAGACAGCTCGCAGCAAATGAGCCGACACCCAGGAGCGTATAAATTTATATGTATCTCTTTTAAATTGCACAGATACAGTTTAAGTTGTAAGAAATTAAGACGGTAGCACTTCTAGTGAAATTTATCCGAGATTAAATCTCCCTTCGTGGCACTTCAGTCTGCTTTCTATTGGTTCACAAGAAATATTTATGCTCTAATTTATTTACGTTGTTGTTGGGGTTTTTTAACGTGTTTTTTTTTTACTCACGAGATTTGACTTGCTGTGGCGAATGTGTTTACACTTAACCCCTTCACTACCAAGCAATTTTTGTTTAAAAAAATGATATCATACCATTTATTTAGAAAACGGGATGCGAAATGAACGATTATACGGTGCCCCGCCGGGTCAGGCTGATTGTTTTTATTTTTTGTTTTACACGTGCGCACAATGTGCTACGTAGCGGGGATGATCTAGCAAAGCGAGCCCACAAGATAAAGCTTAGCGTGCGCACGAGATAGCTGTTCCATGCGCACGCAGAGACTCCCCTCTGAGTTCTCCTAGCTAGGGGCCGGTGTCTCATCCTCCCGCAGCTCTCCTTCACCGACCCAGATTTTCTCACCGAACACAGGGAGCCCTGTCCCAATAATCCTTATTATTGTAATTGTTTTGGGAAATTATCCAGAATTTTAGTGCAGTTCGGCATTATATGAATAGAAGACATGATAGTTTTCTATGGGGCAATTTCTGTGCCGCCGAACGCCACCGAATTGTGGCGAACTACACCATGTTTTGCTGTCAATTCACCGGTAATTGGTGAATTGACACCTTAGTGAATAAACGAATTGGCCCGAAATTGTACTAAACGGTGAATTTCACCATTCGGCGCAATTTTGGAGCAATTCGGAGGTTAGTGAATAACCCCTTTAGTTTCAACAAATTGAGGGCACTCATGGGTCTTCACATAACAATCCAATCTTTATTGTAAATTCATCAACATTTCAGCTCATTCGAGTCTTTATCAAGACGAGCCAAAACGATGATGAATTTACGTTAAAGATTGGACTTTTATGTGAAGGCTAGTGAGTGCCACCAATTTGTTGAAAATGTATCTGTTGTGGAGCCTGCAATGGGGCTGATTCGCTTAATGGTGATTTGAGGAGCTGAGTGCCTGCTTTTGGAGATACTGTATATACATAATGGGCCACATTACGATCTCCAGGCTAAAATGGGGACGGTAGGGAGAAAAAAACTGCACCCGCAGTTTTATCCTACGTCCCCATTTTAGTGTGGCGCTTAAAAAGCTGACTGCATTGTTACTGCGCGCAACGGCCCCGCGATGCTCACGACAGCGCTGAGAGCAGCCACGAGCATCCACTCGATGGAGTCCATAGTACTCCATTGAGCCAGACGCCAGCGGTCACTTGACCTGCCGGATCTCGCCTCGCGAGATCCGGCCAGTCGGTGTAGTGATTAGGGAAGAGCTGTTCGGTTCGGACGGTTCGGAGTTCGGACCGAACTTAGCCTGTTCGGTCTGCTCGCGAACTCCGAACATTTCCGGGTGTTCGCCGCATGTTCGACCACAATGGACCACAATGCACTTTCCCACTGGCCTGAAGCTCGTAATTGGTTACAGCCTTGCACCTGACCACAGGTCTGGTGCAAGACAGGTTCAACACTATGCCAATCACGGCTCAGAGTCGTGCCCAATCATGGGCTCACAGAGCTAAGTCCCGCAGCACACTATATAAAGTTTCCACGCAGCGCTTCTGCACGCATTTGAGAGGAGATTTCATAGGAGATTGTTGTTGTGTGTTCTTACTGCCGGTCTGCCACGCTACTGAGGGGGGGGGGTCTCATTTCTACCAAATATCTGGGAATTGAGGTGATGTGTGTCTTGTCACTGGCAGCAAGTATTTTGGGGGTCACAAATTTCTACAAAACATTTGGGAATTGAGGTGATCTTCTGTGTCTTGTCACTGCCAGCAAGTATTTTGGGGGTCACAAATTTCTACAAAACATTTGGGAATTGAGGTGATCTTCTGTGTCTTGTCACTGCCAGCAAGTATTTTGGGGGTCACAAATTTCTACAAAACATTTGGGAATTGAGGTGATCTGTGTCTTGTCACATAGCCAGTACCACGCAGTATTTTGGGGGTCACTAATTTCTACAAAACATTTGGGAATTGAGGTGATCTTCTGTGTCTTGTCACTGCCAGCAAGTATTTTGGGGTCACTAATTTCTACTAAATATTTGGGAATTGTTATAATCCGTGTGTTCTCACTGGCTGCCACCCATCAGGGGGTCTCACTGATTTATAGGAGGTTTCTGAGACTTGTAATCTGTGGCTTCTCACTGCCACCCATCAGGGGGTCACACTGATTTATAGGAGGTTTCTGAGACTTGCAATCTGTGGCTTCTCACTGCCACCCATCAGGGGGTGACACTGATTTATAGGAGGTTTCTGAGATTTGTTATCTGTGGCTTCTCACTGCCACCCATAAGGGGGTCACACTGATTTATAGGAGGTTTCTGAGACTTGTAATCTGTGGCTTCTCACTGCCACCCATCAGGGGGTCAGAGTGATTTATAGGAGGTTTCTGAGACTTGCAATCTGTGGCTTCTCACTGCCACCCATCAGGGGGTCACACTGATTTATAGGAGGTTTCTGAGATTTGTAATCTGTGGCTTCTCACTGCCACCCATCAGGGGGTCACACTGATTTATAGGAGGTTTCTGAGATTTGTAATCTGTGGCTTCTCACTGCCACCCATCAAGGGGTCACACTGATTTATAGGAGGTTTCTGAGAATTGTAATCTGTGGCTTCTCACTGCCACCCATCAAGGGGTCACACTGATTTATAGGAGGTTTCTGAGATTTGTAATCTGTGGCTTCTCACTGCCACCCATCAGGGGGTCCCACATACTTCTAGCAGATTTATGCGAATTGTAATCTGTGTCTTCTCACTGCCACCCATCAGGGGGTCCCATATACTTCTAGCAGATTTATGCGAATTGTAATCTGTGGCTTCTCACTGCCACCCATCAGGGGGTCCCACATACTTCTAGCAGATTTATGCGAATTGTAATCTGTATCTTGTCACTGGCTGCCAGCTATCAGGGTGTTATACCAGAGTTCTGTAAATCTTTAATCTTTATACCAGAGTTGAATCAGAGTTCTGTATATATTTAATCTATATATCACTCACCATCTCTGAAAGAACAAAAGGGACAGGCAAACGCTCCCAGACACAGATAAGAGGGCAAGCAGACAAACACCAAACACAACATCCTCTATGAGCAACCGTAGCACTAGTCAGTCCAAGGCATCAGATGTCAGAGCTGCTCCGGTGCAGAGTGCTGTTGTCTCAAAGCACACATGCAGGAACTCTGCTGTCTGCTGGGAGTTCTTTAAGAAATGTGCAGCAGACCCCACCCGTTGCTATTTGTAATCTGTCAGATGAGGCTTAAGCGTGGGAAAGACACCGGACACTTGGGTACCACGTGCTTGAGGCGACATATGACCTCCTTCCACACATCCCGTTGGCGCAACACTTTGCGTAGGTCCTCCTCCTCATCTGTCTCTACCCCCACTGTATGTCCTGCCATGTCATTGCCTACAACCTCCACTGACAGGGATGATGCCACAGTAATGGATGTACCAGGTCCTTCCTCACAATGTGACAGCATCCCATCAGCTGAAGATATACGCAGTCAGATTACGTTGCCCCAGCTGCTGCAGCGTAAGAAAAAATATAGTCCCAACCATCCCCAAGCACAGCATCTAAATGCCAGCTTAGCAAAATTACTCGCATTGCAGCTGCTGCCTTTCCAGCTGGTGGACTCTGCTCCCTTCCGTGAATTTGCTGAATGTGCTGTACCACAGTGGCAGGTTCCAAAACACCATTACTTTTCACGCAAGGCCATTGCAGCACTATACCAGCACGTGGAAGACAATGTTATCGAGTCATTGGGAAAGGCAGTCAGCAGCAAGGTGCATGTGACTTTAGACACGTGGTCCAGCAAGCATGGACAGGGTCATTACATTTCCTTCACGGCACACTGGGTAACTCTGATTGCAGCTGGGAGGGATCCAAGACGGGGCTCTCTGCTGGAGCTTGTTCATCCACCACGCCTCCAGAAAGCTGCTTGTATGAGGTCTGTCTGCTCCACCACCACCACCTCTCCCTCTTCCTCCTCCTCCTTCTGTGTCTCTGGCGAAGTGGCAGTTAAACCGACGCCTGACAGGGTCTACGCAATGCCTCAAGCAAAAAGAAGCCATACTGTGCTTGAGCTGGTTTGTTTAGGGGACAGGAGCCATACTGGGCCAGAAATTCTGTCAGCTCTGCAGGGCCAGGTGCAGAGATGGTTAACACCACGCCAGCTTCAGCCTTGAATGATTGTCTGTGATAATGGCAGCAACCTTCTCTCCGCCCTACGCAAGGGTAAATTGACGCATGTACCATGCCTAGCACAAGTCCTAAATCTAGTGGTACAGCGTTTCCTAACCAAGTACCCAGGGCTGCCAGAGCTTCTCAGCCAGGCCAGAAAAGTCTGCAGCCACTTCAGATGGTCATTCCCAGCAAGCGTTCGCCTGGCAGAAATTCAAAGAGAATTCCACCTTCCCACAAACCGTCTGATCTGTGACATGCCACCAGGTGGAACTCGACATTAGCAATGCTGCAGCGTCTGCACAAGCAGTAGAGGGCCATCAACGAGTACCTGTGTGAGTATGGCACAAGGACAGGTTCAGGTCAACTTGTTTTTTTTTTCCCCCGCAGTGGCTGATGATCAAGGATGCATGCACTGTACTGTCACCATTTGAGGAGGCAACGAGGATGGTGAGCAGGGACAGTGCATGCATCAGTGACACAATTCCTTTAGTGTTCCTGCTGGAGCACACTCTGCGGGGAATTATAGATGTGGCTCTAGAGGCAGAGCAGAGGGAGGAAGAGGAGGCCTTCCCTAGCTCTCAAGGCCCCAGTCTTTCTGCAGACAGCATTCCAGCAGGTCCTACTCAGATCAGACAGGAGGAGGATGAGGAGGAAGAGGAATATTTAAGTAGTGGGGGCATTGAAGGTGGGGATTCCTCAAGGGAGGGTTTCGTGTGCCCAAAAACACAAGGGCTAGTGCGTGACTGGGAGGAGGAAGTGCACGATGGGGTCATCCTCATTGACCAGGAAGACTCGGAAGCTAATGCCACCTCCAACCTACGCTGCATGGGCTCCCTTATAATGCAAAGCCTGCTAAAGGACCCCAGGATTCGTGCTATCAAGGAGAGGGATCATTACTGGTTGGCAACCCTTCTTGATCCACGATACAAGGGGAAAGTTGCAGAGCTCATCCTGCCCGCACAGAGGGAGCACAGGATGAAAAAACTTGAGGACGCTCTAAAGTGACACTTATGTAACACCTTTCCAGGCACTGGTAGGTTACCAAGTGATGACACACGTGCTTCTGAGGCTGCGGATGATCAGAGGAATAGTGGTGAAGGCCAGGGCCGCTTGACTGATGCATTTTTTATTTTTTTTAGTCCACGACGCCCAGGGATGTCAAATGTAGGCACCCATTGCCAGCGTCTTCACCATACGGTGCAGGACTACCTAGGGGCAAGGGCAGACCTGGATACCTTTCCAGCAGATGATCCACTGGCTTACTGGGTGTTGAGATTGGATAACTGGCCAGAACTATGCAGCTACTAGGTTGCCCTTCAACAAGTGTGCTTTCTGAAAGGACGTTCAGTGACGCTGGAGGTTTTGTCACAGACAAAAGAGTGCGTCTGTCCACCGACTCTGTAGACCGACTGACATTTATAAAAATGAATCAGTCCTGGATCAGCAGTTATCAATCCCCTGATGCTGACGTAACTGAATAGATCGGGGATGTCTTCTGCATTCACAAAACCTCCAGCACTGAACTCTTCCACGATACCACAAAAGGGTTAAGGTGTGAATGCACTTGCTGCCATGAAAGGCACAATATTTGGCTGCACTGATGCCTGTGCCACATCTATATCATTTAAATTTTTTGAACCGCAGAGTCCAACCCTGCACTCTTCCACAATACCACAAAAGGGTTACGGTGTGAATGCACTTGCTGCCATGAAAGGGACAATATTTGGCTGCACTGATGCATGTGCCAGATTTATATCATGTTAATTTTTTGAACCGCAGGGTCCAACCCTGCACTCTTCCACAATACCAAAAAGGGTTACTGTTGGCAGGAAAAGTCAGCCTCTGCGTGCTGTGTGTCGGTATTCTTCTATGCGATAAACTGCTAACCGGTTAGATCATCTCTCCTTGGCAATATATCATCAGGATCGATCCGAGAGAGATCAAGCATCTAGAATAACCACACGGACACGTGGAAGTTCTGTCACTTAGAAGCTCTCTGTCTTGCTCCTCTTTTAATATCTTATTTATACATTTCATGATGTTTCAGTATCCAATCAGAGAGAAGTAACACCTACTAAAAATGTCTACAGCAGCATATTAAAAGTTAAAATACAGAATAATACAAAGATAAACATAATTTGCAGTGTCATTAGTTTTCTTAATGTTTCTACTTTAACAGGAATTGACATCTGTTTCTAACTGTACTTTTTCACTCCCTAATTGTTAGCCTCTCCCCTTTATCTTGGGTGTGCTTTAAAACCTTTACACAAGGCAGCAGATTCTTATGTGAGATACATTTCTGAACTGTCAGCCTGTTAATAGAATGCTAACTAGAGCAAAGTTCATTTCAAGGCATATAAGCATTTTGTATTCCAATCAAATATTTTCATAGCAGCCTGATCGTATTTGGTGCATTCCATCAGTTACGGTGTGAAGGCACTTGCTGCCATGAAAGGCGCAATATTTGGCTGCAATGACGCCTGTGCCACATCTATATCATTTTAATTTTTTGAACCGCAGGGTCCAACCCTGCACTCTTCCACAATACCACAGAGGGGTTACTGTATGAATGCACTTGCTGGCCTGGCACCAAATGCACAATATCTGGGTGCACGAACGCCTTTACCAGATGCATATCTTTTTAAAATAGGACCGCAAGGTCCACCCCTGCATTCTTCCACAATACTACAGAGGGGTTACTGTATGATAGTACTTACTGGCTTGGCAGTCTGGCACCAAAAGCACAATATCTGGGTGCACTGACGCCCATTACCAGATTCATATCTTTTAATATAGGACCGCATGGTCCACCCCTGCACTCTTCCACAATACCACAGAGGGGTTACTGTATAAATGCACTTGCTGGCCTGGCACCAAAAGCACAATATCTGGGTGCACTGACGCCTTTAACAGATGCATATCTTTTTAATATAGGACCGCAAGGTCCACCCCTGCATTCTTCCACAATACTACAGAGGGGTTACTGTATGATAGTACTTGCAGGCCTGGCACCAAATGCACAATATTTGGGTGCACTGCCACTGACGTCTGTATCAGATTCATATCCTCAGAGGGGTTACAGTGTGACGGCACTGTTGCCGACGCTAAAGGACCAATTTTAAAGCACCTATTGTTACTTTCATCCAAAGCCTGCATAAGTTTCACAATAATTTAGCCAAAAAAATCACTAAACTTTTTCTACGTGTCTGAAAATGTCTCCTCTGTTTCTATACATCCTAGAAATCCGCCACTTCACGGGCAGGTTATGGGGACCTCCTAGGCACGATATTTGAAGGAATTTTTCGTTTTTATTTTTAACCCTTATTTCATGGAAAACTCACTGTCCCTTTAAAAACTTTTTTTTTTTAAACTTTTTGTCCTTGTTTCCTGTCCTCCAGGGCACTACCTGGACCCCCATACACCTTTTGTGGCAAATATCTAGCATATATGCCCTCTTGGAGGGCACTCTAAAAACCGAATTTTCAGCCCCATTGACTTGTATTGAGTTCGAGTTCGGGTTCGAGTTCAGATTCGAACATTTGGAAAGTTCGGGTTCAAATACGAACCGAACTCGGGGGTGTTCGGCTCATCCCTAGTAGTGATATGCAGGGGGAGACTGGGGGGACTTTTTCCCCCCAGTCTTTCCCTGCTCCCGCCGAATGGAGGAGGCAGTCGGAGCCACGATTGGAGCCGTGGGACAGGAGGTGAGTATATGATTTTTATTTTTTATTTTTTTGGCTAGTGTTAACGGATTCTGCAGAAGCGGAATCCGTTAACACCAAGTCCTGGCTCTGGTTAACGTTCCGCTAACCAGAGCCAGGCGTTAATCAGCGTTAGGACTTTGTAATCCTAACACTAAGTATAGGGAGCGCAAAGTGCAATAACCTCGCGCTGAAAAGCGCAAGGTACCAAACGCAAGTGGATTACTTAACCTGTTAGCGTTCGGTTTGTAATATGCGGTAGACACCGCGGCTGACGTTAATGCTCACGCAGGTTAGCGTTAAGATTGTAATGTGGCCATATATATATATATTATACATACATACACACTCTGCCTGACCAAAATAAAGTCATCACCTGGATTTAACCAAGAATATAGTTGCTCACCTTCCATTGGGTAATTACTGCAGTGATTAATATGTTTCAGCATAGAATGAGGTCATGTGACTCCCTGAATATACTGAATGAGCAGGTTTTTCCATCAATGGGTTTTTCTGCCCTGATGGCACAGCGGGCATATTCCAAGATGACAATGCCAAGATTCATCGGGCTCAAATTGTGCAAGAGTTGTTCAGGGAGCATGAGACATCACTTTCACACATGGATTGGCCACCGCACAGTCTAGACCTTAACCCCATTGAGAATCTTTGGGATAATGTGCTGGAGAAGACTTTACACAGCGCCGCGACTCTGTCACGTTCCTCCTGGATAACTATAGTACGGGTTCCTCTACGCAGAACAACTATTCGTCACTACTGATCCTTCGTATCGTCGGTGTGACTACCTGTATACAGAATCGGAGAACGTAACCAGACAAAACAGACAAAAGGGTTTAACAGTGTTGTTCATGAACCAGACACACAAAGGGTAAACAGCAAGGATGCTCTTGAATATCAGGATACACATGAGCCGAACACAAGGGATAAACACCAGAGGTGCTCTTGAGCCAGACACAAAGGATTAACATTAGAAGTAGTCAGAGGAAATGCAAAGGGTAGTATTGCCAGAATTCAGTGTCAGCCAGATGCCAGGGGGTCTTATCACCAGAGATCAGTGTCAGTCAGATGCCAGGGGGTCTTATCACCAGAGTTCAGTGTCAGCCAGATGCTAGGGGGTCTTATCGCCAGAGTTCAGTGTCAGCCAGATGCCAGGGGTTCTTATCGCCAGAGTTCAGTGTCAGCCAGATGCTAGGGGGTCTTATCGCCAGAGTTCAATGTCAGCCAGATGCCATGGGTCTTATCCCCAGAGTATAGTATCACCCAGAAGCTAAGGGTCGTATTACCAGATCAGGTAGTCAAGGAGTGCCAGGGGTTAAGAGCCGGGAGAGCAGAGTCATGCAAGCCAATGTCGTCAACAGAAATCCAAATCGATATACGCAAAGCACTGAGAGGAGTGTAAAACCACATCAGGGCAATGAGCATAACTCAGGCGAATGGCGTGCCTGACCCGTGAATGCGAGCAACCAACATATCACTCGGCGTCCGGCCAGCGAGCAACTAGGAATGCGCTGCTGGGCGCCGAGGTACCAAGACGGCGTGGTACGTGACACTCTCCCATCATCAATACAAGATCTTGGCCACACCACAAATCAATGCCACTCTAGACACAAATAAATGCTGTGACATTGCATGAGCTTATCGTAACCATGCCGCGGCGAATGTGTGCCGGAATCACAGCGAAAGGCGACACAACCAAATATTAGAGGGTGTGACTTTAATTTTTTACAGGAAGTGGGTATAAAAATATAGATCTATATATATTAATTAAAGGAATTAAAGATTAAAATATATATGTAATTAGACTCAGAAATGTATCTTATCCACTTACATAATATGTAAAATATTCCTGTTTCATTGGAGGATATTGTCAAGACATGAACATGATGAATTCGCAGCCATCATTAGGTGCGCCGCGGCTGATCGACGTGTAAATTGGAAACCTCTCCCGCTTCCTCACCGTATATTTAAATTCACCTCTTGTAATTGAATTTAGAATTGTTCAAATCCCAACATGAAAGTATTAGTTTTGACGCCTGATTGACACGACGTGACACACTTTCATGGAGGAAAGAAAATCTTCCTGGCTTTGCAGACTATTTAAGCGAATATTTCTTTTTGCACTGGCTCTGTCATACATAAATATGTGGGTGACATTGCTCCCCCTCAGGTACAGGTACATGAAATGTAATCTATACATTGTCACTGCGAAATGAGAAAGCCCGAACATCTGTCTTAGATATATGAAGTCAAACAGACAGGCTTGCAGCACCGGGGGGGGGGGAGCACTTATAAAGCAATGTGTGCAAGTAGATCAGGATGGGAGGGGGCTCTATGATTGTGCCATATAGTATAGGGTTAATAATTAACCATCCGTTCATTGAAGGAACAGTGGTTTACGTTGGAAGAACTACGGTGGAGCATGTTGAGCAAAACTGTACATATTTAAGGAACTGCCACCATAGTTCAATGTTCTGTCAAGGTTCTGTACTTTACCGTTGTATTTAATGAAGTTTCTACTCGTGGTTTGCTGTAGTAATTTAACAGAGATTTCATTCCATCGTTTACGCCAGCGTTTCTGTTGAAGTCGTCTATCATTGTTTGTACGGGAGGTCTATGGAGATCGCAGCCGTATAACCGCAAACACTGGTGGAACAATGGTAATTGGAGGAAAACCAGCTGTTTGTAGACATGTGCGATTCGTTTCGTACCTGTTCGGAAATGGTCCGAAATATCGGCAATTTGGATCAATCCGAATTCTTGATGGTTGAATAAAAATGTTTTCCGAATAAAAAAAATTCAAATCAATCCAAATTTTTCCGTTTTATAATCGTTCAGGTCTGAATCAAATTGGAAAAATTCAGATTTAATCGGAATAGTATAGAAAAAAAAGTAACCCTACCCCTAACTCCACACCTAAACCTTTCGATGATCATATAACAGCCAGGAACCCTAACCCTAGCCCTAACTCTACACCTAAACCTTTCGATGATCATATAACAGCCAGGAACTGGAACCCTAACCCTAAATCTACACCTAAACCTTTTGCTAATCATATGGAACCCAGAAACTGTAACCCTAACACTAGCCCTAACTCTACACCTAAACCTTTTGCTAATCATATGGCACCAAGAAACTGTAACCCTAACTCTACACCTAAACCTTTTGCTAATCATATGGCACCAGAAAACTGTAACCCTAACCCTAGCCCTAACTCTACATCTAAACTTCTTGCTAATCATATGGCACTCAGGAATTGTAACACTAGCCCTAACTCTACACCTAAACCTTTAGCTAATCATATGGCACCAAGAAACTGTAACCCTAACCCTAGTCCTAACCTAACCCTAGTGCTAAACCTATCCCTAGCCTAATCCAAGACTAACTATATCCCTAACCCTAGCTCTAACCTAACTGCAGCACTAGCTTAATCTTAGCACTGACCCCAACCATATGACACACAGAAACTGTCGCCCAAAGTCTAGCCCTAACCATAAACATAACCCTAGCCCAGGTATTAACCCTAGCCCTAATTTTAAGATTAGATAACCCTAGCCCTAACCCTCGTATCCATGACCGTAGCCCATCTAACTTTTTTTTTGCATTATAGATAAAAGTTCCAAAAATCGGACACAGACAAAATATATCAGAAGCTTTCGATATTCAGAATCGTCTGATTCAGATTGTTTCCAAATCTGATATTTTTGGATTCGAAAACAATCCGAACCTAACCGAGCCAAATTTTTCAGCGTTGCATGTGTCTAGTCGTTTGCACCTTTTACAGAAGAATAGCAGTGGTGCCACTGTTCGCCATTGTGTTGAAAATCAAAAATATGATGGTCTGAAAAAAAAAGCTAGGTGGTAAGAGGACTGAAAAACATATTTTGAGCCAGCATCATAGTGATTAAGCATGCAAGTGCGTATTTGAAAAATCCGATGTTTACAAGAAGGTTTCAAGCTGATTTCTCTTTCTCTGTTTCCCTGCCTTAAAACAAAATCATCAAGAAATTGGTATAACGATATTTTCTAATTGAATCGCTGAAGCTAAGATTTGGCATTAAGAGGTATAGCGGAGAGTGACGATATTCCAACCACTTTTTTATCGGGAATCGAAATGCCAGTAAGCCCTTATTTAAATCTCTTGAATTAAAAAATGGCTGCTATGTGGCCAAAAAACTGCAATCGGATCAAATTAAGAACTACGTAGCCACAGTTTGCCTTAGTTTCAACGATGGTGAACATCGGCATTTGTGAATTACCCCTTATGCAAGGAACATAAACTGTAAATATTAATGCTCCTTATCTATAATTGCCGGTAGGTCCGCACCAGGAGGGAGCTCTCCAGTGCAGGAGGGAGCTCTCCAGACCAGGAGGGAGCTCTCCACACTAGAAGGGAGCTCTCCAGACCAGGAGGGAAGTCTACAGACCAGGATGGAGCTCTCCAGACTAGGAGGGAGTTCTCCAGACCAAGAGGGAGCTCTCCACACTAGGAGGGAGCTCTCCACACAAGAGGGAAGTCTCCAGACCAGGAGGGAAGTCTCCAGACCAGGATGGAGAACTCCACACCAGGAGGGAGCTCTCCAGATCAGGAAGGAAGCCTCCAGACCAGGATGGAGCACTCCACACCAGGAGGGAGCTCTCCAGACCAGGAGGGAGCTCTCCACACCGAGAGGGAGCTCTCTCGACCAGGATGGAGCTCTCCAGACCAGGACGGAGCTCTCCAGACCAGGAGGGAGTTCTCCAGACCAGGATGGAGCTCTCCACTAGGAGGGAGCTCTCCACATAGGAGGGAACTCTCCAGACCAGGAGGGAAGTCTCCAGACCAGGAGGTATCTACATCAAACACTAACCTCTAATTCCAGTCTATGACAGCAGAGGGTAGTTGGAGATGTGGTTTATTCCAGGGCAGCCTTCCCATTAGTTGCATCAGCTAAATTAATGACTTGGCTAAATAAGTTGGTAGAATATCCACAGCAGCACGTAAGAGCTCTCATGTCTGATGACATGAGAACATTTTAGAGTTATGTTCCGTAGCCCATTTGCAATAAACAATATTCCTTTGCATTGCTCCAAAACAAGACCAGATCGAGTTAACTTGTTTTTTTTTCCAGGGAACCAGCCCCCCTGTGCTCTGATGCGAATTGCAGACCGTCCCTTTGCTGATGGAGTCCATCCCACGGCTGCATGCCACGCCAGGGCCAACCCATCGAGCGTCGGCATTATGGTGGCTAAGAAAACCAAGAAAATATTAAAAATTGAAGGAATCACCTGCTACTCCGTGCAAAACGATGTTACGCAGTGACACGCAGAAGGTCAGAGCCTCACTTAGTGCGATGCTCTTTATAAATCAGGACAATTCCCATGCTTCTGATACTGCCCTTGTTTTCCTAATATCAAATTAAATTCACAAGCCGCTTTCTCTCTGTCGACTTTTTAATGATTCAATTCTTCTGCTTTCATAAAAATAACGGTGTTCAGTACAATTCGATATTTGTAGCTCGGGCGAGGTAATCACGAGAAGCAGCAATTTTAATCAAAGTTCCCTGTGATCATTTACAGCCCAGCGAGATTTACGCGTTAAATCTCGGGTATTTTGGCTGCTTTACAGGAAAGTTTTGCAGCGGTAATAACACATTCAAGACAATGAACTTGATTCACCCCTGGATGCTTTGTGAAACGTTTTAAAAAAAAACGTTTACAATTTTTGTTTGTTTAGGTGGCAGTAACAGATATCCTAGACTAATGATCGGATTCTGCATATAAAGTGTGCCAGGAATCCACATTGGTCACCTTTTTTTTTGCAAAAAAAAAAAAAAAATAAAAAAAAAAAAAATATTAAAAAAAAAATTATAAAAATATAAAATAAATATTTTCTGAGTAACCAAAAAGAAATAAAATGTTACTGTTCGGGAGAATAAATTTTAATAATGATAAATATTAGAATGTACAAGACATAAAATCCTTAAAAATGCAGGATTCAATCTGTCTATCTTCTGACTTCATATGAATATATAATTTTCTATATATATATATTCTTAGACTTTGCATTTGTTATTTGTAGATTCATCTGATAAAACAAATCAGAATAAATGAAGCAGCACACAATGAAGCAGCACATGGACGATAAATGAAAAATGAATTGTATAATGGATCATTATTCTTCCAACGGTTTGTCAGCATCGTTCACTGTTCGCGTGGCATTAACCCCTTCACTACCAAGGAGCTATCTACAAAATCACTGTCTGGAACCAGTGTTTTTTTTTTAAATAATTTATTTTACAGTGAGAAATGTTTGGGAATATTCCCAATGTATTTCTTACTGTATTAACCTTTTTGGCAGGGAGATGTCGCCACCTACTGGTCGAAAGGAGTGACTGCAGTTCTGGTCCTCTGTGCAGGATCAGCTGGGGAGACATCATTCAGACTCATTCCCAGCTGTGGGACACTTTATTCCCAATTTAGGATGTTTTAAAAGCTACCTTTATGAACTCTAAGGATTGCTGACTGAGTAAGGTATTTGTGAAGCTAAAACGCGTCTCAGCATAAATTTTATTTTAATTTTAATTGGCCAGTCATTATATTTTGATGCCCCGATCCTTATGTGCATCGTCTCCACCAGCAGAAGGCTCTGCATCCACTGCAGGAGCAGGATTCATGGAACTTCAGGATGTATGAATATGGAACATCTAATTGGTGAGTGCGACCTTTAGCAGTGCATCTGATTTAACCCCTTAGGCTAGGGTCAAACGAACGCATTATTCGCAGCAACCGTCAAAAAGTGCGTCCGAACGCATTGCCGTATTTTTTCACGGAATGCCGAAAACGGTCATACGATGCGCATTTTCCGTGCGTGATTTTTTTACGGATCGTCAATAAAACACTTTTTGCGTCTGGACGTTATGTTGGCCGGACATTAGCAGCGTCTGACATCTCCTAATCACGCACACACGCCGCTAGTGGACGCAGCGCACTCTGTACGTCCGTACTAGTGGTTCTGCGCTCTCGAAAAAATGCGTTCATTTTCCACTTGCGTTGCGCAGCCGGACTTTTGTGCGGCCGTACTTCGTATATTGCCCATCATTGCGCGTCATTTGCTGCTACTGCGGCCGTGATTAAGTGCGCCTAAACGCACATTAAAAATGCGCTAGTCTGACCCCAGCCTTAGGGACTGCTGACGTACCATGTACGTCACATCCACAGGTCTCCCTTAGACCCGCAGACGTACATGGTACGTCAGCGGGGTCCTGCTTCCCCTCCCTCCATATACTTAACTTCCTCGCTGGCTCTCGTGGCATTCTGGCAGGCTAGAAGCCTGCCCGCCGCTTCCTGGGGGCCGGCAGGCCGGATGACGACATCACGCTGCGTGATGACATCATCCGCAGGCACCCATAGGCGCCTGCCGTTACAAACAGGAAGGGGAGGGGGCTCCTTTGGAGGCCTCTATCAGAAAACAAATTGCACCGCCGGAAAGGGGAGAGTCTCCCCTTTTCAGCGGTGTATAGAGTTAACTATATCGATGCTGGATCGCGATTCAAACGTGGAGGTGGCTGACATCGTGTATGTCAGCCAAGCCTCCAGGTCACCCCCACCCACTGACATCCTCACCATATGTGTGAGGATGTCAGTGGGCCAGTTAACCCCCTAGCTGCCAAGGGGAGATAAGGGGATCTAAAAGATCCCCCTATCTCCCAGTCCGTGGCAGCTAGAGGGCCATATTTGACATCATTAGAAAGGCCTGATCGTGGTCTTTGCAATGATACCAAATATGATACATGTTTGTTGTATGAAAAAAAGCATATTCCGCAGCGCTGTACAATAAGCACAGTATAGACAGGGTTATAATACATTGAACAACATTTGACAAACAGTACAGGAGGAGATGAGGCCCTATTCCCGTAGGAACTCACAATCTGGGAGGGTTGGGGTTGGAAACAGGAGGAGAGGACTGTAAGGTGAGAGTGATTGATGGTTGCGTCAGTGAGTTGGGTGGTAGGCTTCCCTAAATAGGAATGTTTTAAGGGAGCGTTTGAAGGAAGAGAAGTTAGGGGAAAGTCTGACAGTACGAGGGAGAGCGTTCCAGAGAGTGGGGGCTGCGCGTGAGAAATCCTGCAGCAGAGAGTGGGGGCTGCGCGTGAGAAATCCTGCAGTCTATCATGGGAAGAGGTGATGCGGGGAGAAGCTAGGCGCAGGTCACTGTTTGACCTTAGGGAGCGGGCTGGGGTGTATTTGGTGATTAGTGAGGACAGGTAGTGGGGCGCTGAGTTAGTGAGGGTTTTGTAGGTAAGGATAAGGATTTTGAACTTAATTCTGCAGTGGATGGGGAGCCAGTGAAGGGACTCGCAGAGTGGAGTGGCAGAGACAGAGCGGCGGGTGAGGTGAATTAGCCTGGCGGAGGCGTTCAGGATGGATTGTAGGGGGGAGAGGCGGGACAGAGGAGGCCAGATAAGAGATTATTGCAATAGTCGAGTCGGAGATTACCAGGCATGTATGAGTTGTTTGTGGTGACAGCGGTAAGAAATGGCTGAATTCTGGAAATATTACGCAGTTGGTATCGGCAGAGGAGGAAAGAGACTTGATGTGGGGGATGAAGGAAAGAGCAGAGTCAAGTGTAACTCCAAGACAGCGAACTTGGTTTGATGGGGAGATGGTGATACCCTCCACCGTGATAGAGAAGTCAGGAGGTGGGGAGGCATTGGAGGGAGGAATAAGTAGGAGCTCAGTCTTTGACATGTTGATCTTTAGGTGGTGCGAGGCCATCCAGGAGGAGATGCCAGATAAACAGTCACTGACTTTTGAAAGGACAGGGGGAGAGAGATCAGGGGTAGAGAGGTAGATCTGAGTGTCATCAGCGTAGAGGTGGTAATTAAAGCCAAAGCTGTTGATGATTTTGCGCAGGGAGGAGGTGTAGATGGAAAAGAGCAGAGGACCAAGGACGGAGCCTTGAGGTACACCAACAGATAGAGGCAATGAAGAGGAGGAGTTACCAGCAAAGGACACACAGAAGGACCTGTTGGATAAATAGGAGTCAACCCAAGTGAGTGCAGTGTCATCGAGACCCAGAGAGTTGAGGGTCTGTAGAAGGAGGGAGTGGTCAACAGTGTCAAAAGCAGCCGAGAGGTCAAGCAGGATGAGAATAGAATAGTGGCCGTGTTTTTTAGCAGTTAGGAGGTCGTTGGTGACTTTGGTGAGGGCAGTTTCAGTTGAGTGTAGGGGACGGAAGCCAGATTGCAGGGGGTCAAGTAGGGAATTGGAGGACAGGAAGAGGGAGAGGCGGTTGAAGACTAGTTTTTCTAAGAGCTTTGATGTGAAGGGAAGCAGGGATACAGGGTGTGGTAGTTGGATGGAGAGTTTAATTAAATAGAACCTCGGCTGTCATCTAAAAATTATGGGCTCTATTACATTCTTCGCGCATACGTTTGCGCCTAACGCGAGGGGCAAAACCCTTTGCGCAGAATGTTGTATTACAATCTCAGTGCAACAAACGCGCGTATTCGCCTACTGCGGGTGAACCTGCGCGAACGCTGCGCTAGCTTACTGTACGTTGTGCGTCCTATACTTAACATTGAGAGCGCAAATGCGTTTCTGCGCTGGTACGCGGATGGTATTACAATCTATGCGCAGTTTGTAACGCACAGCGTTTGCGCGCATAATTTTAGCAACTACTAAAAGCTGGTGTTAATGGCAAATTCTATCAACCTGGCTGAAACCAAATACACCAGCCCAAAAAACCCCCAGCAAAGTATAGTTACACATTCTACACATACCCAAACAATAAAAAGAAGTTGTGTGTGTTTTGTTTTATTGATGCAGCATATATACTCAGATTGATTTTGACAGGCGCAAAAAGTTGTGAGACAATTGTGGTTCTTATTTCTGATTGGCTGAATCGCGTGAAAAAACAGTCCGCACACCGATTTCTGCGTGCAACGTTAATGCGCAGGCGTTTTCCGTTTCACGTGCTCAATTTTTCGACGGATGAAAAAATGCCCGCGGATTGTAATACCAGCGTTAATTTACACACGTTAACACTTCACGCACAAATTAACGCAATGCGTGAGAGTTTTTGAGCAAAGATTGTAATAGGGCCCGTTATGTGCACAATTTGTTTATATACAGTAGGAGCCCTGGAAGCGGGCAACTGGATATTAGACTTTAATGCACACTGGACACTGGTGCACATCCTTTGTATTTTCTAACCACCTGGACGTCATTGCTTGAGCTTACTGTATGGACCTATTGCTTTACCAATTGTAACATTATCAGCGTATCTGCACTTTTGCACTGTATGCACTATTATTATCGCACTTGCACTTTGCCTTTGCTGTATTTCGCATCCGGCGCACCTATCATATTTATTGCAGTTGCACTATTCTAAGTTGCACTTTACTAGGAGTTATCACGTTATGAGTAGCCACCATAATAGCGCACATTGACGGTCCCGAAGGGATATAACAACTGTGCTTACAATACCCCATTGCGCCACTAGGAGCTTCTACTCCCTCTACTTCAAAGGTATGTATCCAGCCGGAGTGTGGCTCGGGGTTACCGCTTTCAGCAGTGAAATTTAACCCCGAGCCACACTTGGAAAAACTGCCGTGGAGGTTAAATCACATTTCAAGAGTTATACAGTAAGAAATAATTGCAAATATTCACAATGTATTTATTGCTGTAGGAGACCTATTTCACAGGCAGATGTTGCCATCTGCTGTCCAAAAAGCACTACTGCAGCTGGGACTCCAAGCTGAATCAACATGGGATCCGTGTTTTAGATGCAAAGTCCCAGCTGTTCAAACCGTTTTAGCACTTCAGCTTTCATGCCCGAGGTCCTAAAACATTTGAGGCACATTCTGAAACTCATTTGCAAACAAATTTCTCCTGCGAGAAACTACATTCCTCTTCATTGCTGCAGAAGTAGGCCAAATCGAGTATACTTTACATCGCAGTGTCATGCTTCCAGCCTGGAGACATGAGTCTCCTTATTAGGATTCAAGGCCGGCTCTTACCTGCCCTGTCCATTGCATCCCATCCGGGACTTTCCTACAGCTTGCCATGTCGCTGACCACATGACCTCCAGAGCACTGAGCCTCTCCCTACTTTAGAGAGGTTCCCCATCCCAGCAGTGCTCAGTTGCTGAGTTCCTGTTTGCAGTCTGTATTACTCCAGAGGGTATCCTGTGCTACTTCTTACCAGTGTGTGCCATCATCTGTACCTGCCAAAGTATCCTGAGACCTAACCTGCAGTGTGTACCGCCATCTGTACCTGCCAAGGCATCCTGAGACCTAACCTGTAGTGTGTACCACCATCTGTATCTGCCAAGGCATCCCGAGATCTTACCTGCAGTGTGTGTGTGCCACCACTATCTGTATCTGCCAGGGCATCCTGAGACCTTACCTGTACCTGCAGTGTGTACCACCATCTGCACCTACCAAAGCATCCTGAGACCTAACCTGCAGTGTGTACCACCACCATCTGTATGTGCCAAGGCATCCTGAGACCTTACCTGCATTGTGCACCAACATCTGTATCTGCCAAGGCATCCTGAGACCTTACCTGCAGTGTGTACCACCACCATCTGTATGTGCCAAGGCATCCTGAGACCTTACCTGCATTGTGCACCAACATCTGTATCTGCCAAGGCATCCTGAGACCTTACCTGCAGTGTGTACCACCACCATCTGTATGTGCCAAGGCATCCTGAGACCTTACCTGCATTGTGCACCAACATCTGTATCTGCCAAGGCATCCTGAGACCTTACCTGCAGTGTGTACCACCATCTGTATCTTCCAAGGTGTCCTTTATATCCCAGGAGATACTTGAAAACGAGAGAAATCTCAATGTATCCTTCCTGGTAAAATACTTTTATAAATAAATAAATATGATTCCCCATCATCCGTGCACCAACCCTGTTATGTGTGACTACGCCCCCAAGCATCCGCGTACCAACCTTGGTTTACCTGACTACATCCTCTATCATCAGTAGTAATGAGCCGAACACCCCCATGTTCGGTTCGCATTTAAACTCGAACAATTTCAAACGTGAACACGATCCGAACTCAATGCAAATCAATGGGACTCGAAAGTTCGATTTTTAGAGTGCCCTCCAAGAGGGCATATATGCAAGATATTTGCCATAAAAGGTGTATGGGGGTCCGGGTAGTGCCCTGGGGGACAGGAAACAAGGACAAAAAGTAAAAAAAAAGTTTTTAAAGGAACAGTGAGTTTTCCATGAAATAATCTTGTCCAGTCCTTCTAGGCTTTCCCTGGTTGGTACACCATAATCCGTCTCTTTATTGGGAGTTGGGTGAGATCAAGTCTTGGAGCTCTCGTTGTTGGACACAATGTTTGCAGGGTGTCACCACAATAGGGAGTCTCAATGTTCCTACCGCTCCCCCTCTATCCACAGAGGTACCTGAGTGGTATTAAGATTTGAAGGCAGTGTTTGAAAAAAAGAACTGTGATATCTTACCTCCCCATAGACCATATGACTGTGCAATAGATTTGCTTCCCGGTACCATGCCACCTAGAGGTCATGTCTATCCTGTGTCTCAAAAGGAGAACGAAATAATGGAGGAATATATAAGGGAGAGCCTGGCTAACGGTTTTATAAGACGTTCTTCCTCCCCAGCAGGGGCAGGATTCTTCTTTGTCTCCAAAAAAGTGGGAGACTTACGACCTTGTATTGACTACCGCGGCCTGAACCGCATAACCATTCGTAACGTGTGCCCTATACCACTCATTTCCGAATTATTTGACAGATTACGAGGGGCCAAGTACTACACTAAGTTGGATCTCAGGTGGTGCTTATAATTTGGTCAGGGTAAAAGAACATCATGAGTGGAAAACTGCATTTAATACCCATAGTGGGCACTACAAGTATCTGGTAATGCCTTTTGGGCTGTGTAATGCTCCGGTAGTATTTCAAGACCTCATAAATGACGTACTCAGAGAGTTTTTACAAATTTTTGTCATTGTTTATCTGGAGGACATCTTGATTTATTCACCTGATCTGGAAACCCATCATGCGCATGTGCCGGCCGTTCTCAAACGATTGCAAGAGAACGGTTTATATTGCAAACTCGAAAAAATGTATGTTCGATCTCACCAAGGTACATTTTCTCGGATACGTAATTACTCCTGAGGGCTTCCAAATGGATCCCGCCAAGCTGTCCTCCATAGTAGGTTGGCTGTTACCTCAAGGCTTGAAGGCTATTCAGAGATTTCTGGGTTTTGCCAACTACTATAGGCGATTCATAAAAAAAATTTCTTCATTGGTTGCCCCTTTGACCAAGATGACAAAAAAGGGTATACAGAACCAGAAATGGACTCCCGGTGCGAGACAAGCTTTTGAGACACTGAAAGTAGTGTTCACTTCGGCTCCAGTGTTAAGACATCCCGACCCTAGGTTACCGTTCCAAGTAGAGGTAGATGCTTCTGAAATAGGTATCGGAGCCATCCATCACAAAGAGAGACACCAGATAAACCGTTGCATCCTTGTGGATTCTTCTCTCGTAAAATGTCCCCTGCTGAAATGAATTATGATATAGGGAATCGAGAATTATTAGCGGTCGTATCTGCCTTGTCTGAGTGGAGACATTTACTAGAGGGGTCTTCCATACCCGTCTTGATAATCACAGACCATAAAAACCTAACCTATATTGGGGATGATAAACGATTAAATGCGAGGCAAGCCAGGTGGTCATTGTTCTTGTCTAGTTTTAATTTTCTTCTGACCTATCGACCTGGTTCAAAGAATATCAAGGCAGACGCTTTGTCTCGACAGTTTGACCCGTACGAACGACATATACAAGATAGCAATCCCATTGTTCCCAAGGCCCGTATCATGTCATCAACCACTGTCACCATTTCTTCTCCTCTATTCGAGCGCCTTCAGGTAGCTCAGGAACTCGCTTCAGAAAATACACCTCCTGACAAACTCTTTGTCCCTGAAAATCAAAGAGAGAATCTTATTACATTACATCATGACACCAAACCGTCGGGTCACATGGGGATATCTAAGACTATATCTAGTTTAAAGCGACAGTTTTGGTGGCCTACTTTACGCCAGAATGTAAAAGAGTTTGTATCCGCATGTCACACTTGTGCCAGAAATAAAACTCAAAGGAACTTACCCGTGGGTTTATTGCACCCCTTACCCATTCCAGATAGACCATGGTCTCACATTGCCATAGATTTTATAGTCGATCTACCTCCATCTAAGGGTAACACGCCGATTTTCACCATTGTAGATCGATTTTCCAGAATGGCTCATTTCGTCCCTCTCCCCAAGTTACCCTCTGCCGCAGATCTGGTACCTATTTTCATAAATAATGTTGTGAGCCTTCACGGTATACCACTTGAGATTGTTTCAGACAGAGGTACTCAATTTGTCTCCCAATTTTGGAAGGGTCTTTGCAAAAACATGGGTGTTACATTAGCTTTTTCATCCGCCTATCACCCACAAACAAATGGGGCATCCGAGAGAGCCAATCAAAGCCTCGAACAATATCTCCGATATTTCATATCTCAGCAGCAACACTCCTGGTCCGAATATTTACCATGGGCTGAATACGCTCGCAACAATTGCGAAAATTATACCACTGGTCACTCCCCGTTCTTTACGGTCTATGGCTTCCACCCCACGGCGCTTCCAGTTCACTTTCCGACCTCCAAACTGCCTGCATTGGAGGATCATTTGCATGCCCTCCGCTAGATTTGGGTAGAAATAAAAGACATATCTGAAAGAAACCTCTGAGCTCAAAAGGAGAAAACTGACAAAGGTAGACGCATGTCACCAGTTTATAGGGCAGGGGATCAGGTATGGTTATCTACCTGCCATATATACAGGTACCCACTATGAAGTTGGCCCCATGCTTCATAGGCCCCTACAGGGTCTTACGTCATCTGAATCCTGTGTCATATAAATTGGCCTTACCACGTGCTCTCCGAATCCATAATGCATTCCACGTCAGTTTATTGAAGCCTTTAATCTGTAACCGCTTCACTCGCTCCGTTCCACCTCTTCCACCTGTTGACGTAGAGGGTGAGGAGGAATATGAGATCAACTCTATACTTGATTCCAGAATATGTAGAGGATTCCTTCAATACTTGGTGGATTGGGAGGGTTATGGACCCGAGGATAGATCCTGGTTGCCTGCTCATGACGTCCATGCTCCTCGTCTGGTCTGTGCTTTTCATAGGGATCATCCTTGGGCACCAGGGGGTCGTTCTGGGACCTCCCATAGAGAGGGGGGTACTGTTACGTCCCCTGCCATGGTCTCTCGGCTCCCCGGCAGCATCGTCCTCGCTGCCCGGGCGCCGAGTGAAGAAGTGAATCTGGGTGGTCACCTGAGACGCCGGGGGGCGGAGCCCAGCGGGATGACGCGGACCCGCTGGATTTAAAAACGAAGGCAATGCATTCATACATGTTGTATTTTGGTGAAATTCTGGTTCTGACATTTGGCAAACGGCTTCTGACGATTCTGGTTCTGACTTATTCGGCACTGTAACCCTGAGTTTGCCTTGCTGCACAATTGTTATTCTAGGGATATATATATATATCAGACCGACCACTTCTAAGGATCGGAGGGAAAGGATAGGGAGCTGCGTACAAGGATCAATATCCCTCTGGTGGGGATCATAACACAGGTGCTTTGAAGATCGGGTATACTCGATCTTGATGGTGAATGGGTTAAAATGGTATATAATATGTATGGGCGCGCTTAACACGATGGTGGATAATTAAGGTGAAACCGATAGAGAGCAAAAGTGCAGGAAAACCCGGTCATGAACACACATGGAAATGGGAAAAGCTTCGGTCACTAATGGGTTAAGTTTGGTTAATTTCTCCAGCACTGCACATTGTGGGATAGAAAGCGAACCCTGATATAGGTTGGCTTGTGGATTGCATAAAAAGAAAATACAATTACATTTTCCAAAGCACATCCAAGCAGCTTGTGTGGATTTATCGTGTCAAACAGCACTGTGGAATACATCAGATTTATGAAAAGGGACTGACACATCCGGAGGAGAGACACCATGCGCTATGTTTTATGTAAAAATTAATTGCAGTTGGATAAACCCACTCATAATGCTATAAAGTGTTGATTCAAGCATGGAAAGAAGTAATCCAATATAATCTACATCACCCGGGCAAGCGTCCCATATTTTGTCATTTCCATTTGTAAAACCTAATGTGATAAAAAAAAAAAAAATAGGGCTGTGCAAACGAAGACATTCTCTCAGTGCCGAAAAATAGTAAACCTTGTCCTCTGACATCATGTGATCAATGGGAGCAGAAATGTCAGGATTGCGTCTGGTCGATTTTCAGATGAAGATTCACGCAGACAGAAATGGAAACACTGTTAATCAGTGACATGTGGTGAGGTCAGTGGCTGGTGAGGCACTGGCTAGTATCAGAGCCAGATATACACAGGTTATTAAGGTTCAGTGCTTCCCAGGATCTGGCTGCTCTCAGGGCTCCCAGGATCTGACTGTTCAGTGCTCCCCAGGATCTGGCTGCACTCAGGGCTCCCCAGGATCTGACTGCTCTCAGGGCTCCCCAGGAATTGGCTGCTCTCAGTGCTCCCCAGGAATTGGCTGCCTTCAGGGCTCCCCAGCATCTGGCTGCTTTCAGGGATCCCCGGGATCTGGCTGCTCTCATGGCTCCCTGGGATCTGACTGCTCTCAGAGCTCCCCGGGATCTGGCTGCTCTCTGTGCTCCCGGGATCATTGCTCCCTGGGATCTGGCTTCTCTCAGGGCCCCCCAGAATCTTGCTGCTCTCAGGGCTTCCCGGGAACTTGCTGCTCTCAGTGCTTACCATGATCTGACTGCTCTCAGGGCTCCCCAGGATCTTGCTGCTTTCAGGGCTCCCCAGGATCCCTTGCTGCTCTCATGGCTCTCCAGGATGTGCCTCCAGGCACACAGCCCTGCGGCACACCCCCATGACTGACGAGGACAGTCACATGACTGTTCTGCGTCAATCAATCCATGGAAGACCTGCCTCCCATGGAGGCTTTTTTTGAATAGCTTGAGACCAATGGTGCTTTCCCATTGGTCCAAGCAATTCAATTGCTCTCAGTGCCTCTCTGAGGCACTGAAGAGTGTAGATTCAGGAAGTAGGCAGTGAACGATGTGCGATGCAGACTTCAGTCTGAATCTATTGATCAGCTTGAGCTATGTGATTAGCGTAGCATTAGCTACGCAAATTGTGTAAGCTAGGCTCACTCAACTCAACAGGAAAAAAAAGCGGAGGAGCAGAGATGGATGGTGGAGGAGCGTGGAGCATGTGAGTTTAACTTTTTTTAAAAAATATCAGCAGGTTTTATTTTACACACTTAGTATAATATTATTAACCACCAGCTAATGGATTAGCTGGTGAGGCCCTACCTCACCTGTCACCCCTGATGGCACGTCCCTGCTGTTAATTGATAACACATTCTGTGATAATTCTACACAATCATTATCTGTTTGTGCCAACAGAGCCCTTGCTACTTTTTATAACCCCTTCATTACCAAGAGGTTTTCCATAAAACCACTCTCAGGACTCAGAAGGTTTATGGAAAACCACTTTGCATTACCTGCATTTAATAATATATCTTGCATCCATAAAGCACATTTACAGAGACAGTGAGCTGATGTGATAGGTAGGGGGCTCCCCCTGCTGGCCTAAAAGTGCTACTACACACATAAGGGGTTATTCAGAGAGCCGAATTTGCCACCAAATTGCACCGAACAGTGAATTTCCCCATATGGTGCAATTGAGTGGCCATTCGGCTATTCAGAAAGCTGGCAATTTGCCAAATATTGGTGAATTGCCAGCGAAATACAGTAATGAAGTAATGGTTAATCTAATCAGAGAACACCAAACAGACATGAAATGCCCATATTTTCGGTGCTTTCATTCAACAGGTTTAAACAGGTTTTTTTTGTTCTACGCAGTGGCATTGTGTACTTTTACTTAATGCAGCAGCATTGTTTGCTTTATAACTCAACTTCTCATTTCCAACAGGAGCCGGTGTGGAGGTGATGACGCATTGAGTTATTACGCATTGCTTCATCTAAAACACAAGCCGGTGCACAGACTTGACTTCAGATAGCATTTAAACATGATGAGTGCAAAATGGTCAAAAGTACTCAACACACAGAGGCGAAAAGGCTGAGCAGCAAAGGCGAGGCTGCAATAGGGTGCCCTGATTGCAGAGGTAGACATGTTTTTTTAGCCTGAAAGAAAACTATAGTAGTAGCACTTATATTTAAAATGAGAGGTCATGGTTGAATCCACAGCGGATACTAACTTTATCGAGCTCCTTGGTGGTATGAGGAGGCATGTAAATGATGTACACATAATTCTATTTTCTAAGATCGGCTCAGCCACGCGCTGGGTCATTGTTGGTGTTTTTACGTGACATACAAAAAAATTTATTAAAAAAATGTATAAAAAAACTGTCTTGCTGAGAAATCAATTTCGCCTCTAGATGCCTTCCCGAAAATAAAAAAACTGCTAAAAAATAGTATTTTAATTGAGACAGAAAATAAGAATTTTAGAAACAAGATGAATCTTGACATCATATACTCGTTACAGAATGTACAGCGACATATGTGATTAAAAAGTATTTTTTACTACACTTTTCATTGTAATTTTTTTCCTTGTAGGGCGTTCAATGTTACCGTGATTCGTATTTTCGGACCGATCCGAAATTTCGAGCGGCCAGTTTTAGTTCTTCGCGTCCATTCGTTTTTGTGTGTTAATTTCGTATTTCAGGTTGATTCGTTAAGTTGGATGGCCGGTATTTCGTTTCTCATGTCCATTTGTTTGGGGTTTTTTCCGTTTTTATTGTTAATTCGTATTTCGTTTTTATTAGTTATTTTATTTTTGTTAGTTATAGGAATGTGAAACGGATTGATTAATTACTTAGATTAGGAAAAAAAAAAGGTAATCCCTCTGCTCCGGAGTCCTGTCCTTGGTTCTGAAAAGGTTGCAGCACCATGGATAGTCCCATCGGAACGCAGCCAGACTGAAGGAGAGAGAAAAAAACGCTGTGTTAAGCATAGGGAAAAAAAAGCCTAGTTTTGTTTTAAAGTAAATTAAGAATCCAAAAATTTCACGAAAAAATCCCGAAAAATGCCTAAAAAAAATCCAAAATAATTAATAAATAGAGATTTTTTGCAGCAAGTGAAAAGAATAAACAGTTGAATAAATATTTAATAAAAACAGATTTTTTTTTGTTACATTGAAACCTGTAGGATTCGCCTGACTAAACCCGTCGAACGTACCAAAAACAGGGTTAGAAATTAGGGTTAGAATTCCTTTTTTAACCCTGATTTCTATTCCTGATTTTCGGTGATTTCGTTTGACTGGTTTAATCAGGCGAATTCTATAGGTTTCAATGTAAACCTGTAAATTATTAGTTTCAGATCATTTCGTTATGTTTTTTTTTTTTGTTGTTATGGATCATTTTTTGTTCCGTTTTTCATTGTTTTGGATCATTTTATTAGGTTTCGGATAATTTTCGTTCCAATTTTTAGTTACGTTACCGTCATTCATAATTTCAGGCCGATCCGAAAATTCTGACGGCCGATTTTCATATTTCGGAAATGCTTCCGAAAGCCGAAAATGCTAATTTTCATCAGAATTTTGAGTCAAACGAAACGCACGTCTATTTATTTATTTTTTACACATTTACACCGTACTCGTACAATATGATGATTTTAAAGGTTAAGACTATCGATTATTTGGAATTAATTTCAGTGGAATATTTCAATCGGCATAATGTAGGTCTATGTCTGTGTAGATGGATTGGACGTGGGAAAATAATCAAAGCACCTGGTGATGTAACGAAAGTATAATAGACCCAGGAGTAAGGCTCAATCATTACAATATTGAAGGACAGATCCGGTTACCATAGCCATGTCTAATTACTCTGAAAAAGCGTTTGAAAGCAGTCAGCGGTAAATTCTACCTTCACCCACACTAAATTCTTACTTGATTGCAATTTCGTGGATTGAAAAATATAGCAAATATGACGAACCATTCTACTCCAGTGCAATTTACACATCAAGCAGAAACATAATGAATAATAAGAAAATATACAGATTATTCAAATTTTTTTATGCCAAAAAATGTAAATAAACAAATTCATAAGGGGTTAATCATTAACCACCTTTCAGTGAAAGAATGTAGGTTTAGTTCAGCAAGCTTCAAGGAACTACAGTGGATCAAGTACAATGACACTGACGTGGATTGTCTATTGATTCAACCAGGAGAACGGCGCAACTAAATGAAATGTCTTTATTGTGTTTATTTGATGTTGCTGATATCTTACATGTGCTTTGTTTTTCTCTTGTATGTTTAGTTAAGAAAATATTTCCCTCTATATTAGGGATGCACCGATACCACTTTTTTAAGACCGAGTACGAGTACCGATACTTTTTAAAAGTACTCACCGATACCGAGTACCGATACTTTTATTTAATGTCATGTGACGCTTTCCAATAGGAACAGACCTCATATAAAAATTTATGAGATTTGCCCCCAGCTCACATGGATTTGCCCCCAGGTCTCATGGATTTGCCCCAGGTCTCATGGATTTGCCCCAGATCTCATGGATTTGCCCCCAGGTCTCATGGATTTGCCCCCAGGTCTCATGGATTTGCCCCAGGTCTCATGGATTTGCCCCCAGGTCTCATGGATTTGCCCCCAGCTCACATGGGTTTGCCCCCAGCTCACATGGATTTGCCCCCAGCTCACATGGATTTGCCCCCAGCTCTGATGGATTTGCCCCCAGCACTCATGGATTTGCCCCCAGCTCTGATGGATATGACCCAGCTCTGATGGATATGCCCCAGCTCTGATGGATATGCCCCAGCTCTGATGGATTTGCCCCAGGTCTCATGGATTTGCCCCAGGTCTCATGGATTTACCCCAGGTCTCATGGATTTGCCCCCAGCTCACATGGATTTGCCCCCAGCTCACATAGATTTGCCCCCAGCTCTGATGGATATGCCCCAGCTCTGATGGATTTGCCCCCAGCTCACATGGATTTGCCCCCAGCTCTGATGGATATGCCCCAGCTCTGATGGATTTGCCCCAGCTCTGATGGATTTGCCCCCAGCACTCATGGATTTGGCCCCAGCTCTGATGGATATGCCCCAGCTCTGATGGATATGTCCCCCAGGTCTCATGTATTTGCCCCCAGGTCTCATGGATTTACCCCCAGGTCTCATGGATTTACCCCCAGGTCTCATGGATTTGCCCCCAGGTCTCATGGATTTGCCCCCAGGTCTCATGGATTTACCCCCAGCTCGAACGCTGGGGAAGCTGGCCGTGTGCATGTAAAGCACGCGGCCAGCGTTCCCCTCCGGCACGCCGCGATACTCACCCATCCTGAAGGTCCGGTCGCTGGGCAGTGATGCGATCACGTGGCCGCCGGGCGCATCTGTGATGCTGCCTCCAGCCGAGAGGCAGCATCACAGGAGCGCAGAGTGGCCGCGGGAACGCATCACTGCCCAGCGACCGGACCTTCAGGATGGGTGAGTATCGCGGCGCGCCGGAGGGGAACGCTGGCCGCGTGCTTTCATGCACGCGGCCAGCTTCCCCATCCCCGTGGATACCGGCAAGCCGGCCCATCGCCGGCTTCCAGTATCGGCGGGATGTATCGGGCCGTTTGCACGAGTAACAAGTACTCATGCAAACGGCAATATCGGCCCCGATACCGATACTAGTGTCAGTATCGGTGCATCCATTGTGTGATATTTTCCTCTATATGTGCCACTGGGCGCATCCATTGTGTGATAGTTTCCTCTATATGTGTCACTGGGTGCATCCATTGTGTGATATTTTCCTCTATATGCGTCACTGGGTGCATCCATTATGTGATATTTTCCTCTATATGTGTCACTGGGCGCATCCATTATGTGATATTTTCCTCTATATGTGTCACTGGGCGCATCCATTGTGTGATATTTTCCTCTATATGCGTCACTGGGCGCATCCATTATGTGATATTTTCCTCAATGGATGTGCCCAGTGACACATATTGAGGAAAATATCACATAATGGATGTGCCCAGTGACACATATTGAGGAAAATATCACATAATGGATGTGCCCAGTGACACATATAGAGGAAAATATCACACAATGGATGTGCCCAGTGACACATATAATGTGATATTTTCCTCTATATGTGTCACTGGGTGAATCCTTGTGTGATATTTTCCTCTATATGTGTCACTGGGCACATCCATTGTGTGATATTTTCCTCTATATGTGTCTCTGGGTGCATCCATTGTGTGATATTTTGTGTTGTGAACTCCCCCCCCCCCCACAGTATCAGCATTCAGTATTCAGAGTGAATGGGTAAGTCATCAAATCTCATCATTGTATTGTGTAGAGATGTACAGTCGCTTCGGAAAGATTCGGAATTCAGAACAAAATCCATTAATTCTTATTTCGTAAGTACTTCCGAATAACGAATCGATACGATACGAATTTGAAACGGTGTATAACGCAGCTAACGGTAATGCTCACGCAGGTGAGCGTTAACGTTAGCACATAGATTGTAATGTGGCCTTAACATTAGTGTTCACCTGAGCGAGCATTAAAGTTAGCCGCATTGTCTACCGCATATTACAATCCAACGCAAACGGGTTAAGTAACCCATTAGCGTTTGGTACCTTGCGCTTTTCTGCGTGAGGTTACTGTACATTGCGCTCCCTATACTTAACATGTGGAGCGCAAAGTGTTAATCAGCATTAGTACCACAAAGTCCCAGCGCTGATTAACTTCCGGCTCTGGTTAGCAGAAAGTTAACCAGAGCCAGGACTTGGTGTTAACGGATTCCGCTTCTGTAGAATCCGTTAACACCAGCCAAAAAATAAAAAAACAACTCGTATACTCACCTCCTGTGGCGAGGACCGCGGCTCCAACCGCCACCTCCATCTGGCGGGAGCAGGGAAAGACGGGGGGATAAAGTTTTTCGAGCGCATTCGGCGGGTTTTTGGTGACTTATCGGATCGGATCCGATGTTTGCCGACGGTTTTGTGGCGTTTTTTTTTTTCAATTCGGCAGATTTCCCTGCACTTCAGGGAGCCTGCGGTGAATGCTGAATTCACCGCAGGGTCGGGGAATTTGATTCCCCAAAGTGCGGGGAACGAAAGAGCACTGAGCACTGAAATGACGGTGCATTTCGAGGCTCTCAGAATAACCCCTATATTATGAGATATTTGGGAATATTCCCCATGTATTTCTTACTATAGGGGTTTATTCAGAGAGGTCCGAAATGTCGCTGAGATGTAACCGGACACTGAAATTCAGCGTACGGAAGCATTATTTTACTGAGCGGGTGGTGGATACATGGAACAGTCTTCCAGTAGAAGTGGTAGAGGCCAAAACAGTGATTGAATTTAAGCAAGCATGGGATAGGCATAAGACTATCCTAAACAAAAGATAAATCCAGGTAAAGTATCCATGTAATTGGGCAGACTAGATGGGCCGAAAGGTTCTTATCTGCCGACATTTTTCTATGTTTCTATGTTTCTATGTTTCTATTTTGGGGCCATTCGACTATTCAGAGAGCAGGCGGTTCACCAAATTTTGGCAAATTGCCTGCAGGTACGGTGCCTGTTCGACAGCAGTGAAATCCCCCATAGAGAAGCAATGGTAAATCTATTCAGAGACACCGAACAGCAGTGAAAAGTTGCCGAAATGCCCTGCCGTTCGGTTGTTTCATTCTGCAGGTTTATTCGGGTGAATCCCATAGGCTTCAATGTTAAAAATATTCCTGTTTTACCCAATATCTAACAAACCGTTTATTATTTTAATCTGCAGTAAAAAATCTCTTTAATGATTTTTATTTTTTTTTAATTATTTGTTTTTTCATTTTTCTGTAACAGCCCTTTTTATTATCATTCATAGAATCTTATATGTAAATTCCAGCCATTTTTGTTAAGTAGTTTTTTTGCAAACAGCGTTTCAATTTTGACACTTTCAAGTGTATTGTTTTTTTTAACCCGTTCGTCAGCTTGTCGGCTTTTTCCAGCGGCTGCTCTGCGCTGTGATCAGCGGCTTTTTTCACCGTGGCGGTTTCTACGGGTGTTCGGCGTGTGTTCGTCGGGTTTGCAGCGGGTTTTCCCTGCACTCTGTGGACCCTGCGGTGAATGCTGAATACATCGTAGGGTGGGGAACTCTGATTCCCCGAAGTGCGGGGATCAAGAGGGCACCGAAATGGCAACATTACGGTGTTCTCGGAACAACCCCTTATATTAACCTATCTGGCAGGCAGATGTCGCCACCTACTGACCAAATAGAGTTCCTGCCGTTAGAACTGCCGCTCGTGGCTCCGTGGGAAAAGCCCGATATGTCAGGGGACATTCCCTAGCCGACTTTAACCAGTTTAGCACCTTGGGCATTAAGTCCACAGGGCTTAAAATTTGTGGGCAACTTCTAGAGCCCAAAAGCAAACAAAATTAGTTTGCAACAAATTAATTAAATTTCCAATCATACAGCACAGCCCCCAGTTGGTGTCAACACAGCTGATCAAGGTAGTGACGGGGTTAATGTCACCGAGTTCCTGCCCCACGTGGGATATTTCTAGCGAAATTCGTTTTACTAACTCATCGTTAGAAAATGTAAATTTACCTCTCTCGGAATTTTAGAGTATTCCGAAGGGATAATATCCAAGCTGCCTGAGAGGAAATAAACAGCAGGTTTAGCTACAGTATCAACAGAACACAACATAAAGCAGGGCCGTCCCGTGAGACGACCCTGCGAAAACGATGATAAAATATTTAAAACGTACAAGTAGCGCTGCTACAGTATACAGATCTCTGAAACACTAATGTAAAGTAATGTAAGCTACCAAAAACTATTTAATCCTGCGTCATAAATTCTACTTTCCTTTCAGTAATCCTGTTCCTTTTTTACTTTTCTTTTCTTTTTTTTAACTATTATTTAGAAAATTAAGAATTGGTTTTGGGTGCAGACTCAGTTTACAGCTACTGTAGGGCTTTATTAAATTCTTCGCGCAAACGTTAACGCGTGCGCAAAAACGCATTAACGTGAGGGGGAATGTTAATGTTAATGTGCATGTCTTTTTTACGTGCGTTGTTTTTTGACGGATGGCCTCACTTGCCATTCCAGTAAATTAATGTTTTCAAATTAGACTTTTCCAGTAAAATTAATGTGCTGTTTTGTTTATAGCATTTAAATAATCTGTAAAATAAAATAAAATTTTATATGGAAAAAAAAGTTCACATACTCACCTGCTCCACGCTCCCCCGCTGTCCGTCTCTGTCCTCAGTTTTTTCTTTTCGTTCAGTTCGCCAGCTGCTGTGTGTGTGAATCATCACACAGACAGCAGCGGCAGCACTGAGTCAGCCTAGCCTACTAAGCAATTTGCGTAGCTGGACGTCAAGCTGGCTGAATGATTTAGACTGAAGTCTGCAGCACGCCTCCGGCACGCTGCATACTTCCTGAACCTGTGCTCTTCAGTGGGGTCTGCCTTGGTACATATAATTCTGGGGTCTGACTGCCTGGTACATATAATTCTGAGTCTTTGTTTGGGTACATATAATTCTGGGGTCTGTCTGCCTGGGTACATATAATTCTGGGGTCTGACTGCCTGGTACATATAATTCTGGGGTCTGTCTGCCTGGGTACATATAATTCTGGGGTCTGACTGCCTGGTACATATAATTCTGGGGTCTGTCTGCCTGGTACATATAATTCTGGGGTCTGTCTGCCTGGTACATATAATTCTGGGGTCTGTCTGCCTGGTACATATAATTCTGGAATCTGACTGCCTGGTACATATAATTCTGGGGTCCTGTGTATATCTGGCTCTGATACTAGCCAGTTCCTCACCAGCCACAGACCTACCGCACGTCACAAGTCTGTAGCTCCAATTCTTTACACCTCATCAGGTCAAGTGAGATGCCGTTGGAAAGGCCAGAGTTTAGACTAAAAATAAACTCAGTAGCATTGTGTACTTTTTTAATAATAAAGTGAACAATAACTGCTGCAATAACTCACCTTCTCATTTCCCACACTAGGAGCAAGCGTCAAGGTGATGACGCAGTGCGTCATTACACACTGTTTCATCAAAATCCTTAGCTGCCACACCGCTGCATGAAACAGCTAAGCAGCAAGAGGATTAAGGCTAGGGTCAGACGAGCGTGATTTCTATGGATTGTACGTCCGTGCACACGGACGTACGTCAGTACGGAAGACACAGTAGTGGCCACACAGTCCGTTTATCACTGACGTATATTTTGACGGATGTAGGAGGGAAAATAAATTAAAAGCAAAACCATTTTGTCCGTGAAAAATGCTGGACGTATAAATGCAGTCCGTCTGACCACGTTCCATCACTCACACACAAAGCTATGCAGACGTTGCGGACGCAGTGCACTTTGTGCGGCCGTTCTAGGGGATGTACGTTCTTGCCTGCCTTGCGTCCGTGGGCCGCGGCCGTTGTGCGTCCGCAGTTCAGTGCGGACGTACTTCATGTGTCAGGCTCCAATGGGCTTTCTGTCATGCTATCACGGACGTACTTTTAGGCGCAATCACGGACGTGAACACTACGCTCGTCTGACCCCAGCCTAAGGGAAAACTTAAACATGTAGAAATGTAACTTTTATGTCAATTCTTATTTAGTTGAGAGAGGGAGAGAACAAATGGCTGGTAAGTGCTACTGAGGCTTTCTCTAAATTATGTGAAATATTGCCATAAAAAAAATAATAAATTTGAACGTCCATTATTTTGCACATAATTGACAGTCACTTTGTACTACTCACTTAAGAACTGTACTTTTCACCGGCAAACGGAGGCTAAATTACCAACAAAAACTTCACATCTTGTTAATTTGTTTACCCAGCAGTAAAAAAAAAAATTCCAGGATCATTTACCTTTTTTTATGTTTAAGAAATAGCTACAGGTTTCTAAACTAGCAGACTGTAAATACGAAAGATGCGTGTAGTGTGTACCTAAAATTATTTACAGCAACATCAATTTGTGAAGCGGGTATTTGTTTTGTTTATTTCTATGAAAGGACTTTGTTTAATGGCTCTTTGGGAAGTTAGTGGAAACTTGAAAGTGCCTTCTACGAGTCTTTAAAACGGCGGCTCCGAAAGACGCTTCCTGCGAAAAACTTAAAACGTTAAATATTTATACTTCTTAAATTCCGACAAAGAGGTTCACAGTGTGAAATAGCTGTGAAAGTGGAAAGCAGGTTTCTTATTTTCAAAGTGGATAAAGTAAATAGGAATCCACATAAATCATTCCCTCAATCTTGACCCATTTACGGCTCGTTTGGGGTGCTAATACCAAGTATTTTTAGAAAAGTCCTCTAAAACTTAATAAATCACGGAAGAACATCAACAACTGGATTGGAATAATGGAAACGTATCACGGGCCAGAGTTACTCACCATTTCCATTTAATAAAGTGCTCTATAAATCGGAAGATAACGGAAATGTATTGTGTCGGTGTCGGTTCTTTCACTTTCCCCGTTCGTTTTTATGCATCGGTACAGATGAAATATATGTTGTCCATGACATAAGTGGCGTGACCGTCTTGATTGTAAATTCTCAGTGAGGCTTCTCTACTTCTCACTTTTAAAAAAAAACGTCTTGCATTCTGCACTATGATCTTATTCACTTGGTGTGGAAAGTCAACTCAACCTTGCTGGGTGGGTGGAGTAGAGGTAACATCACTGCTCTATAACTGTGGAGAGAGACTGTGGAGACACAGGTTCAATCCTGACCAGAGCACCTCTCCAGTAAGTGTCCTTGGGCAAAACACCTAACGGTACATACTCTCCACCCAGAACATACTTGAAAACTAGAGAAATCTCAATGTATCCTTCCTGGTAAAATACTTTCTCCAAAAAAAAAAAGTATTTGAAAATAGTTGGTGGTGGAAATGGTAGGGTTGCCAAATGGCCCTCTTCCTTCAGACGTACAGCGAGGGAAAAAAATGATTTGCTCCGCTGCTGATTTTGTACATTTGACCACTGACAGTCTATGATTTTAATGGAAGGTTTATTCTAACAGTGAGAGACAGAATAACAATGAAATCCAGAAAAACGAGTTTCAAAATAATTACGAATTGATTTGCATTTTAATGAGTGAAATGAGTATTTGACCCTTTTGCAAAACATGACTTAGTACTTGGTGGCAAAACCCTTGTTAGCAATCACAGAGGTTAGACGTTTCTTGCAGTTGGCCACCAGGTTTGTGCACATCTTAGGAGGGATTTTGTCCCACTCCACTTGGCAGAGCCTCTCCAAGTCATTAGGGTTTCGAGTGTGACGTTTGGCAACTCGAACCTTCAGCTCCCTCCAAGATTTTCCACGGGATTAAGGTCTGGAGACTGGCTAGGCCACTCCAGGACCTTAACGTGCTTTTTTTGAGCCACTCCTTTTGTTGCCTTGGCTGTGTGTTTTGGGTCGTTGTCATGCTGGAATAACCATACACGACCCATTTTCAATGCCCTGGCTGAGGGAATTAGGTTCTCACCCAAGATTTGATGGTACATGGCCCCACCATTGTCCCTTTGATGAGGTAAAGTTGTCCTGTCCCCTAAGCAATGAAACAAAGCATAATGTTTCCACCTCCATGTTTGACGGTGGGGGTGGTGTTCTTGGGGTCATAGGCAGCATTCCTCCTCCTCCAAACAAGGTGAGCTGAATTTATGTCAAAGAGCTTGATTTTTGGTCTAATCTGACTACAACACTTTCACCCAGTTCTCCTCTGATTCATTCAGATGTTCATTGGCAAACTAGATGGCCTACTTCCTTGAGCAGGGGGACCTTGCGAGCGCTGCAGGATTTCAGTGTGTTACCAATTGTTTTCTTGGTGACTATGATCCCAGCGGCCTTGAAGTCATTGATAAGATCCTCCCGTGTAGTTCTGGGATGATTCCTCACTGTTTTCATTATTATTGAAACTCCATGAGGTGAGATCTTGCATGAAGCCTCAGACCATGGGAGATTGACAGCTATTTTGTGTTTCGTCTGTATGCGAATAATAGCACCAGCTGTTGTCACCTTCTCACCAAGCTGCTTTTAGATGGTCTTGTAGCCCATTCCAGCTTTGTGTAGGTCTACAATCTTGTCCCTGACATCCTTGGACAGCTCTTTGGTCTTGGCCATGGTGGAGAGTTTGGAATCTGATTGCTTCTATGGACAGGTGTCTTTTATACAGGTAACAAGCTGAGCTTAGGAGCAGTCCCCTTTAAGAGAGTGCTCCTAAACACAGCTCGTTACCTGAAGAAAAGACACCTGGGAGCCACAAATCTTGCTGATAGATAGGGGGTCAAACACTTATTTCACTAATTAAAATGCATGGGGAACATATCATTTTTTCCCTCAATGTACACTGATCAGTGACAACATTAAAACCAATGACAGTGAAGTGAATAACAATGCTTATATGGTCATAATGGCACCTGTCATGCGATGGGATATATTGTCACAGGGTGGGATATATTGTAACGGGTGGGATATAATGTCACGGGGTGGGATAAATTGTCTCAAGGGTATATTGTCACGGGGTGGGCTATATTCTCACAGGGTGGGAAATATTGTCACGGGGTGGGATATATTGTCACGGGGTGGGATAAATTATCAAAGGGGATATATTGTCTCTGGGGATATATTGTCACGGGGTGGGATATATTGTCACGAGGTAAGATATATTGTCACGGGGTGGGATAAATTATCAAAGGGGATATATTGTCTCTGGGGGATATAGTGTCACGGGGTGTGAAATATTGTCATGGGGCGAGATATATTGTCACAGGGCGAGATATATTGTCACAGGGCGGTATATATTGTCACAGGGCGGGTTATATATTGTCACAGGGTGGGATATATTGTCACAGGTCGTGATATATTGTCACGGGGTCTGATATATTGTCACGGGGTGGGTATATTGTCTCTGGTGGAATATATTGTCACGGGGTGGGAAATATTGTCACAGGGATAATTTGTCACGGGGTGGAATATAGTGTCACGTGGTGGGATATATTGTCACGGGGTGGGAAATATTGTCACAGGGATAATTTGTCACGGGGTGGAATATAGTGTCACGTGGTGGGATATATTGTCACGGGGTGGAATATATTGTCGCTGGGCGAAATATATTGTCACGGGGTGGGTATATTGTCTCTGGTGGAATATATTGTCACGGGGTGGGAAATATTGTCACAGGGATAATTTGTCACGGGGTGGAATATAGTGTCACGTGGTGGGATATATTGTCACAGGGTGGAATATATTGTCGCGGGGCGAAATATATTGTCACGGGGTGGGATATATTTTCACGGGGATATATTGTAAAAGGGTGGGATATATTGTCACGGGGCGGGATGTATTGCCATTGGGCATATATTGTCACAGGGTGGGATATATTGTCACGGGGGATATATTGTCACGGGATGGGATATATTAGGAGAAAGTGAACTTCATGAATTTCATGTGTTGGAAGCAGAAAAATGGGCAAAAAGATATGTCTGACTTGGCCTAATAGTGACAGCGAGACGCCGGAGTCACAGCATCTCCAAAACAGCAAGTCTTGTGGGGGGTTCCCGGTGTGCAGTGGTTAGTACCAACCAAAAGTGGTGCAAGGAAGGACAACTGGTGAACCGGCATTAAGGTCAAGGTCACATTGATGCAGGTGAAGAGTGAAGACTGAGCCCGCTTGGTCCCATCACACAGAAGAGCTACCGCAGCTCAAATTGCTGTTTGTCCTCCACTGAAAGTCTGCACCCTGGATTAGTTACATAAATTATTTTCAGGTTTTAGATCTGCTGAGGCAAAATATTTCAGAGCAGAGAAGTAAATAGGTCAGTCATATTACTTTCATTGCTTGGTGTAAGCTCATTTTATATATACATTTACACAGGAAATTATTTTCTATTATTCTGTGAGCGGCTTGACAGCTTTGTAAAACAATACATTTAAAAATTTGCTGATTTGAATTGAATAAAATAAAACTAACACCAACAGGTATTTGATAAGTGGATAGCTGGTTAATTTTACTTTAGGTCACAGCAAATCGTGTGAAATCAGAGGCATTACGTCCACATGTTCTTGCTTTATTCTTCATTGCGGTGAGACAACTTTATAAACCATTGTCTGGAAACCTATTCATTAACAGGTCTATACACAGGACACAAGGTCACCCATTTAGACTGGACAAAAGGAAATTCAGCCTAAAGTATAGGAAGGGTTATTGTATGGTGAGAACAATAAAGCTGTGGAATTCTCTGCCTGTTGAGGTGGTTGGGTCAGAGTCTGTATAGACTTTATAAAACGACTGGATGACTTCCTGCAGACACAGAATATTAAGGGTCATAATATTTAATATGTGGGTAAAAGCTTCTTGATCCAAGGAGAAATCTGACGCCATCTGGGGTCAAGAAGGAATTTTTTCCCAGTATGTTGCATTTTGGCGAGTCCTTCCATTTTTTTTCTCTTTCCTAATGGCCAGTGAAGAGGTCCTCTTTCACCACCTACATTGACATATAGGGATGTCTCTTATCTGGTTGATGAACGGCGTAAAAACTGACCGTATCTCTGAATACAGGCTTTTTATTTCTAATGAAAAATGTGCGTTTTGTGCACAAACTTCTAAACATAAGTTTTTATTTAATAAATGTTCCATGGATGCGCACCCCAATGCAACGGGCTGCGCGCACAGGTGGTTGTGGCAGGTGATGAGTGAAAGGCTAAACTCGATGGACGCACGGCACATTTCAGCCTGTGTAAGTGTGTAACATGTAAGTGGGCACAAAAAATGATTTTGTTGTTTCTCATGTTTGTATTTGTGTGATCATTTTGTCACCAATAATATTAGATTTGCAAAAATACTCGCCACTAGGGATGCACCGATACCACTTTTTTAAGACCGAGTACGAGTACCGATACTTTTGTTCAAGTACTCACCGATACCAAGTACCGATACTTTTATTTTATGTCATGTGACGCTTTCCAATAAGAACAGACCTCCTATAAAGCCCCCAGGTCTCATGGATATTGCCCCAGCTCATGGATATCCTGCCCCCCAGCTCATGGATAATTGCCCCCCAGCTCATGGATATGCCCCCTGCTCATGGATATGCCCCCCCAGCTCATGGATAATTGCCCCCCCAGCTCATGGATAATTGTCCCCCAGCTCATGGATAATTGCCCCCCAGCTCATGGATATCCTGCCCCCCAGCTCATGGATATCCTGCCCCCCAGCTCATGGATAATTGCCCCCAGCTCATGGATATGCCCCCTGCTCATGGATATGCCCCCCAGCTCATGGATAATTGCCCCCCAGCTCATGGATAATTGCCCCCCTGCTCATGGATAATTGACCCCCAGCTCATGGATAATTGCCCCCCAGCTCATGGATAATGCCCCCCTCGCACTCTCCGCTCATACTTACCTTCCTTCAGCGACGCCGGGAAAGTCTTCGCGCGCACGCGCTCCTTGGAAGGTCCCCAGCCGCGACCACGTGGGACCATGTGATCGCGGCTGGGGTCCTTCCAACGAGCGCACGCGCGGAAACTTTCCCAGCGTCGCTGAAGGAAGGTAAGTATGAGCGGAGAGCAGCTGCAGGGCCTGTCCAAATGCTCTATCTGCATTCGGACAGGCCCTGCAGCTGCTCACTTTGTTTATACTTACCTTCCTTCAGCGACGCCGGGAAAGTTTCCACGCGTGCGCTCGTTGGAAGGACCCCAGCCGCGATCACATGGTCCCATGTGGTCGCGGCTGGGGACCTTCCAAGGAGCGCGCGCGCGCGAAGACTTTCCCGGCGTCGCTGAAGGAAGGTAAGTATAAACAAAGGGCGGAGAGCAGCTGCAGGGCCTTTCCGAATGCCGATAGAGCATTCGGACAGCCGCCGCAGCCCCTCGGATACCGGCAAGCCGGCTCAGTGTCGGCTTCCGGTATCGGAAAAAAATATCGGGGGTACTGCACGAGTACCAAGTACTCCTGCAGTACCCGGTATCGGCACCGATATCTATACTAGTATCGGTATCGGTGCAACCCTACTCGCCACGGCTGCATATCTTATCGCATTTCACTCTGCTTTTGGGTTCTTCATTTATTTCAGAACAGTTGATTCTTTTCATAATAATATACACTGTCTGGCCAAAAAGTCACCACCTCCCGTACAAACCTGTTATGATCTGGGCTGGCTTTGGTTGGTCAGGTCTAGGACTAGTAACACTATGTACCCAAAAACTGAGGTCATGTGAATATACTGAATGAGCAGGTTTTTACATCAATTTATTTTTTTCTCCCCTGATGGCACAGCGGGCATATTCCAAGATGGCAATGCTAGGATTCATCGGACTCAAATTGTGCGAGAGTGGCTCAGGGAGCAAGAGACATCATTTTCACACATGGATTGGCCACCGCACATTCCAGACCTTAACCCCATTGAGAATCTTTGGGATAATGTGCTGGAGAAGACTTTACACAGCGCTGTGACTCTCCCATCATCAATAGATATGTGCGTTTCATTTCGTTCTGAATCGCAATTCGGACCAAATTATACAGATTCGTATTTCGGAAGCACTTCCAAAATAACAAATCGATTTTGTCCGAAATGGAAAGAAAACGAAACGGTATAAAACAAATTGATTTCATTTTTACGAATCGACTCGTTATACCATTTCAAGTCCTAGCCTCACCCGTCCCTGTCCATTGGCCGTGGTGCTGAATCTGTTGTATTCAGCGCCACAGGCCATGGACAGCGCCATACAGTGCCATTTGGCAGCAGTGAGATCCCCCATAGAGAAGCAATGGTTAATCTATTCAGAAAACGCCTAACAGCACTGAAATGTCAGTGAAATGCCCTCATGTTCGGTCGTTTCGCTCGACAGGTTTAAACAAGCGAATCCCATAGGTTTCAATGTAAAACAATTCTCTTTTTTTATTAAATATTTATTCAGTTACTTATTCTTTTCAATTGCAGCAAAAAGCCTTTTTATTTATTAATTTTTTTGAGCATTTTTTTAGGTGAACGTTTTGGATTCCCAATTATTTTTAAACGACAACACTTTTTTTCTTTGCTCAATGCAGCGGGTCTTTTTTTTCCTTCAGCCTGCCTGTGTTCGGCAGCTGCTCTCCTTGGTGCTGGAACATATTACAGCACCAAGGACAGGGGATCTGTTGCCCGCGGGGCTGCTGTCCTGGTTGCAGAAACATATTTCAGCACCAAGGACAGGGACATTTTTTGCTCCGGAGCCCTGCGGGATTGCTGTCCCTGGTGCTGAAACATATTTCAGCACCAAGGACAGGGGGAATAAGTGTTTTTTAACCCTCAATATTTTAACCCTAATCTAGCTGTATTTAATTAATCTGTTGTATTTCATATCGATTCGTTATTTCGGGAGATTAGTAATTCATATTTTGTAAGGATTCATTATTTTGTTTTTGATACGTTATTTCGCAATGGTGAAACAGATGAATTCGTTACAGCTAGATTAGGGTTAAAATATTGAGGGTTAAAAGACAGCATTGCGAAATAACGTATCAAAACGACGTTTACATTGACTTTATGGTGGATACGGAATATACCACCAGGTGAAGAAGAGAAGCTGCTGGACTCTTCATACACTAACAGGGTTATCCAAAGAGATCCGAATTGCTTGAGAAAGGTAACCGAACGCTGAAAATCAGCGTTCGGTTACCTTTCCTGGCCATTCGGCTATCCAGAGAGCAGGCAATTCGCCAAATCCTGGCGAATTGCCTGAACATACGGTGCCTGTTCGGTGCCTGTTCGAGGGCAGTGAAATCCCCATGAAAAAGCACTGCTTCGGCTATTCAGAGAACACAAACCAGCAGTGAAAGGTTCCCCTAATTCCCTGCCATTCGGTGGTTTAATTCGGCAAATTTATTCAGGCGAATCCCATAGGCTTCAATGTTAAAAATATTCCCGTTTTAATTCAATATCTAATAAACCGTTCATTATAAAATTCTGCAGCAAAGAGTCTCTTTATTTATAGATTTTTTAGGATACTTTAAGCATTTTTCTGATTTTTTTATTTTTTTTTTAAAAGTCCGATTTTTTTTAATTTTTTTTTTCAGTTTACTTATTTTTTTTGTAACAGCCCTCTTTATTATCATTCCCTGGACCTCCTGTGAAAATTTCAGACATTTTCGCTCAGTAGTTTCTTTGCAAACAGCGTTTCATTTTCCCAGATTCATACAAATGGTTTTTCTAATTTATTCACTGCCTCCTCTATGTCACAGCTGCTTCGGCTCTGTGTGATTCGGCTCCTGTTCGGCTCCTGTTCGGCTCCTGTTCGGCTCATGTTCGGCTTTTTCGAAGGTTAATCCAGATGTTTTTGCTTGTTTTCAGCGTGCATTCGGTTAGTTTTCGTCAGGTTTGCGGCAGCTTTTCCCTGCAATTCGGGGACCCTGTGGTGTTTGCTGAATACACCGCAGGGTCACCGAAATGCAATCGGCAAAAGGAACCGAATTGAAGAGAACGAAAAGTCACCGAACGTGCGGTGACTTTTCGAATCTCTTTGGATAACCCTGTATATTGCCAAAAGTATTCGCTCACCCATCCAAATAATCAGAATCCGGTGTTCCAATCACTTCCATGGTCACAGGTGTATAAAATCAATCCACTAGGCATGCAGACTGTTTTTACAAACATTTGTGAAAGAATGGGTCGCTCTCAGGAGCTCAGTGAATTCCAGCGTGGAACTGTGATAGGATGCCACCTGTGCAACAAATACAGTCGTGAAATTTCCTCGCTCCTAAATATTCCACAGTCACCTGTCAGCTGTATTATAAGAACGTGGAAGTGTTTGGGAATGACAGCAACTCAGCCACGAAGTGGTAGGCCACGTAAACTGACGGTGCGGGGTCAGCGGATGCTGATGCGCATAGTGTGAAGAGGTCGCCAACTTTCTGCAGAGTCAATCGCTACAGATCTCCAAACTTCATGTGGCCTTCAGAATAGCTCAAGAACAGTGCGCAGAGAGCTTCATGGAATGGGTTTCCATGGCCGAGCAGCTGCATCCAAGCCATACATCACCAAGTGCAATGCAAAGCGTCGAATGCAGTGGTGTAAAGCACACCACCACTGGACTATAGAGCAGTGGAGATGCGTTCTCTGGAGTGACGAATCGCGCTTCTCCATCTGGCAATCTGATGGACGAGTCTGGGTTTGGCGATTGCCAGGAGAACGGTACTTGTCTGACTGCATTGTGCCAAGTGTAAAGTTTGGTGGGGGGATTATGGTGTGGGGTTGTTATTCAGGAGCTGGGCTTGGCCCTTTAGTTCCAGTGAAAGGAACTCTGAATGCTTCAGCATACCAAGACATTTTGGACAATTCCATGCTCCCAACTTTGTGGGAACAGTTTGGAGCTGGCCCTTTCCTCTTCCAACATGACTGTGCACCAGTGCACAAAGCAAGGTCCATAAAGACATGGATGACAGAGTCTGGTTTAGAGTCTAGAACACCTTTGGGATGAATTAGAGCGGAGTCTGAGAGCCAGGCCTTCTCGTCCAACATCAGTGTGTGACCTCACAAATGCGCTTCTGGAAGAATGGTCACAAATTCCCATAAACACACTCCTAAACCTTGTGGACATCCTTCCCAGAAGAGTTGAAGCTGTTATAGTTGCAAAGGGTGGACCGACGTCATATTGAACCCTATGGATTAAGAATGGGATGTCACTTAAGTTCATATGCGAGTCAAGGCAGGTGAGCGAATACTTTTGGCAATATAGTGTATGTGCTATTCAACATTGCAATATTTGCTGATTTTATTTCTACCTGTCACCTTGGTCTCTTTTAATTTTTATAACCAAGTGTTTAATCATTATTTTAATCTATATATACAGTATATATTGTTTTGCTATATTTGATCGTTTATACGTTTTAAAGGGAGAAATTTTGAGACCACTAAGGGGCGCCAGAATACAGATTCTCCCCCACTTGCATAAGGATTACTAAACTGACGCAAACCTCTCTGATAAGTTTAGCACCGACATGTCTTCATTTCTTCTCTTCGTGATACACTCTACGTCCAAAGAAAAGTTTTCTATGGATATAACGGAAAGAAACAGTTTACTTTCGGAAAGTTGCTGACCAATGAACAATGAAGGAAGTCTTTAGGGGAAAGCCACGGGCTCTATTTTCTTACTTAGCATTAAGCAAACCTGGAAAAAAAATACACAAATAGAACATATCCTCAAGTCTAGCGCAGTAAATTCATTCTAATAAATGAATGCACACGGCTCCACCTGAAGGCTTGCATGCATTACATTTCCTCTGGGGTAACTAAGAATTGTAAAGGCAGCAAAACAGCAATAGTTTCGTTTGACATCTTAGAGGATTGATACTGATAACCTGGAAAGACGATTTTTTTACACCGGAGTCAGAAGGCTAACAAACCCAACAGCGCATGCCGCGGTCACTATATTTTTAGTTTGCCGATAAAACGCCGGGTAATATATGCTTTACTTTCGCCTCTGGCTTTTGTACAAAAGATTCGCGCAAACAGAAGAGAGTCTGACATCGGAAAATTAAGTATGCGTTGTAAGCGTTTAAGTGGAATTCAAGCACCGGGATACAAATTTTTAGACGGATTGTATCGCCCAATCGTAACACGGTGCACATGGAAAATAAGTCGCAGAGGGGCTTCTGATGAAATAACAGAGCATAGAGAAATCCAAAAAGAAGGTTTGTAAACAAACAACAATCGAGGTTCTGGGTCAAAACTGGAGTTAATGGCAGAGCATTATATTGATTTCAACTGATGTGTCAAGTTCGTTAGGAATTAGCTGTAAGGCTGGGTTCACACCTGCGCATTTTATCACGCACGCAATACGCGCGTTTTTTAACACGCGTGTCACGCAAATGTATAAAACGCACGAAAGCGCATTGCAGAGCGTTCACGGCCATAGACTGCAGAGTGAACGCACTGCAAATACGCCCCAAAGAAGCTTTTGGTGGAGGACGTTTTACAGCGCGTTCATGCTCGCTGTTAAACGCCCAGGTGTGAACGGGTCCCATCGAAAATCACAGGATTTCCGTGTCTCGGCGTTTTACAACGCGCTGTAAAACGCTGAGGTGTGAACCCAGCCTATAAAAGTAGACATGTGGGGCCCTATTACATTCTTAACGCAAAATGTTTTTTTGCGCGAAACATTAAATGTTAACGTACGAAAATCACCGCTGGAATTACATTCCTCGCGCATTTTTTCATCCTTCGGGAAATTGCGCTCGTAAAACCGATGCGCAAAAATGCGCGCAAAGTACCATTGCGCGCAGAAATCAGTGAGCGCAATGTAATTTTTAACGCGAGTCTGTCATTTTGTGCGAACTGCGCACAACAGACGTACGTTCTGACGGAAGACAAGGTAGTGGCCGCCATTTTTGACAGCTCTAGTAAAAAAAAACGTGCGCATCGACGTTCTCCGTTGTGAATCCGCAGTTTGGTACGGTCAGGTTGTTACAATTTGCCGTTACCACCAGCTTTTCAAAGACGTTACAATTATGCGCGCAAACGTTGTCGGTTAAATTTTGCACTAAAATTGTAATACCATGCGCGCACCAGCGCACAAACGCATTTGCGCTCACAATGTTAAGTATAGGATGCGCGCACTAAATTGCGCTCACAAACGGTCACTCGCGTTAGACGTTAACGCACATTTCATGTGCGAACGCCGGAATACGACGTTCAGCGCAAAGGGATTAGCCCCTCGCGTTAATGCGTTTTTGAACACGCGCACAATTGTGCGCGAAGAATGTAATAGGGCCCGTGCACGGCAAAAAAAAATTGTTTTGTTCAGTTTCCAATCGATCCATTACATTTTTTTGTGCGTTCGTTATGTTACTGGGATTCGTGTTTTGGACCACTTCCTATTTCGGGAAATTAATATAATTCGTATTTTGGATCGATTCGCATTTCGGAAGATTAATATTGATTAGTATTGATTCGTGTTTCGTTCTAATTACTACTTTCGTTTTAATTTGTTATTTCGGAATGTGAAACAGATTAGTTTCATTTATTAGATTTGGGTAAGAAAAAAAAAGATACATAATCCCCCTATTCTTGGTGCTGATATTTCAGCACCGAGGACAGCAGCATTAGTACTACAATGAAAATACCAAAAATTAAAAACCAGCCGTACAAAAAATACAGCCGGTACTACAATGAAAATACCAGCTGTACAAAATAAAATACAGCCAGTACTACAATGAAAATAGCAGCGAGTAATAAAATGCCAGCCAGTGCAAAATAAAACACAGTCGGTACTACAAAAAATATACCAGCCGTTTTTTTTCTTTCTCTCCTTCAGTCTGGCTGCATTCGGCAGGGGCTGTCTATGGTGCTGAAACCTATTCAGTACCAAGCACAGAAGCCCCGCAGAGCTCCGGAGCCCCAAGGACTGATGTCCTTGTCGCTCTATCAGCCTCCGACCAGCCACTGTATCAGCTGCCGACCAGCCGCCGGAAAAAGCCAACAAGCTGATGAACGGGGTAAGTGTAACAGGGTAAGAAAATAAAACACTGCAACTTTTAAAAGCTGTTTGCAAAAACAATACTGCATGAAAATGCCTGTAAATTACATATAAGGTCCTATGAATAATAAAAACGTCTGTTACAAAAATAAAGCTATTTAAAAAAATTATAATTTTGCTGAAGAATTCTGAAAAAATCCCCCAAAAAATAACTAAAGACACTTTTTGCTGAAAATTAAAAGAATAAATGGTTGAATAAATATTTAATAGAAACCGGGAATTTTTTTTTTGCTTCATAACCTATGGGATTCGCCTGATTAAACCTGTCGAATTAAACCACTGAACATCATGGCATTTCACTGACATTTCGGTGCTGTTCGGTGTTCTCTGAATAGATTAACCATTGCTTCGCTATGGGAGATTTCACTGCCGCCGAACAGAAACAAAATTTGGCGAACTGCCGGCTTTTTAAATATCCGAATGGCCACGAAATTGCACCATACAGGGAAATTCACCGTTCGGTGCAATTTCTTAGCTAATTCGGCTTTCTCTGAATAACCCCTTAAAGCTTTTCAGTGCATATCGTGTGTTTTGAATGTAAGATTTGATGAATATATCAAGGAAGAATCAAAACGGTGTTAAGGATGGAGCTTAATCCTGAAAGAATCTCCCAGGATCCGAGCCTTAAAATCCTTTTGGAACGAAACCCTCTAGAGAGCACCAGTTGTGGAGCCGGGTTTCTCTTCTAATACACTTCAAGTGTTAACCTGCTCTGAGACAAATTTCCCTTAACGAGCCGCCGTATGAGCCAAGCTACAAATCTGCACTGAAAGATTCTGGGAACAAACAATCAAGTGGTAAATAAGAGTCGCTCGATTTGTAAAACATTAGCCTGTTTTATGGCGCTGATTTGTCAGCTAAGCAAAACTTGTTTACAGGGCGAGGAGCAACTTAACCCCTTCACTGCCAAGCGATTAAAAAGATTTTATCATAACATTTATTTGAATCACGTTATGCAAAGTTTACATTTAAATACAGGGTCAAAGAGAACGTTTGTCCAGAAATTGTTGTTCTGAGAACAATTAAAATAATGTAAATTTGCTTATTTTTAATTTTTCATGTGTCGGTTTATCCTTTTCAGAAAAAAATTGCTGGGATGAAAGGTTTTAAACTCTAGATGGCATCCCTTATCATACACAATGTCAAACGGGGTCTGCATTAACAGCACACAGGCAGAAACGGCCTCTGGTAATATCTCCTGCTTGTGGGGATTTGTAGTGATCATAATGAGATTATTAGCAATGCAATATCTGTATGTAGATACATAGAAACGAGCGCAGATGACACTTTTTTCCTTGTTATGTTTTGTACATTAACTGGGCTGTTACTCCTGGCAGTTGCTGCCGCTCCGGTGAGTATGGGCGTGACGCCATTTTTTCTGTATTTATGTATATTATGCTTGTAACACCAGTCCGTCGTTCTACAGCTGTTCCTCTTTCCATGTGTAGCGCTGTGTTAAATCTTGCTGCCGGTAGTACCTATTTTTGGCCACAAGATGGAGACAATCGCGATAAGAGACACGAGACATTGGGACTACATTTCCCGGCGTGCTTTGCAAAAGGACAGGAAGTGGGTGGGACACAGGAGGCTTACTTCCCGAACCTCGTGGAGAACGCGCCAGAGCGCGCGAGGGAACGAGAGAGAGCAGACGCAGTGCAAGACATCGCAGGAGGGCCTAGGCCAGAGCAAGAGAGAGACCTGTCAGTTCCTTATTGGGTCATTCGGCCTAAAGAGAAGGAGACCTCCGAGTTCCTGAGATTGCTGCAGATTAAAGAAGCCAAAGACCTGGAGTGAGGAGTTGCCGCGAGCTGATCGGATACGGAGAGCAGGCGGTGAGCGGGACAAGTCGTGGACAAGCAACAGAGAGTCAGATAACGGATCCGGCCGCTAGTATCCCCAGTCAAAATCGAGCGGAGAGACGTCCTGGGTCAGCGGAGCCTACAGCAACCGGTGGATGGGTGAGAGGCCTCGAAGGCCGTATGTAATTAAGGAACACACTGCTGTTTTCTCTTTAAAGTCCACAGGGCCCCAACTTGACTAGTCGAAGACATTCCTTAAGTAAATTCACTGGCCAGTTGAACAGTACCCGGGTACCACACACACATACACACCTTTTACATTCCGGGACTTAAACCTGTGCAGGACTCATTCTGTTACGAATCGGAACGGGAGTTAAAGTTACGTTCCGAATACATATTTTTCTCTCTTTTCCGCTGCGCGTTTATCGTAATACGAAGAGATTGTATTTTGGGGTTCGCTACGTGTCTCTGTTTTTCCGAACTATTGGGCAATTGCATATATTTTTCTGTTCGGTTGCGAATATTTTATTCTTCCGAAATACGAAGCCTCGTGTTTCGTTTCTTTTCCGCTACGCGTTTTACCGCAATACGAAAGTACTGTAATAATATCTGTGAATACCGTGTCTCAACATCTGCTTATTATTTTAGTAAACTATTTAAATGATAAAAATCACAGCGGTGTTGGAGTATATTTATTCCCTAGTGCGGGGAGACTGACCCGTGGTTCATTTTCAGCGGCTCCTCCGGGAGTGAGCGCTACACGTGGGGCTCGTCCGGGATCCAGTCTCTGGAAAAACTGCATCTAAAGGGTTAAATATGGATCCAGACACTGTTGCCGAGTGGTGTGAGGAGCACAGTGGTCAGTTAGAATGTTGTATAGTCATGGATATTCCCGCAGACACTTGGGCCGAAGATCAGATTCGCCAGGCTGTGGCCGTGCTGACACCAGACCATCGGGGGTTAATACTGGACATTGTAAAGAACACAGATACCTCTCACACGTATGTTCTTCTTGAATGGAGAAAGGGTTCTGTCCGCTTATGCATAGACTACCGCACATTGAACCGGAGAACCATCCCCGATCAATATGCCACTCCTCGGATAGAAGATGCCCTACAGTGTTTGTCTGGAGCAAAGTGGTTTAGTGTACTAGACCTGCGAAGCGGGTATCACCAGATACCAATGCATCCTGAAGACAAGGAGAAAACTGCGTTCATCTGTCCACTGGGGTTCTTTGAATTCAACAGAATGCCTCAAGGCCTTACGGGGGCTCCAGCAACGTTCCAACGGTTGATGGAGAAGACAGTCGGGGATATGAATCTAATCGAAGTATTAGTGTACCTGGATGACATAATTGTGTTTGGGAAGACTCTGGAAGAACATGAGCAACGTTTGGAGAAGGTCTTGAAGAGGCTCCATGAAGAGGGGCTGAAGCTGTCTCTGGAGAAATGCCAATTCTGTCTACCGTCTGTTACGTATCTAGGACATGTGGTCTCAGCAGAAGGTGTTTCGACAGACCCTCGGAAGTTGGAGGCCGTAGCTTCTTGGCCTAGACCCCGAAACGTCACTGAACTTAGATCTTTCTTGGGATTCTGTTCATACTATCGAAGGTTTGTGGGAGGATTTCGCGAAAATAGCTCAACCACTGAACAAACTCCTGCAGAAGGAAACTACAGAAGAAGGCTGCAAGGTCTCTGACCAAAACCCGTCAGCTCCAGGGCCAAGGAAAGCTCGAGAGTCTATACAAGGTGAATGGACCAGTCAATGTGAAGGAGCTTTCGTGAAGTTGAAAGAGAGTCTAACCCGAGCTCCTGTTTTGGCCTATGCGGACCCTCACAAGCCGTATGAGTTACATGTGGATGCCAGCCGAGAAGGTCTGGGAGGAGTCCTGTATCAGGAGTATGGTGGATTGTTGAGGCCTGTGGCGTACGTGAGCCGGAGCCTTACGCCTTCAGAGAAGAATTACCCTACCCAAGTTGGAGTTCTAGCCTTAAAGTGGGCAGTAGTAGACAAGTTAAAAGACTATCTGTATGGAGCCGAGTTTGTGATCAAAACGGATAATAATCCTCTTACCTACATCCTTACTACCGCAAAACTGGACGCAACGGACATCGGTGGTTGGCCGCTCTGTCAGGGTTTCGGTTCAGCTTGAAGTACCGCCCTGGGGTGAATAATCGAGATGCTGATGCGTTATCGAGAAGACCCTACACTACAGAATGGACTCAGTTGACTCCAGACGGGGTGCAAGCTTTGTGTCAAGGAACAGAGCGCCGGGTCAAAGGAGGGATTGAAGCGGAGGCCATAGAAGTCATGGCTGCGGCTGTTCCTGAGTTTTACTGTAACCCTACGCAGTTAAGGGATGAAAGTTTACCTACCTTTTCGAGACAGGACCTGAAAGCGGATCAGGCCAGAGACCCTTTAATTGCTTGACCATAAAGGCCCTGACTGCAAACCAGCGTGAGATTTTGCTAACCAACTCCCCGAGTGGAGCCAGATTGGTCTACAAAGAGTGGAGCGGTTGAAGATGTTGGATGGGGTGGTCTATTCGAAGGGGCCCCTCAGCTAACGCTGAAGAGATTCAACAGTTATTCCTCCCCACTAAACATAGGGAGAGCGTGCTGCGATCACTACATGATGAGCATGGACATTTGGGTGCTGAGAGAACTTTTTAAATTGGTACGAGATAGGTTCTATTGGCCTTGCATGAGAGCTGAAGTGGAGAGTTATTGTCATTCCTGTCTGAGGTGTATTCAGAGAAGACTCTACCGACCGAACTGCTCCAATGAGCCACCTGCAGAGCCAGGGACCCATGGATTTGGTGTGCATTGACTTCTTGTGCTTAGAGCCGGATGCTAGTGGGCAAGGGAACATCCTAATAGTGACCGATCATTTCACTCGTTACGCCCAAGCTTTTTCCACAAGGATCAACGGGCTCCGACCGTGGCCAAGGTGTTGATGGAAAAGTTTTTTGTTCATTACGGACTGCCAAGGAGGATACACTCGGATCAGGGTAGAGACTTTGAAAGCAGACTGGTGGGGCAATTGCTAGAGCTGTTGGAATCCAAAAGACCCGAACTACACCATATCACCCTCAAGGTGATGCTCAGCCTGAAAGGTTTAATCGCACACTACTAAACATGCTGGGACCTTGTCGAATGTAGAGGAAGCAGAGTTGGAGTCGTCACATAGCTACTCTGGTGCACGCGTATAACAGTACGGAGAGCGATGCAACTGGATACTCACCGTACCGTCTTATGTTCGGAAGGGAGGCTCGACTGCCGGTTGACTTGGCATTTGGGTTATCTTTAGACCAGACGTCAGTAGCTTCCCATAGAAACTACGTGGATAGGCTTCGAAAGAATCTGGCTTCTGCGTTTGAAGGCCCGTTTGACCTCAGAAAACAGGGAGCAAAGAAACAAAGGAACTATGACTTGAAAGTTCGAGTACAAGATCTACAACCGGTGATAGGGTTCTATTGAAGAACTTGGGTGCTGCTGCGAGACACAAGTTGGCGGATAGGTGGAGTTCCCAGGTTTACATTGTCTGCAAACAACTGCTGGGTCTGCGGTGTATCAGATTCGCCCGGATGGAAAGGCTGGGCCTCTCAAGAACTGGCACCGGAATCATTTGTTACCTTTGAGAGAGGCTGTGAGGATGCCAGTGGGGGATGAACTGCCTCTGCCAAATCCGCCTGCTCCACGTTTGCCTCCTGTTACTCGGTCTCAGCAGACCCGGGCTGTCGAAGAGAGCGAAAGAGACAGTGAAGAAGAGAGTTATTGTCTGGACTGGATGCGCTCACCGGAGCCTGAGGAGATTGTAGTTGTTCCCGGGACTTAAACCTGTGCAGGACTCATTCTGTTACGAATCGGAACGGGAGTTAAAGTTACGTTCCGAATACATATTTTTCTCTCTTTTCCGCTGCGCGTTTATCGTAATACGAAGAGATTGTATTTTGGGGTTCGCTACGTGTCTCTGTTTTGTTACGAATCGGAACGGGAGTTAAAGTTACGTTCTGAATACATATTTTTCTCTTTTTCCGCTGCGCGTTTATCGTAATACGAAGAGATTGTATTTTGGGGTTCGCTACGTGTCTCTGTTTTTCCGAACTATTGGGCAATTGCATATATTTTTCTGTTCGGTTGCGAATATTTTATTCTTCCGAAATACGAAGCCTCGTGTTTCGTTTCTTTTCCGCTACGTGTTTTACCGCAATACGAAAGTACTGTAATAATATCTGTGAATACCGTGTCTCAACATCTGCTTATTATTTTAGTAAACTATTTAAATGATAAAAACTCACAGCGGTGTTGGAGTATATTTATTCCCTAGTGCGGGGAGACTGACCCGTGGTTCATTTTCAGCGGCTCCTCCGGGAGTGAGCGCTACACATGTTTTTGTTTTTAATCCCAAATGGGAAGTGTTTGGTGTGTGTATAAATAAAACCCACCATATCTCTGCCTCTCCTTAGCTGAAAAGCAACAGGAGGGGCTTGGAGCTGTTCAGTAGAGCGGCCTTTTGGTACATGTTAGGTACTCACTGTGTAAAAAGAAAAGAGGGTTTATACTGTGGAAACACCCAAAAACAATGAGCAGCAAAAAAACACCACCCTGATATCCACCAAATTCAGAAAGCATATAACATGAAAAACAAAAAATTGGTGGTGTTGCGCTAAAAGAAAATAAAGAACGTAAAAAACTTGTGTATGGTCTATTTTAAAGGCATGATATACTGCACAGCAAAAAAGAGAGAAAGAAAGTTCTATTTCTCAATAGTTCGTTCAATGGATATCCAGTCTCTGTTGTAGAAAGGATTTTCAGTAAAATCTTCCAAAACTTTGGAACGAATGACCACTTCTTTGGTGAGTCTTCATTAAAAAGTATATATCTCGGAAAAAGAAAAACTCGATAGTGTTATACCGTTTATTAATGTGTATACAAATCTACTGACATAATATACGTACAGAAAAAAAGAGGTAGTGGGTTTTAGGATTTGATCTCACCCACTGCCAGATAAAACATCACGTCCCAGTCAAGCCTCTATAGACAAAACCACCTGGAGCTCCCGGGCTGCTTCCAAGGTGGTCACTCGATACCAAAGGTGGGACCGCGATGATAAAGTGACGTAGTGCTGACGCGTTTCGCCCCGCCCACGGGACTTCATCAGAGCATGTGTAAAGAGGTGTCTTGAAGGGGCGAGTGAGCTTACGTTGCAATGGCCATTGAAACAAACAAAAACCTCATAGTGTTTTGTTGTACATGGAATACATAGAAACGAGAGCAGATGACACTTTTTTCCTTGTTATGTTCAATATCTGTATGTGCTGCATAATGCCTGTGTATGGCAATTACAGCAACACCTTGTATCTGTATGCGCTGCATAATGCCTGTGTATGGCAATTACAGCTACACCTTGTATCTGTATGCACTGCATAATGCCTGTGTGTGGCAATTACAGCTACACCTTGTATCTGTATGTGATGCATAATGCCTGTGTATGGCCATTACAGCAACACCTTGTATCTGTATGCGCTGCATAATGCCTGTGTGTGGCAATTACAGCTACACCTTGTATCTGTATGTGCTGCATAATGCCTGTGTATGGCAATTACAGCAACACCTTGTATCTGTATGTGCTGCATAATGCCTGTGTATGGCAATTACAGCAACACCTTGTATCTGTATGTGCTGCATAATGCCTGTGTATGGTAATTACAGCAACACCTTGTGTCTGTATGTGCTGCATAATGCCTGTGTATGGCAATTACAGCTACACCTTGTATCTGTATGTGCTGCATAATGCCTGTGTATGGCAATTACAGCAACACAGTCAGGGTTATTCAGAGAGCGTGAAAAGCAGGAGAATGGCTGGAGAATGAAAAATTCTATGTCAAAATAGCCGATTTGGAAAGTGAGATGAAAGGGAGAATTTTCTGGTTTGGCTATTTTGACCTAGAATTTTTCATTCTCCAGTCATTCTCCTGCTTTTCACGCTCTCTGAATAACCCTGATTGTCTCTGTACTGTACAGGGATTTTCACTCATTATAATCCCTGAATCGTATCCCTGTACAGCAGTGACTGACCCCACAGCTCTCCCTGTATTCTGCCCTCTTCTTGGCTGTTGCATTGCAGCATTAACATGATTGAACTTTTTGTTACAATGAGATTTGGGGCTGCTATATGCAGGTTCTTTTATCTCTTCGCGGGGTGCCTCATCACAAAGGGCACACTAATCTGGTTTAAAAAGGTGTGAAAATTGGGTTTTGATATGCATTGCTAACAAGTGCTTTACAATGTATTACAATGCAAAATCGAGATAACCCCTCCTCTCCCAAAGTCGAGTTAATGGCCACTACAGCGGGTACAGTTTTTGCATCAGCAAAGTGTCGAAATTTTGGTCATAATTATTCCATGCACTACCAAAGACTTTTTGTTAAGAAAAAAAAAACAATCTTAACATTTATTTGAAACACGGGATCCATAGGGATGAGATTAAGCCTTAAACAGTGGTTGGATTTACAGCTCAGGAACCTCTAGGCACAGAAATCTGGAGCGGCCCTAACCCCCAAAGCTATGTGCCAAAACTAGGGGGGGGGGACTCTTTTTTTTTTAATTTTCCCAATATATTTCTTACTTTAGTAACTATATTTGACAGGTAAACATCGCCATCTCCTGCCCAAAAAGCATACTGCAGCCGTAACTCTGTGCTGAACCAGCTGGGGATCCGTGTTTTAAACACAGAGCGCCAGCTGCTCAAACTGTTTTAGTACCTTGGCTGCCATGCCCAATGTGCTAAAACATTTAAGGATAAATTCTGGAGCCCATTTGAAAATGGATTTAATTTCTAATAAACAAAATTCCTTTGCTTTGCTCCAGAATTAGCATTGAGTAAACTCGACACTGGGGCAACAGTAGGTGCTTTGAAAATCGAGTATACTGGAACGTAATAATGAAGGGGTTAAATGTAGGATAAAGTCGCTTTTTGTTTCGAACAAGATTGTTATTCTGAGATAGTTAGAAATATTAATAGTAATAGTAAATGTGCTTTTTTGATTCTTAACTTATTACTTTATTATTATTTTTTTAGAGAAATGTCGTTAGGATGAAAAGTTCTGGACACCAGATGGAGCCCCTTTCCTTCTACAATTTCAAGCAGTGGCTTTCTTAGGTTACAGTTAAAAATGGCCATAAGCACATCAACCCATGCACACCTGTGATTGTCAGACTGTCTTATACTCAGCTTTTTCTGTCTTATCTGTTGTTGTTTCGGGGGTTTTTTGTGAACCAGCTCCCATTTCAAATTGTTTTTTAAGAGTACCCCATAGAATATATAACCACAAAGGCTCGGATTATACAATGTCAAAAAAAATTACACGCTGTAAATGATTGAAATCTGAGCGGAAATTCACATTTTTCTTTAAAAAATTGATATACATATAATACATATATATACATATACAAAATTACAGTTACAAGTACTTATACAGCGCCAACAAATTCCATAGCGCTTTACAATGGGGAAGCACAAACAGCAGACTTACATGATACAAGAGGAAATAAAACCCTGGTCGTCGGATAACTGTCCAGGTTATACATCACTTTAAACCAAAAGCTCAGGCAGACATCCCATGAGCTTACACTCTAAGGGACTAGGGTAACTGAAACAAATGGGAGCAGAGGGAAGGTGAAACTGGTGGCCAGTAGAATATGATAGGGATTGCATGAAATGGACCAGATTTTTTGTGCTTAGTAAGGGTAATTAGTGAGGGAAGTGGAGACAACTGGAGAGGATGCCTGAAATTAGGAACCAGCCCTGGGTGGGCGGGTTGGTGCAGAGGGAAGAAATGGAGTTTGCTGTGGAAAGAATGAGGTTTGTGACGTGCACATTGAAATCACCCAATTCAAGCCATTTTGCTGCGATTTCGGTGCAATTGGGCTTTCTGTGACCAGACGTGTCGTTACTTCTCAATGGGACAATTTCAGTGCCGCCGAATCGCACTGATTTGTGTTGAATTGCGGCAATGTGTGCCATATGTTGCTGTCACTTCGCCTGTGTTTGGCGAAAATACAGCTTAGTGAAAAGATGAATTGCCCCAAAACTGCAGATATGATATTATATGAAATTCACCGTCCAGTGTTAATTGGTGGAAAATACGGAGCTTAGTGAATAACACTCATACAGGGTTATTCAGAGAGCACCTAGAGATGTAAAATTTCTGGAAATTTTGAAGGCATGGAAAAAAAATTCTCTTTTTCTGGAAAAAATGGAAATTTTCAGAAAAATTTAAAATATGCACCATGGAGTAGGTTTATAAATTAAAATACCTTTTGTCACACTTGAAATAAGCAGTAAGTGTCCTTGGGCAAGACACCTAACGGCACATACTCGCCCCCCAGGACATTCTTGAAAATGAGAGAAATCTCAATGTATCCTTCCTGGTAAAATCCTTTCTCAAAAAAAAAATAAAAGTACAGATTATTTTGTAACTTGAATTTGATTTTTATAATTTTATTTTATGTTTCAAATCGAATAACAAGCAAGGAGAGAGCAAGTAACCACGCCTCCGTTCCCTGAAGAGCAACAATAAAAGCAAGAAACCATCAACATAAAAACATATATATATCTATATATATATATATATATATATATATCAAATTTGTCCCTTAGCACTAATAGCAAGGAAGTAAGTGGCATTATTTGTGCCTGTATGATATGGATTAGGGATGAGCTGTTCGGGTTCGGACGGTTCGGAGTTCGACCCGAACTTTGGCAGTTTGAAAGTTCGCAAACTTCGAACTTTTGGGTGTGTTCGGTTCGAGTTCGAAAAAAAAAAGAAATTTTGAAAAAAGTATAGAAAATGCTTAAAAAAATACTAAAATATCTAGAAATAAAGAGACTCTTTACTGCAGAATATTATAAGCAACGGTTTATTAGATATTGAATTAAAAACTAATGTGTACGTGGAAAGATTATCAACTCTAAATGACCTCTGTTCACAAACGGGCATAACACCAGGTGTTTTTAGTCTGGTATTCAATTTGATACATTGTACACTATACTGAGGGGGTGGGGTGGTGTCTGCTTCTGATTGAGATTTGAGAATTAATTTCCCTCCTAAAACATCCTAATATGCTGCATTTAACCCTTTCGCTGCTGAGGCTTTTCACACCTCTGTGCTGAGGTCATTTTTACCGCTTTCGCTCATCATGTTTAACCGCGTTTTGCAGCCATATTTTGATATATGACCCAGACATATTATATATCGTTCTTTCCGGCAGACTCGACAGATTCATAATATGTCATTATTATATGTATACATTATGTCATGTCTGGTATATTATAACAAAACATGCAATAAAATTTGAATTTTCAATAATAATTTTATGTGTAAAGTGTTTTTTTTTCACATTTTAACATGCGATCGTTTGCGGTTATATTTTGTATGGGGTGCACTTGTTAAAAAAATTTGAAATGGGGTCTCGTTACATTTTTTTTGGGGGAAAATTTCACTTTTTTAACAAACGCACCGCATACAAAAATCGTTAGTGCAGCATTATTGTTCACATTATAATTGAAATGGAAACAATTGCTGCATTACAAAACAAAAACAAAAAAATCTTGTTTATTTTTTTTATTTTTATTTTTTTTAAATACTTTTATTTTTTATTTTTTTTATTTTTTTAAAAACATTTTCATGCTCATGTGTGGTATCCTTGGAAAGGCCATGCTCTGGCCGATCCAACGATATCAAACATTAACCCCTAGCTTCCACGGATCGGGAGATAGGGGGTTCATTGGAACCCCTATCTCCACCATTGGTGGCAGCTAGGGGTTAACTCCAGGACTGGCGTCATCGTGCTATGCACGATGACGCCAGTCCTCAGGGGGAGTTCCTGGAGTTCCAGGGGGAGCTCCAGCAGAGGATCACGATCCGGCGCTTTTCAGCGCCGATTCGTGATCCTGCTCCCCAGGGGTTAATCACAGCCACCGTTTGGAATGGCAGGCTGTGCCCTTCCAAACGGTGCCTGGATTAACCCTCTGCCCCCCGGCGATCGGGAGGGAGAGAGGTCCGAAGGACCTCGCCCCCTCCCTTTCAGGCGCTACCTCAGCACATGCGGGGGGGGAACCTGAATTAGATGTCATCGCGCCACCGCGATGACATCTAATTGCTCCGCCGGGGTCCCAGAGTGCTGGGCTGACATCCAAGATGTCAGCCCGCATCGGGGGGACGCAGCAATCCGCTGGAATCTGGCGGATTGTTGCCTCCTGTGCATGGACGCGCTCAGCGCGTCCATAGCACAGGAGAACCACTTGGCTGGACACGCTGAGCGCATCCATAGCAGCCAAGTGGTTTGCTGGTGTTTGAAAAAAATTCAAAATAACGTCTAAAAGCAATGTTATTTTTCACCTCGGGATTAAACATTCACAGGGTTATTCAGAGAGCGGTGAAAAGCAGGAGAATAACTGGAGAAGTGAAATTCTAGGTCAAAATAGCCAAACCAGAAAAAATTCTCCCATTTAACTCACTTTCCAAATTGGCTATTTGGTCTAGATTGTTCTCTTCTCTTGCCAGTTCTCCTGACTTTCACCTCTCTCTCAGGGTTGTTCAGAGAAAGGTGAAAACCAGGAGAAATGGTAGGAATTTGGAAAGTGAGATAAGGCTAGGGTCAGACTAACGCATTTTTCCACAGCGACCGAAAGTGCGTCCGAACGCATTGCCGTATTTTTCACGGAATGCGCGAAAACGGTCATAGGATGCGCATTTTTGTGCGTGATTTTCCACGGATCCAAACCAGGAAACTTTGGGTGTCTGGACGTTATGTTGGCCGGACATGAGCAGGGTCTGACATCTCCAAATCACGCACACACGCCGCTAGTGGACAGGGTTATTCAGAATGCGGTGAAAAGCAGGAGAATGACTGGAGAATGAAAAATTCTATGTCAAAATAGCCGATTTGGAAAGTGAGATGAAAGGGAGAATTTTTCTGGTTTGGCTATTTTGACCTAGAATTTTTCATTCTCCAGTCATTCTCCTGCTTTTCACGCTCTCTGAATAACCCTGATTGTCTCTGTACTGTACAGGGATTTTCACTCATTATAATCCCTGAATCGTATCCCTGTACAGCAGTGACTGACCCCACAGCTCTCCCTGTATTCTGCCCTCTTCTTGGCTGTTGCATTGCAGCATTAACATGATTGAACTTTTTGTTACAATGAGATTTGGGGCTGCTATATGCAGGTTCTTTTATCTCTTCGCGGGGTGCCTCATCACAAAGGGCACACTAATCTGGTTTAAAAAGGTGTGAAAATTGGGTTTTGATATGCATTGCTAACAAGTGCTTTACAATATATTACAATGCAAAATCGAGATAACCCCTCCTCTCCCAAAGTCGAGTTAATGGCCACTACAGCGGGTACAGTTTTTGCATCAGCAAAGTGTCGAAATTTTGGTCATAATTATTCCATGCACTACCAAAGACTTTTTGTTAAGAAAAAAAAAGCAATCTTAACATTTATTTGAAACACGGGATCCATAGGGATGAGATTAAGCCTTAAACAGTGGTTGGATTTACAGCTCAGGAACCTCTAGGCACAGAAATCTGGAGCGGCCCTAACCCCCAAAGCTATGTGCCAAAACTAGGGGGGGGGGGCTCTTTTTTTTAAAATTTTCCCAATATATTTCTTACTTTAGTAACTATATTTGACAGGTAAACATCGCCATCTCCTGCCCAAAAAGCATACTGCAGACAGGACTCTGTGCTGAACCAGCTGGGGATCCGTGTTTTAAACACAGAGCGCCAGCTGCTCAAACTGTTTTAGTACCTTGGCTGCCATGCCCAATGTGCTAAAACATTTAAGGATAAATTCTGGAGCCCATTTGAAAATGGATTTAATTTCTAATAAACAAAATTCCTTTGCTTTGCTCCAGAATTAGCATTGAGTAAACTCGACACTGGGCAACAGTAGGTGCTTTTGAAGATCGAGTATACTGGAACGTAATAATGAAGGGTTTAAATGTAGGATAAAGTCGCTTTTTGTTTCGAACAAGATTGTTATTCTGAGATAGTTAGAAATATTAATAGTAATAGTAAATGTGCTTTTTTGATTCTTAACTTATTACTTTATTATTATTTTTTTAGAGAAATGTCGTTAGGATGAAAAGTTCTGGACACCAGATGGAGCCCCTTTCCTTCTACAATTTCAAGCAGTGGCTTTCTTAGGTTACAGTTAAAAATGGCCATAAGCACATCAACCCATGCACACCTGTGATTGTCAGACTGTCTTATACTCAGCTTTTTCTGTCTTATCTGTTGTTGTTTCGGGGGTTTTTTGTGAACCAGCTCCCATTTCAAATTGTTTTTTAAGAGTACCCCATAGAAATATAAACCACAAAGGCTCGGATTATACAATGTCAAAAAAAATTACACGCTGTAAATGATTGAAATCTGAGTGGAAATTCACATTTTTCTTTAAAAAAATTGATATACATATAATACATATATATACATATACAAAATTACAGTTACAAGTACTTATACAGCGCCAACAAATTCCATAGCGCTTTACAATGGGGAAGCACAAACAGCAGACTTACATGATACAAGAGGAAATAAAACCCTGGTCGTCGGATAACTGTCCAGGTTATACATCACTTTAAACCAAAAGCTCAGGCAGACATCCCATGAGCTTACACTCTAAGGGACTAGGGTAACTGAAACAAATGGGAGCAGAGGGAAGGTGAAACTGGTGGCCAGTAGAATATGATAGGGATTGCATGAAATGGACCAGATTTTTTGTGCTTAGTAAGGGTAATTAGTGAGGGAAGTGGAGACAACTGGAGAGGATGCCTGAAATTAGGAACCAGCCTGGGTGGGCGGGTTGGTGCAGAGGGAAGAAATGGAGTTTGCTGTGGAAAGAATGAGGTTTGTGACGTGCACATTGAAATCACCCAATTCAAGCCATTTTGCTGCGATTTCGGTGCAATTGGGCTTTCTGTGACCAGACGTGTCGTTACTTCTCAATGGGACAATTTCAGTGCCGCCGAATCGCACTGATTTGTGTTGAATTGCGGCAATGTGTGCCATATGTTGCTGTCACTTCGCCTGTGTTTGGCGAAAATACAGCTTAGTGAAAAGATGAATTGCCCAAAACTGCAGATATGATATTATATGAAATTCACCGTCCAGTGTTAATTGGTGGAAAATACGGAGCTTAGTGAATAACACTCATACAGGGTTATTCAGAGAGCACCTAGAGATGTAAAATTTCTGGAAATTTTGAAGGCATGGAAAAAAAATTCTCTTTTTCTGGAAAAAATGGAAATTTTCAGAAAAATTTAAAATATGCACCATGGAGTAGGTTTATAAATTAAAATACCTTTTGTCACACTTGAAATAAGCAGAGCACCTCTCCAGTAAGTGTCCTTGGGCAAGACACCTAACGGCACATACTCGCCACCCAGGACATACTTGAAAATGAGAGAAATCTCAATGTATCCTTCCTGGTAAAATCCTTTCTCAAAAAAAAAATAAAAGTACAGATTATTTTGTAACTTGAATTTGATTTTTATAATTTTATTTTATGTTTCAAATCGAATAACAAGCAAGGAGAGAGCAAGTAACCACGCCTCCGTTCCCTGAAGAGCAACAATAAAAGCAAGAAACCATCAACATAAAAACATATATATATCAAATTTGTCCCTTAGCACTAATAGCAAGGAAGTAAGTGGCATTATTTGTGCCTGTATGATATGGATTAGGGATGAGCTGTTCGGGTTCGGACGGTTCGGAGTTCGACCCGAACTTTGGCAGTTTGAAAGTTCGCAAACTTCGAACTTTTGGGTGTGTTCGGTTCGAGTTCGAAAAAAAAAAAAAGAAATTTTGAAAAAAGTATAGAAAATGCTTAAAAAAATACTAAAAAATCTAGAAATAAAGAGACTCTTTACTGCAGAATATTATAAGCAACGGTTTATTAGATATTGAATTAAAAACTAATGTGTACGTGGAAAGATTATCAACTCTAAATGACCTCTGTTCACAAACGGGCATAACACCAGGTGTTTTTAGTCTGGTATTCAATTTGATACATTGTACACTATACTGAGGGGGTGGGGTGGTGTCTGCTTCTGATTGAGATTTGAGAATTAATTTCCCTCCTAAAACATCCTAATATGCTGCATTTAACCCTTTCGCTGCTGAGGCTTTTCACACCTCTGTGCTGAGGTCATTTTTACCGCTTTCGCTCATCATGTTTAACCGCGTTTTGCAGCCATATTTTGATATATGATCCAGACATATTATATATCGTTCTTTCCGGCAGACTTGACAGATTCATAATATGTCATTATTATATGTATACGTTATGTCATGTCTGTATATTATAACAAAACATGCAATAAAATTTGAATTTTCAATAATTTATTATGTGTAAAGTGTTTTTTTTCACATTTTAACATGCGATCGTTTGCGGTTATATTTTGTATGGGGTGCACTTGTTAAAAAAATTTGAAATGGGGTCTCGTTACATTTTTTTTGGGGGAAAATTTCATTTTTTTTAACAAACGCACCGCATACAAAAATCGTTAGTGCAGCATTATTGTTCACATTATAATTGAAATGGGAACAATATTGCTGCATTAACAAAACAAAAACAAAAAAATCTTGTTTATTTTTTATTTATTTTTTTTTTTTTTTAAATACTTTTATTTTTTTATTTTTTATATTTTTAAAAAACATTTTTCATGCTCATGTTTGGTATCCTTGGAAAGGCCATGCTCTGGCCGATCCAACGATATCAAACATTAACCCCTAGCTTCCACGGATCGGGAGATAGGGGGTTCATTGGAACCCCTATCTCCACCATTGGTGGCAGCTAGGGGTTAACTCCAGGACTGGCGTCATCGTGCTATGCACGATGACGCCAGTCCTCAGGGGGAGTTCCTGGAGTTCCAGGGGGAGCTCCAGGAGAGGATCACGATCCGGCGCTTTTCAGCGCCGATTCGTGATCCTGCTCCCCAGGGGTTAATCACAGCCACCGTTTGGAAGGGCAGGCTGTGCCCTTGCAAACGGTGCCTGGGTTAACCCTCTGCCCCCCGGCGATCGGGAGGGAGAGAGGTCCGAAGGACCTCGCCCCCTCCCTTTCAGGCGCTACCTCCGCACATGCGGGGGGGGCACCTGAATTAGATGTCATCGCGCCACCGCGATGACATCTAATTGCTCCGCCGGGGTCCCGGAGTGCTGGGCTGACATCCAAAATGTCAGCCCGCACCGGGGGGACGCATCAATCCGCTGGAATCTGGCGGATTGCGGCCTCCTGTGCATGGACGCTCTCAGCGCGTCCATAGCACAGGAGAACCACTTGGCTGGACACGCTGAGCGCATCCATAGCAGCCAAGTGGTTTGCTGGTGTTTGAAAAAAATTCAAAATAACGTCTAAAGCAATGTTATTTTTCACCTCGGGTTTAAACATTCACAGGGTTATTCAGAGAGCGGTGAAAAGCAGGAGAATAACTGGAGAAGTGAAAATTCTAGGTCAAAATAGCCAAACCAGAAAAATTCTCCCATTTAACTCACTTTCCAAATTGGCTATTTGGTCTAGATTGTTCTCTTCTCTTGCCAGTTCTCCTGACTTTCACCTCTCTCTCAGGGTTGTTCAGAGAAAGGTGAAAACCAGGAGAATGGTAGGAAATTTGGAAAGTGAGATAAGGCTAGGGTCAGACTAACGCATTTTTCACAGCGACCGAAAGTGCGTCCGAACGCATTGCCGTATTTTTTCACGGAATGCGCGAAAACGGTCATAGGATGCGCATTTTTGTGCGTGATTTTTCACGGATCCAAACCAGGAAACTTTGGGTGTCTGGACGTTATGTTGGCCGGACATGAGCAGGGTCTGACATCTCCAAATCACGCACACACGCCGCTAGTGGACGCAGCGCACTCTGTACGTCCGTACTAGCGGTTCTGCGTTCTCGAAAAAATGCTTTCATTTTCCACTTGCGTTGCGCAGCCAGACTTTCATGCGACCGTACTTTGTATATTGGCCGTCATTGCCCGTCATTTGCTGCTAGTGCGGCCATGATTAAGTGCGCCTAAACGTACGTTAAAAATTTGCTAGTCTGACCCTAGCCTAAATGGGAGAATTTTTCTGGTTTGGCTATTTTGACCTAGAATTTTCCATTCTCTAGTCATTCTCCTGCTCTTCACCGCTCTCTGAATAACCCTGTCAGGGTTATTCAGAGAAAGGTGAAACTCAGGAGAATGACTGGAAAATGGAAAATTCTAGGTCAAAATAGCCAAACCAGAAAAATTCTCCCATTTACCTCACTTTCCAAATCGGCTATTTGGTCTAGAATTTTCCATTCTCCAGTCATTCTCCTGCTTTTCAACGCCAAAAAATCAGTAAACTTTTTCTGCGTGTCCGAAAATGTCTCCTCTTTTCATACAGACTGCCGCCGCAAGCAGTTGTTTATGGATAGATTAAAGGAAAAGCATTTACCATCATTTGAAATGTCATTTTTTGTTTTTTACATATTTCCATACATCCTAGAAATCCGCCACTTCACGGGCAGGTTATGGGGACCTCCTAGGCACGATATTTGAAGGAATTTTTCGTTTTTATTTTTAACCCTTATTTCATGGAAAACTCACTGTCCCTTTAAAAACTTTTTTAACTTTTTGTCCTTGTTTCCTGTCCCCCAGGGCACTACCCGGACCCCCATACACCTTTTATAGCAAATATCTAGCATATATGCCCTCTTGGAGGGCACTCTAAAAACCGAATTTTCAGCCCCATTGACTTGCATTGAGTTCGAGTTCGGGTTTGGGTTCGGATCCGACCATTTGGAATGTTCGGGTTCGGCTCCGAACCGAACTCGAGGAGTGTTCGGCTCATCCCTAATATGGATACCGCTGTAGGAGGTACAGGATGGAACTCCCAATCAAGCTAAATTGATGCCTTTTCCCTGCAGTGCCCCCTAGAGGCTGAAATAGAAACATAGAAACATAGAAACATAGAAAAATGTCAGCAGATAAGAACCTTTCGGCCCATCTAGTCTCCCAATTACATGGATACTTTACCTGGATTTATCTTTTGTTTAGGATAGCCTTATGCCTATCCCATGCCTGCTTAAATTCAATTACTGTTTTGGCCTCAACCACTTCAACTGGAAGGCTGTTCCATGTATCCACCACCCGCTCAGTAAAATAATGCTTCCTGATGTTACTTTTAAACCTTTGCCCCTCTAATCTAAGACTATGTCCTCTTGTTTTGCTACTTTGTTTCCTTTTAAATATACTCCCTTCCTCTACCTTGTGGATTCCCTTTACGTATTTAAATGTTTCTATCATATCTCCTCTGTCTCGTCTTTTTTCCAAGCTGTACATGTTAAGATCATTAAGCCTTTCCTGGTAACTTTTCTCCTTCAAGCCGTACACCATTTTAGTAGCCCTTCTCTGAACTCTCTCTAAGATGTCTATATCCTTCTGGAGATACGGTCTCCAGTACTGCACACAGTACTCCAAGTGAGGTCTCACCAGTGCTCTGTACAGTGGCATGAGCACTTCCCTTTTCCTACTGCTAATACCGCTCCCTACACAACCAAGCATTCTGCCAGCATTTCCTGCTGCTCTATTACATTGACTACTTACCCTTAGATCCTCTGAAATAATGACCCCTAAATCCCTTTCCTCAGATGATGAGGTTAGGACTGTATCAAATATTCTATATTCAGCCTTTGGGTTTTTACGTCCCAGGTGCATTATCTTGCACTTATCCACATTAAAACTCAATTGCCACAGCTCCCACCATTTTTTTAGTTTACCTAAATCATTTGTCATTTGGCTGATCCCTCCAGGAACGTCAACCCTGTTGCAAATCTTTGTGTCATCAGCAAAAAGACATACTTTTCCATTAATACCTTCTGCAATATCACTAATAAAAATATTAAAGAGAATGGGTCCAAGTACTGACCCCTGAGGTACCCCACTGGTAACAAGACCTTGCGCCGAATAAACTCCATTTACCACAACCCTCTGTTGCCTGTCACTCAGCCACTGCCTAATCCATTCAACAATATTGGAATCCAAGCTCAAAGATTGCAATTTATTGATAAGCCTTCAATACATATTTTTGTTTCTGAGTATTGCATTGAGAAGTGTTGCTTGAATTGTAGGAATGTGCATGGCTGAAAAATTTGTTTCGTTTCGTTACGTTTTTAAATAATTTAGTTTTTCGGAATTTCGTAACTAATTTCATTTCGTGTTTCGTTTTGGATCAATTTGAAATTTCGAATCGATTCGAATTTCAATTATCAATTCGATAGTTGATATCAATTAGAATTTTGGATCACTAAATAAAACCCCAATTAATCAAATTTTGCTGTTGAAAGAAAAGCTAGGGTTAAAATTTAAACTGTGTCACAGATTTAGTATTTGAGTCAAATTAAACAGTGAAACAAAATTAATTTATTTCATAAAGTTCTTTGCTGACTATTACTTGTATTTTAAGTTACGATCAATTCAATAGTTGATATTATTTTGATAGTTCATTTCAAATTCGATAGTTGATACCAATTATTCAAAATTTTCTTTTATGATGATGACAGTCTAAATTAAATGAAATAAATTCGTCATATACCATTTTGTTTCATTTCGAATTCGTATCGTATCGATTCGTTATTCGGAAGTACTTTCGAACTACGAATTATCAAATTTCGTTCCAAATTCCGAATTTTTCCAAAACGAATGCACATCTCTGTTGAATTGTATTCCAGGATTTGCTCGTCTTCAGCTGAGAGAACTTGTAATGATTTAAGACTTTAAATAAAGTCTCAGAAGTCTTTCATTATGGTCTTTAATGTTATATAGATTTAATACCATATCATTAGACATATTATATATCATTGGAAAAGAACATATTACACACTTTCGGGTATTTTTATTTTTTTCCATATAAAAACAAAAAGTGGCTTTGGAAAAAAAACCTTTTTTTCCCAATTTTTCCAGTTTTTTCCAGGCCTTCCCATCTCTAAGAGCACCGAAATGTCTGGATAATATTTAATGTCCTATGAATTATAATAAAAAAGGTCTGTTACAGAAAAAAATATATTTTTAATAAAATCGGAAAAAACATTCACCTAAAAAAAGTCCCAAAAACTAAATAGAGACTTTAAAAAAACGTTTGAATAAATATTTTATAAAAACTGGAATATTTTTTACATTGAAACCTATGGGATTCGCCTGAATAAACCTGCTGAATGAAACCATCGAACATCAGGGCATTTCACTGACAATTCTCTGCCTTTCGGTGTCTGTGAATAGATTAACCATTGCTTCTCTATGGGGGATTTCACTGCCGTCGAACAGGTACCGTATTTGCTGGCAATTCGCCAAAATTTGGTGAAAATCTGTTTGGTGCATTTTCATGGCCATTCAGCTATTCAAACAGCGAAATTCACTGTTTAGTGCAATTCGGCGACCAGTTTGACTCTCTTTGAATAACCCTGATAGTGTTTATGTTTCCTCTACGTATCAGTTCCTGTTCGGTATTTAGGGGGGGGAGAGGAAGGGATTCATTCTTCGCAAAATGAGATGCCAGCAGTTGAACTAGCTGACGTTTCCTCCTGTGATTACCTGAGCCAATGCCGACTTAATTAAATGGGCCCTAATCAAAAAAGTATTAGAAATGAGCTAGATTTATTTTTATTTATTATTTTTACCAGTATTCCCGAAACACTGCGTCAAGCAAATGAATTTAAACGAGTCCAAGGTATGTCTTATTGCCTCGTCTTTTTATATGACGCTCCATAAAATTAAAAACGGCAAAAAAAGTGAATTAAAAATCCAACTGGGGAACAAAGATTCCGGTGTGTGTGTGTGTGTGTGTGTGTGTGTGTGTGTGTGTGTGTGTGTGTGTGTGTGTGTGTGTGTGTGTGTGTGTGTGTGTGTGTGTGTGTGTGTGTGTGTGTTACGGCTGCTTCTTCTTTGTGGTTTTTCTCAGGATGTTAGAAGAATGAGCTTCTAATTTCATTATGACTCCGTGTCAATAAAATTACACAAGAGAATAGCGCGCGTATTGAAACGCTAATGAAAATGATGGAACGTCTTCTAATACAACATAAATTAACTCATAACGCGCTGGGTGTCTGGGCGTTCTCTAAAGGGGTTATTCAGAGAGATTCGAAATGTCGCCGCACGTTCGGTGACCTTTCGTTCCCCGCACTTCGGGACGATTTGGCGATTTCTAGTTCGCCGACCCTGCGGTGTATTCAGCAATCACCACAGGGCCCACCCCCTGCAGTGCAAGGAAAACTCGCCGCAAACCCAACGAACACTCGCCAAACACTCACCGAACACCCGCAGAAACCACGCTGGAAAAACTCGACGAGCCGCCAAACACAGCACAGAGCAGCAGCCGGAAAAACCCGACAAGCGGACGAATGGGGTAAAAAAAAACAGTATGCTTGAAAGTTACATAAATTGAAACACTGTTTGCAAAAAAACTACTCAACGAAAATGTCTGGAATTTACTTATAAGATCCAATGAATGATAATAAAAAGGTCTGTTACAGAAAAAAGTAAATACGATTTTAAAAAAAAGGAAAAAATAATTTTGCCGAAAAAATCCAGAAAAAAAACTTAAAAGATCCTAAAAAAATCTATAGATAAAGAGACCTTTTACAGCTGATTAAAATAATAAACGGTTTATTAGGTATTGGATTAAAACAGGAATATTTTTAACATTGAAGCCTATGGGATTCACCTGAATAAACCTGCCAAATGAAACCACCGAACAGCAGGGCATTTTGGCAACTTTTCACTGCTGTTCGGTGTCTGTGAATAGATTAACCATTGCTTCTCTATGGGGATTTCAATGTCGTCTAACAGGCACTGTACGTGCAGGCAATTCAGCGAATTGCCTGCTCTCTGAATAGCCGAATGGCTCCGAAACGGCACCGAGAGCTGAATTTCAGAGCCCAGTTACATTTCGGGGCCAGATCGGCTCTCTTTGAATAACTCCTTAAGAATTAATCACACAGGTTGGGGCCCCTATCAGCTGGTGTGAGCTCACCCTCGCGTCACTTGTTTTCACGTTAGCGCCAGGTAAATTCAGTCTAGCGCCAGACCAACAGATCATTTGCCTCTTGCTACAAATGGCGAAAACCACTTAGTGCACAGTAATTAACGATTCATAGCGCGCGCTTACTGTACTTACCGCGTCCTATACTTAACATGGGCAGCGCTACAGAGCACTTTCAATATTCTAATCAACAGATCGTTTGGTCCCGGCGATAATGTTAACGCCGATGCTAATCGTGAAAATTTACCTACTGCTCAACCCTGGTGTTAACTGACGGAAAAGGAAGAAAAAGGGAAAAAAATGTCAAAAGTCCCTGCCCAAAATTAACAGGCAATTGAAAGGAATTGTCACGTTTCCACCTGTTCTAGCTGTGCCCCCTGGCAGTGAGAGCAATCCAGGCTGACTCTTCCTTAAGCATAGCCAGCCTGTCCAGTGCCGCTTCTGGATTCCCCTTCAGCTGTTCTGGCCTGGGGATGGTCCATCCTGTCCCTAGAAATATGCAAGCAGCACAGAGGCTCCTTGCTTGTGCATTGGTTTCTGTTCCTGAGGGTCTTGTTTCCTGTCCCGGTATCTTTTGTATGATCTCTGCTATTCCTCCTGACTACCCGCTCTGGGTATGAACTTGGCTTGTATTTCTGACTACGCTCTTGTTATTCCCTGTATAGTGATATTCTGGTTCCTGATTCCTGGCTGTTCTGACTTCCCTCTATGGTATCTGATCTTGGCTTGTCTGACATACTCTCTTGGCTCTTGATCCTTTGGCTCTGGTTCTGACACTTCTTTGCATGTTTCTTGTGTCCTGTGTAGTACCCAGCAGCAATATATTCAGTTAGTATTAGAGGCCATTGCAAGGACCTCATCCCAGTTCAGGGTTTCAATGTGTTGCTACTGGAAGTGAGTATATTGTCTTGCTGTATCCTGTTTGACCCTCGCCCTTCCTGTTCCCTTGTTTCTGTGTTAATTCTTGTGAGGTTCCCTTTCCCTAGACAGAAGGCCACACAAGGACCTTATACTAGAGTTAGGGATCCCTTTAGTGCTTTGTTGTTCTCTCCTTGTTCTCCTGCCCTTCCTGTTCCAGTTGTTCTGTTGTTTATCTTGTCTGGTAACTGTATGCTGTGGTCTGTGCCTATGCAGCCAGCAGCTAACCTGCCTCAAGGGCTGAATATCCAGTATAAAGGGCCCAACTCAGTTCACACTGGGTGCCCCCGTGACAGGAATGCAGCACAGGCGTTCTCTTGTCTCGCTGAATGTAGTTTACGTGTAAAAGATGCATTGTATAGGAAAACCTGCCGTCTGCGAAGCCCTTAGGATTCAATATAACAATATTATCGTTTTTATCCTTTATTTATTCAACCGTTCATTTTTTTTTATTCCGCGTCAAAAAAGCCTTTTTATTTATTGAAGTTTTAGAATTTAGTAGGTATTTTTCTGCATTTTTGAGGCAAAATTTGCAGTTCCGATTTTTTTTTATTATTATTTTTTAAATCGGAAAAAAAAACTAGGCTTTTTTGCTCTGGAAATTCTTTTTATTTTTAACCATACAATGCATTAGCGCTGGTTCTCAGCCCAGGTCTTAGCGTTTCCCTAGAGCGCGCTAATGAATCTTTTACACGGACTACCGCGGACAAGGTGATCTGTTGGTGGGTCGTCAGGTGCTAACTTTTAGCGGCTCGAGCTAGGTTTTACATGTACCGTTGTATTTTTAGCTTACACCAGCTGATAGAGCCCTGGGTGTCCCTTATCAGGAATTCTAAAACCCAATAAGTACCAAAAGCAGAATTCTTTGCAGACATGACACCAAAAGTGGAAAATTCCACATCTGACCTCATGCGACAGGGGATAAAATGATTAACCACTTCATTACTGTGATCATGTGCACGACACCACAAGCAGTAGCAGACACGGCAGCTAGGGATGTGCGTTTCGGGTTTCGGAATTTTCACGAAATTTCCCGATTCGTGTTTTCGGATGCGGCCGATTTTCCGAAAATTTTTAGATCCGAAAATGACAGATCCGAAAAGTTTTCCGAGCCGAAACGAAAAAATTTCGGATTTTTCGAATTGGACTTGAAATGTGTCAAATCGAAATTTATTTTCGCTCTATTCATGATTTCGGTTCCATTCGTGATTTCGGTTCCATTTCGGTAATTCTGGACATCGTATATTTAACTATTATCGGTTATATCGCTGATTCTGTAAATTTTGTATTTGTAAATGCGTATCACTTGTTTCTTGTGGCATTCGGGTCAGTTTAGCGTTTTTTAAATCGTTTTGTTCATTTTTTTTTGTTCCTTGGCTTTCATACCATTTTAATATGATTAAATAAAGTTGTGAAATGTATATTCAATTATTCATAAGAAAAAAAGGATCTTTATTTAATAAAAAAAAACACGATAGAACCGCCAGAATTATCGTAGACACTTTGAAACGAGGAGAACAGACGTTCCGAAAAAACGAAAATTTCCGAAATTTCCAAAAAGTCGATACAAAAAACGAGCAAAGTGATACGAAAAATGGTCGATATTCTGAAAAAAAAATGTACACGAAAAACGATCCGAACCGAACCGAATCGAAACAGAAATCGGTCGAAACGAGCCGAATCGAAAAGTTTAAAAATCCGAACAAATCGAACTGAATCGAACCGAAAAAAAAATCGGTGCACAAGTCTAACGGCAGCCTGAGCTCGTGCTAACACGATCTGGAGCTATGCTGTGTCATTGCAAATGAATTTCGTTTGCATTCACGTTCCAGAACATGCCCCTAAAGTTTTAGCACCGTGGACATGATGCCTGAGGCGCTAACACTTTTTAAAACCAGCTGGGAATGTGTCTGAATGAAATCTCCCCAACTGATCCTGCACGGATCCCTGAACTGCAGGAACTTCTTTTGGCCAGAAGATGGTAGTCTGGGTCTTTAAATAATTTTTTTTAAAACTACACTTTTTGGGGTATATTTAAAAAATTCATGGACCTATGTTTCTCCTGCATTTAAGTACCTTAATAAAGGCAATATTAGGGATTACCCAATTATCAGATTGGCCAATTATTAAATCCAATATTAACAATTTAATAAATAATCACTATCGGTCTGGAAAGCACCGATATTGATGATTTATTTATTTTATTTATTTTATTTATCTTGGTAGTTGTGTATTTACCCCTTCACTACCAAGTGATTTTCCAAAAAAAACATTATCAGGAGTCAGTGGTGGTACAGTAAGAAATATTTGGGCATATTTCCAGTATATTTGTTAATGTAATAACATATTTGGCCAGCAGATGGTGTCATCTACTGCCAAATTGAGTTACAGCCGTTACAATTGAAGCTCAAGGTACCCTGCATCGGCTGCTGAATGTCCGATGTCAGGGCATTCATTTAGCAGATTTTACAGGTTTTTTTGAGCATTATACCCACAGGGCTAAAACGTTGGGGGCAGATCGAGATATCTCGATATCGGGCACCAGATGGTGCCATTGAAGCCTGAGATTTCTCAATCTTCGTAGTGAAGAGGTTAAAAAGACCCTAAAATTCAGCCTCGACCAAATTTGGAGAGTCCAAATTGGGCCACGACCAAATTGGAAGATCTTTTAACTCCTTCACTACTGTGATCATGTATACTCAATCAGCAGTAGCAGACGCAGGAGCTCGAGATTGTGTTAACATGATCTGGGGCTTTGTTGTATCATTACAGATGAAATTATTTTATTGAAAATCAATTTAGTTTGCATTCGGGCTTCAGAACATGCCACCAAAGTTTTAGCACCTCGGGCATGATGTCCGAAGTGCGAACACTTTTCGAAACAAGCTGGGAAATATCTCTAATGTACTTTTCCCCAGCTGATCCTTTACGGATACCAGAACTGCAGTAACTCCTTTTGGTCAGCAGATGGTAGCATCTTCCTGCCAGATAGGTTATTGCAGTAAAGAATACAATGGGAATATTCCCAAATATTTCTTACTGTGTCATTAAATTAAAATGATTTTCCAAAAAAAAACCACTGGTTCCTGATAGTGGTTTCTGGAAAATCACTTGGTAGTGAAGGAGTTAATAGCAACCTCAGACAAATTATGGAAACCAATAGTTCTGGAAAAGGCTAAAATCACCAAAAGCTAAGTGTATTTATGTAACGCATGCGTTTTTATCATTACCAGATTTCCCGCTAGGACCTTGCCCGGAGCACTAGAGCATAACGAGCACCATGGGAGATGTAAAAGTTAATAGTTTAAGCTGCAGTGCTCTGTTCTGATGACTTGTACAATTTCAAGACAAACTCAATTTGGTAATACGAGGCGTGAAATGTTTGATTTTTCAGCACAATTGCTGAATATCTCTCTTCTACCCAATAATGCCTTGCATACGTCAACTCATACAGTAATATATATATATATATATATATAACATATATATTCCTGGTACCTCATGTCCACGCCAAAGAAACCCGGACCACTTCTACCTTGCTAAGAGAGGAGGTAGGGGTAGACTAGAACATACGTGATTATTATCAATATTGGAACTACTTAACCCCGGATCAATCCGGCTTTCATCCAAATCACTCAACTACAACCGCCCTTTTAAAAGTCTGCAATGATATCCAAGCTGGGGGAACAAGGAAACCTAACTGGAGCCATCTTTCTTGATTTTTCCAAGGTCTTTGACACAGTAAACCATGGCATCTTGTTAAAAAACTTAAAAACTCTAGTATTGGTGATCGCACGCTAACCTGGTTTCAATCATATGTATCTGATCGGTCGCAATATGTGTCCATTTCTGGCAGCTCCTCCCTCCCCCTCCCAGTCACGTGCGATGTACCCCAAGGCTCGATACTCGGCCCCCTGCTATTTAAAATATTCATAAATAATATGTCCAATGTCTGCAAAGCCTCAACTGTACACATGTACGCAGACGACACTGTAATCTATACCAGCAAACCAAATCTCCCGCAGCTGGAGGCCGTGCTGCAAGAACAATTCACAGAGGTAGAAAAGTGGATCAAACACAACAAACTTTTTTTAAATACTGACAAAACGGTAACGATGCTCTTTGGAACAAAACCTAAACTACCTAAATTGCAAAATCCCCGTCTATGTGTTGGGACAAAATCAAATGGCACGCTGACCACAGTCACTTCTCTCAAATATCTAGGTATGTGGTTAGACCCAAATCTATCCTTTGGCCCCCACATCGAAAAACTCATCCAAATGTAGCGCTGTTTTAGTTCTGTTGCTGTAATTACTCCTTTTTGACCACCAGGGGGAGACAAGCGCAATGTAAACTATACTGGACACATTTGGACTACGTTTTCCAGCATGCTTTAGGGCAGAGACAGGTAGTGGTGGGGAGAACAGACTCAAAGATTGCAATTTATTGATAAGCCTTCAATACATATTTTTGTTTCTGAGTATTGCGTTGAGAAGTGTTGCTTGAATTGTAGGAATGTGCATGGCTGAAAAATTTGTTTCGTTACGTTTTTAAATAATTTTGTTTTTCGGAATTTCGTAACTAATTTATTTCGTGTTTCGTTTTGGATCAATTTGAAATTTCGAATCTATTCGAATTTAAATTATCAATTCGATAGTTGATATCAATTCGAATTTTGGATCACTAAATAAAACCCCAATTAATCAAATTTTGCTGTTAAAAGAAAAGTTGGGGTTAAATTTTAAACTGTGTCACAGATTTAGTATTTGAGTCAAATTAAACAGTGAAACAAGATTAATTTATTTCATAAAGTTCTTTGCTGACTATTACTTGTATTTTAAGTTACGATCAATTCAATAGTTGATATTATTTTGATAGTTCATTTCAAATTCGATAGTTGATATCAATTATTCAAAATTTTCTTTTATGATGATGACACAGTGTAAATTAAATGAAATAAATTCGTCATATACCATTTTGTTTCATTTCGAATTCGTATCGTATCGATTCGTTATTCGGAAGTACTTTCGAACTACGAATTATCAAATTTCGTTCCAAATTCCGAATTCTTCCAAAACGAATGCACATCTCTGTTGAATTGTATTCCAGGATTTGCTCGTCTTCAGCTGAGAGAACTTGTAATGATTTAAGACTTTAAATAAAGTCTCAGAAGTCTTTCATTATGGTCTTTAATGTTATATAGATTTAATACCATATCATTAGACATATTATATATCATTGGAAAAGAACATATTACACACTTTCGGTATTTTTATTTTTTTCCATATAAAAACAAAAAGTGGCTTTGGAAAAAAAACTTTTTTTTCCCAATTTTTCCAGTTTTTTCCAGGCCTTCCCATCTCTAAGAGCACCGAAATGTCTGGATAATATTTAATGTCCTATGAATTATAATAAAAAGGTCTGTTACAGAACAAAATATATTTTTAATAAAATCGGAAAAAGATTTCACCTAAAAAAGTCCCAAAAACTAAATAGAGACTTTAAAAAAACGTTTGAATAAATATTTTATAAAAACTGGAATATTTTTTACATTGGAACCTATGGGGTTCGCCTGAATAAACCTGCTGAATGAAACCATCGAACATCAGGGCATTTCACTGACAATTCTCTGCCTTTCGGTGTCTGTGAATAGATTAACCATTGCTTCTCTATGGGGGATTTCACTGCCGTCGAACAGGTACCGTATTTGCTGTCAATTCGCCAAAATTTGGTGAAAATCTGTTTGGTGCATTTTCATGGCCATTCAGCTATTCAAACAGCGAAATTCACTGTTTAGTGCAATTCGGCGACCAGTTTGACTCTCTTTGAATAACCCTGATAGTGTTTATGTTTCCTCTACGTATCAGTTCCTGTTCGGTATTTAGGGGGGGGAGAGGAAGGGATTCATTCTTCGCAAAATGAGATGCCAGCAGTTGAACTAGCTGACGTTTCCTCCTGTGATTACCTGAGCCAATGCCGACTTAATTAAATGGGCCCTAATCAAAAAAGTATTAGAAATGAGCTAGATTTATTTTTATTTATTATTTTTACCAGTATTCCCAAAACACTGCGTCAAGCAAATGATTTAAACGAGTCCAAGGTATGTCTTATTGCCTCGTCTTTTTATATGACACTCCATAAAATTAAAAACGGCAAAAAAAGTGAATTAAAAATCCAACTGGGGAACAAAGATTCCGGTGTGTGTGTGTGTGTGTGTTACGGCTGCTTCTTCTTTGTGGTTTTTCTCAGGATGTTAGAAGAATGAGCTTCTAATTTCATTATGACTCCGTGTCAATAAAATTACACAAGAGAATAGCGCGCGTATTGAAACGCTAATGAAAATGATGGAACGTCTTCTATTAGTGACAGGATGGAAGCAACTGCTAATACAACATAAATTAACTCATAACGCGCTGGGCGTCTGGGCGTTCTCTAAAGGGGTTATTCAGAGAGATTCGAAATGTCGCCGCACGTTCGGTGACCTTTCGTTCCCCGCACTTCGGGATGATTTGGCGATTTCTAGTTCGCCGACCCTGCGGTGTATTCAGCAATCACCACAGGGCCCCCCCGCAGTGCAAGGAAAACTCGCCGCAAACCCAACGAACACTCGCCAAACACTCACCGAACACCCGCAGAAACCACGCTGGAAAAACTCGACGAGCCGCCAAACACAGCACAGAGCAGCAGCCGGAAAAACCCGACAAGCAGACGAATGGGGTAAAAAAAAACAGTATGCTTGAAAGTTACAGAAATTGAAACACTGTTTGCAAAAAAACTACTCAACGAAAATGTCTGGAATTTACTTATAAGATCCAATGAATGATAATAAAAAGGTCTGTTACAGAAAAAAGTAAATACGATTTTAAAAAAAAGGAAAAAATAATTTTGCCGAAAAAATCCAGAAAAAAAACTTAAAGATCCTAAAAAAATCTATAGATAAAGAGACCTTTTACAGCTGATTAAAATAATAAACGGTTTATTAGGTATTGGATTAAAACAGGAATATTTTTAACATTGAAGCCTATGGGATTCACCTGAATAAACCTGCCGAATGAAACCACCGAACAGCAGGGCATTTTGGCAACTTTTCACTGCTGTTCGGTGTCTGTGAATAGATTAACCATTGCTTCTCTATGGGGATTTCAATGTCGTCTAACAGGCACTGTACGTGCAGGCAATTCAGCGAATTGCCTGCTCTCTGAATAGCCGAATGGCTCCGAAACGGCACCGAGAGCTGAATTTCAGAGCCCAGTTACATTTCGGGGCCAGATCGGCTCTCTTTGAATAACTCCTTAAGAATTAATCACACAGGTTGGGGCCCCTATCAGCTGGTGTGAGCTCACCCTCGCGTCACTTGTTTTCACGTTAGCGCCAGGTAAATTCAGTCTAGCGCCAGACCAACAGATCATTTGCCTCTTGCTACAAATGGCGAAAACCACTTAGTGCACAGTAATTAACGATTCATAGCGCGCGCTTACTGTACTTACCGCGTCCTATACTTAACATGGGCAGCGCTACAGAGCACTTTCAATATTCTAATCAACAGATCGTTTGGTCCCGGCGATAATGTTAACGCCGATGCTAATCGTGAAAATTTACCTACTGCTCAACCCTGGTGTTAACTGACGGAAAAGGAAGAAAAAGGGAAAAAAATGTCAAAAGTCCCTGCCCAAAATTAACAGGCAATTGAAAGGAATTGTCACGTTTCCACCTGTTCTAGCTGTGCCCCCTGGCAGTGAGAGCAATCCAGGCTGACTCTTCCTTAAGCATAGCCAGCCTGTCCAGTGCCGCTTCTGGATTCCCCTTCAGCTGTTCTGGCCTGGGGATGGTCCATCCTGTCCCTAGAAATATGCAAGCAGCACAGAGGCTCCTTGCTTGTGCATTGGTTTCTGTTCCTGAGGGTCTTGTTTCCTGTCCCGGTATCTTTTGTATGATCTCTGCTATTCCTCCTGACTACCCGCTCTGGGTATGAACTTGGCTTGTATTTCTGACTACGCTCTTGTTATTCCCTGTATAGTGATATTCTGGTTCCTGATTCCTGGCTGTTCTGACTTCCCTCTATGGTATCTGATCTTGGCTTGTCTGACATACTCTCTTGGCTCTTGATCCTTTGGCTCTGGTTCTGACACTTCTTTGCATGTTTCTTGTGTCCTGTGTAGTACCCAGCAGCAATATATTCAGTTAGTATTAGAGGCCATTGCAAGGACCTCATCCCAGTTCAGGGTTTCAATGTGTTGCTACTGGAAGTGAGTATATTGTCTTGCTGTATCTTGTTTGACCCTCGCCCTTCCTGTTCCCTTGTTTCTGTGTTAATTCTTGTGAGGTTCCCTTTCCCTAGACAGAAGGCCACACAAGGACCTTATACTAGAGTTAGGGATCCCTTTAGTGCTTTGTTGTTCTCTCCTTGTTCTCCTGCCCTTCCTGTTCCAGTTGTTCTGTTGTTTATCTTGTCTGGTAACTGTATGCTGTGGTCTGTGCCTATGCAGCCAGCAGCTAACCTGCCTCAAGGGCTGAATATCCAGTATAAAGGGCCCAACTCAGTTCCCACTGGGTGCCCCCGTGACAGGAATGCAGCACAGGCGTTCTCTTGTCTCGCTGAATGTAGTTTACGTGTAAAAGATGCATTGTATAGGAAAACCTGCCGTCTGCGAAGCCCTTAGGATTCAATATAACAATATTATCGTTTTTATCCTTCATTTATTCAACCGTTCATTTTTTTTTATTCCGCGTCAAAAAAGCCTTTTTATTTATTGAAGTTTTACAATTTAGTAGGTATTTTTCTGCATTTTTGAGGCAAAATTTGCAGTTCCGATTTTTTTTTTTTATTATTTTTTAAATCGAAAAAAAAAAACTAGGCTTTTTTGCTCTGGAAATTCTTTTTATTTTTAACCATACAATGCATTAGCGCTGGTTCTCAGCCCAGGTCTTAGCGTTTCCCTAGAGCGCGCTAATGAATCTTTTACACGGACTACCGCGGACAAGGTGATCTGTTGGTGGGTCGTCAGGTGCTAACTTTTAGCGGCTCGAGCTAGGTTTTACATGTACCGTTGTATTTTTAGCTTACACCAGCTGATAGAGCCCTGGGTGTCCCTTATCAGGAATTCTAAAACCCAATAAGTACCAAAAGCAGAATTCTTTGCAGACATGACACCAAAAGTGGAAAATTCCACATCTGACCTCATGCGACAGGGGATAATATGATTAACCACTTCATTACTGTGATCATGTGCACGACACCACAAGCAGTAGCAGACACGGCAGCTAGGGATGTGCGTTTCGGGTTTCGGAATTTCAGAATTTTCACGAAATTTCCCGATTCGTGTTTTCGGATGCGGCCGATTTTCCGAAAATTTTTAGATCCGAAAATGACAGATCCGAAAAGTTTTCCAAGCCGAAACGAAAAATTTTCGGATTTTTCGAATTGGACTTGAAATGTGTCAAATCGAAATTTATTTTCGCTCTATTCATGATTTCGGTTCCATTCGTGATTTCGGTTCCATTTCGGTAATTCTGGAAATCGTATATTTAACTATTATCGGTTATATCGCTGATTCTGTAAATTTTGTATTTGTAAATGCGTATCACTTGTTTCTTGTGGCATTCGGGTCAGTTTAGCGTTTTTATTAAATCGTTTTGTTCATTTTTTTTGTTCCTTGGCTTTCATACCATTTTAATATGATTAATAAAGTTGTGAAATGTATATTCAATTATTCATAAGAAAAAAAGGATCTTTATTTAATAAAAAAAAACACGATAGAACCGCCAGAATTATCGTAGACACTTTGAAACGAGGAGAACAGACGTTCCGAAAAAACGAAAATTTCCGAAATTTCCAAAAAGTCGATACAAAAAACGAGCAAAGTGATACGAAAAATGGTCGATATTCCGAAAAAAAAATGTACACGAAAAACGATCCGAACCGAACCGAATCGAAACAGAAATCGGTCGAAACGAGCCGAATCGAAAAGTTTAAACATCCGAATAAATCGAACTGAATCGAAACCGAAAAAAAAATCGGTGCACAAGTCTAACGGCAGCCTGAGCTCGTGCTAACACGATCTGGAGCTATGCTGTGTCATTGCAAATGAATTTCGTTTGCATTCACGTTCCAGAACATGCCCCTAAAGTTTTAGCACCGTGGACATGATGCCTGAGGCGCTAACACTTTTTAAACCAGCTGGGAATGTGTCTGAATGAAATCTCCCCAACTGATCCTGCACGGATCCCTGAACTGCAGGAACTTCTTTTGGCCAGAAGATGGTAGTCTGGGTCTTTAAATAATTTTTTTTAAAACTACACTTTTTGGGGTATATTTAAAAAATTCATGGACCTATGTTTCTCCTGCATTTAAGTACCTTAATAAAGGCAATATTAGGGATTACCCAATTATCAGATTGGCCAATTATTAAATCCAATATTAACAATTTAATAAATAATCACTATCGGTCTGGAAAGCACCGATATTGATGATTTATTTATTTTATTTATTTTATTTATCTTGGTAGTTGTGTATTTACCCCTTCACTACCAAGTGATTTTCCCAAAAAAAACATTATCAGGAGTCAGTGGTGGTACAGTAAGAAATATTTGGGCATATTTCCAGTATATTTGTTAATGTAATAACATATTTGGCCAGCAGATGGTGTCATCTACTGCCAAATTGAGTTACAGCCGTTACAATTGAAGCTCAAGGTACCCTGCATCGGCTGCTGAATGTCCGATGTCAGGGCATTCATTTAGCAGATTTTACAGGTTTTTTTGAGCATTATACCCACAGGGCTAAAACGTTGGGGGCAGATCGAGATATCTCGATATCGGGCACCAGATGGTGCCATTGAAGCCTGAGATTTCTCAATCTTCGTAGTGAAGAGGTTAAAAAGACCCTAAAATTCAGCCTTGACCAAATTTGGAGAGTCCAAATTGGGCCACGACCAAATTGGAAGATCTTTTAACTCCTTCACTACTGTGATCATGTATACTCAATCAGCAGTAGCAGACGCAGGAGCTCGAGATTGTGTTAACATGATCTGGGGCTTTGTTGTATCATTACAGATGAAATTATTTTATTGAAAATCAATTTAGTTTGCATTCGGGCTTCAGAACATGCCACCAAAGTTTTAGCACCTCGGGCATGATGTCCGAAGTGCGAACACTTTTCGAAACAAGCTGGGAAATATCTCTAATGTACTTTTCCCCAGCTGATCCTTTACGGATACCAGAACTGCAGTAACTCCTTTTGGTCAGCAGATGGTAGCATCTTCCTGCCAGATAGGTTATTGCAGTAAAGAATACAATGGGAATATTCCCAAATATTTCTTACTGTGTCATTAAATTAAAATGATTTTCCAAAAAAAAACCACTGGTTCCTGATAGTGGTTTCTGGAAAATCACTTGGTAGTGAAGGAGTTAATAGCAACCTCAGACAAATTATGGAAACCAATAGCTTTTGGTGATTTTAGCCTTTTCCAGAACTAAGTGTATTTATGTAACGCATGCGTTTTTATCATTACCAGATTTCCCGCTAGGACCTTGCCCGGAGCACTAGAGCATAACGAGCACCATGGGAGATGTAAAAGTTAATAGTTTAAGCTGCAGTGCTCTGTTCTGATGACTTGTACAATTTCAAGACAAACTCAATTTGGTAATACGAGGCGTGAAATGTTTGATTTTTCAGCACAATTGCTGAATATCTCTCTTCTACCCAATAATGCCTTGCATACGTCAACTCATATAGTATATATTATATATATATAACATATATATTCCTGGTACCTCATGTCCACGCCAAAGAAACCCGGACCACTTCTACCTTGCTAAAAGAGGAGGTAGGGGTAGACTAGAACATACGTGATTATTATCAATATTGGAACTACTTAACCCCGGATCAATCCGGCTTTCATCCAAATCACTCAACTACAACCGCCCTTTTAAAAGTCTGCAATGATATCCAAGCTGGGGGAACAAGGAAACCTAACTGGAGCCATCTTTCTTGATTTTTCCAAGGTCTTTGACACAGTAAACCATGGCATCTTGTTAAAAAACTTAAAAACTCTAGTATTGGTGATCGCACGCTAACCTGGTTTCAATCATATGTATCTGATCGGTCGCAATATGTGTCCATTTCTGGCAGCTCCTCCCTCCCCCTCCCAGTCACATGCGGTGTACCCCAAGGCTCGATACTCGGCCCCCTGCTATTTAAAATATTCATAAATAATATGTCCAATGTCTGCAAAGCCTCAACTGTACACATGTACGCAGACGACACTGTAATCTATACCAGCAAACCAAATCTCCCGCAGCTGGAGGCCGTGCTGCATTCACAGAGGTAGAAAAGTGGATCAAACACAACAAACTTTTTTTAAATACTGACAAAACGGTAACGATGCTCTTTGGAACAAAACCTAAACTACCTAAATTGCAAAATCCCCGTCTATGTGTTGGGACAAAATCAAATGGCACGCTGACCACAGTCACTTCTCTCAAATATCTAGGTATGTGGTTAGACCCAAATCTATCCTTTGGCCCCCACATCGAAAAACTCATCCAAATGTAGCGCTGTTTTAGTTCTGTTGCTGTAATTACTCCTTTTTGACCACCAGGGGGAGACAAGCGCAATGTAAACTATACTGGACACATTTGGACTACGTTTTCCAGCATGCTTTAGGGCAGAGACAGGTAGTGGTGGGGAGAACAGACAGACATCCGCAGCCTCGTACGGAGGAGAGCCAGTGCGCGCCGAGGGGTGAACAGAGCAAGACGCACGTGAGACAGGGAGCGATTGTGACCAGGCCGAAGAGCAGGTGCTGCCTTGCGGACGTTGGAGATCGGTTTCAGTGACTTGCCAGAGACCTAGTAATCAACCGCTGAGAGGTTTGCACAGACACAGAGCTGCAAATTGGACCCCGAGTTGGGAGACCGCGATGATCCAATGGGAGTGCAGGCGGTAAGCTAAAAATCTTGTTGCAAAGATGGACAAGCAAGAAAAGTGGATCCGGTGACACAGAGTCCCAGCCAAATCGAGCGGAGAGACGTCCTTGGTCAGGCAGCGGAGCAGATTGTCTGGCGGATGGGTGAGAGGCCTTCCAGGCCACAGTAAAGTTAACAAAGCACGTTGCAGTTTGCTTAAATCTACAGGGCCCCAACCAGTGGTGTATTTAGGTTTTGTGCTGCCCTAGGCCTGACTAAACTTGTGCACCCCCTAATTTAAATTTGACGCACCCCTTCCTGTCAAAGGCACACCTCTTCCTGGTTAATCCCCACCCTTCCTCTTTAAGCTCCACCTTTTCCTCTTAGAGCTCCGCCTTTACCTCTCTTTATATTAAAAGTGGATACCAAGTGCCTACTTGTATATTTTGTATACCATTTCAAATGTATCTATTGAGATAAAGAAAATTATGAAATGTTTAAATTCAAGCATTTTTACAAAGAACAGCTACGCATGTCAAGTAAACGGGATCACAGGCGCTCTAATTGGTTGAACAATAAAATCCACAGAAACGTGCACTGCATATGAGCGTATCACAGAGCTGCACAGCAATAAAACCCACAGAAATGGGCACTGTGTAAGAGCATATCAGAGCTGCACAGCAATAAAACCCACAGAAATGTGCAGTGTGTATGAGCATATCACAGAACTGCACAGCAATAAAACTCACAGTAATGTGCAGTGTGTATGAGCGTATCCCAGAGCTCCAAGGCAATAAAACTCACAGTAATATGCAGTGTGTATCACAGAATCCACAGCAATAAAACTCCCAGCAATGCAATGTGTGGTGTGTGTCAGCGTATCAGAATCCACAGCAATAAAACTCCCAGCAATGCAATGTGCGGTGTGTATGAGTGCATCAGAATTCACAGCAATAAAACTCACAGCAATGCAATGTGTGGTGTTTTGTCAGCGTATCAGAAGAATCCACAGCAATAAAACTCCCAGCAATGCAATGTGCGGTGTGTATGAGTGCATCAGAAAACACTGCAATAAAACTCCCAGCAAACCGAGTGTATATGAGCACACAGTAATTATGCTGTGGAGCCATCTTGTCAGCAGTGGGGTGCCACTGTCAGAGGGTGCACTGTAGCATTGATTCCCTTCCCGGTGGGTGTTCAGTCCAGAATAGAGTCTGTGTTAACGAAAGGGCGGGCAGTCATGTGGTACTGAGACTCAGAGAAATGGCAGTGAAATGCCCTGATGTTCGGTTGTTTCAATCAGCAGGTTTATTCAGGCGAACCCCATAGGTTCCGTTTTTATGCAATATCTAATAAATCATTTATTATTTTAATCTGCAGTAAAAAGTCTTTACTTATTGATTTTTTTTTAGTACCTTTTAGTCATTTTTCAGATTTTTTTGGGCAAAATTCCACACACCCTTTTTTTTAATAGCAGTTTTTCTTTTTTTTGTAACAGAACTTTTTATTATCAATCATAGGATCTTATATGTAAATTCCAGACATTTACGTTCTGTAGTTCTTTTGAAAACAGCAGGCCACGGGTTTGCGGTGGCAGCATTCAGCGGCCGACTCCATGCACTTTGGGGACCCTGCGGTGAATGGTGAATTCACTGCAGGGTGGGGAAATTTTATTCTCATTTTTATTTTATTCTCTGCAGGGAACTACAGAACACCAAAAAGTTGGCGTCATTTCGGTGCTCTGTGAGTAACCCATTTAGTGGTGAGGTTTTTTGCTGCCCCCTGGAAAGTGAAATTGAAAGTGTAAATTAGTATAATCTCAATGTATCCTTCCTGGTAAAATACTTTTTTAGGGGTGGGGCCACCCAGTGCGGGCCGCCGCCCCTGGAAAGTGCCGCCCTAGGCCTGGGCCTAGTCGGCCTAGGCCAAAATACACCAGTGGCCCCAACGTGACTAGTCGAAGATACACTGAATCCATTCACTGGCCAGTCGGATCTAGTACCCAGGTACCAACACACACATACACGCACACCTTCTTGGGACACAACCTGTACGGGACTTACACTCCGGCAATGAAGGGGTTAAAATTTCTTTTTTTACCACTGCGCGTTTCTTGCATTACGAATTCCTGTAAATATATATATATACCGTGCTTGCTTTATATATGCCAGTTTACTTGAGACCAGTAAACTATATAACTTATAAAATCCACAACAGTGCTGGTGTATATTTATTCCCTAGTGCGGGGAGACTGACCCGAGGTTAAATTCAGTGGCTCCTCCGGGAGTGAGCGCTACACAAACATTACCCCAAACTAGGTGCCCTGTACAGAAACGAACCCTGCCTGAGCCCTACTGTAAGAAAGCAGATTGTACAACAAATGCTTATGCTGGCTATTGAATAAGGAGATGTAGTGTATGCAGCCGCCCCGCAAACGCACCTCCAGAAACTTACTACATTGTATAACCAGGGCTCAAGTCGAGCGGGAACGCGCAGGAACAGCGTTTCCACACTTCTCCCACAGCGGGAACGCTGCGGGAACGCAGCGTTCCCGCTGTGGCCCGAGCCCGAGCGCCACCGCCGCACATTGCCGGCGGCCGCGTGCTTCCTGTTACAACGGCCGGTGACAGGAGGTGGAGCCGCTCGCCTGGCTGTTTCATAGATCCCAGGCGAGCGGCTGCACTTCCTGTCAGCGGCCGCTGAAGCAGGAAGCACGCGGCGCCGGCAATGTGCGGCAGGAGCAGGAGGAGCAGCAAAGGTGAGCTGGGGGCAGTATCCATGAGACCTGGGGGGGCAGTATCCATGAGACCTGGGGGGCAGTATCCATGAGACCTGGGGGGGAGGCAGTATCATGAGACCTGGGGGGGCAGTATCCATGAGACCTGGGGGGCAGTATCCATGAGACCTGGGGGGGCAGTATCCATGAGACCTGGGGGTGGGCAGTATCCATGAGACCTGGGGGGGCAGTATCCATGAGACCTGGGGGGGCAGTATCCACGAGACCTGGGGGGGAGGCAGTATCCATGAGACCTGGGGGGGCAGTATCCATGAGACCTGGGGGGGCGCAGTATCCATGAGACCTGGAGGGGGTGCAGTATCCATGAGACCTGGGGGGGCAGATCCATGAGACCTGGGGGGCAGTATCCATGAGACCTGGGGGGGCAGTATCCATGAGACCTGGGGGGGGCATATCCATGAGAGCTGGGGCATATCCATGAGACCTGGGGGGGCATATCCATGAGACCTGGGGGGGCATATCCATGAGACCTGGGGGGCAATATCCATGAGACCTGGGGCATATCCATGAGACCTGGGGGGGCAATATCCATGAGAGCTGGGGGCATATCCATAAGACCTGGGGGGGCAATATCCATGAGACCTGGGGGGCAATATCCATGAGACCTGGGGCATATCAATGAGACCAGGGGGCAATATCCATGAGACCAGGGGGCAATATCCATGAGACCAGGGGGCAGTATCCATGAGACCTGGGGGCATTATCCATGAGACCTGGGGGCAGTATCCATGAGACCTGGGGGCAGTATCCATGAGACCTGGGGGCATTATCCATGAGACCTGGGGGCAGTATCCATGAGACCTGGGGGCAGTATCCATGAGACCTGGGGGCATTATCCATGAGACCTGGGAGCATTATCCATGAGACCTGGGGGCAATATCCATGAGACCTGGGGGCAATATCCATGAGACCAGGGGGCAATATCCATGAGACCTGGGGGCATTATCCATGAGACCTGGGGCATATCCATGAGACCTGGGGGCAGTATCCATGAGACCTGGGTGGGCATATCCATGAGAGCTGGGGCATATCCATGAGACCTGGGGGCATTATCCATGAGACCTGGGGGCATTATCCAAGAGAGCTGGTGCATATCCATGAGAGCTGGGGCATATCCATGAGACCAGGGGGCAATATCCATGAGAGCTGGGGCATATCCATGAGAGCTGGGGGGGCATATCCATGAGACCTGGGGGGCAATATCGAGACCTGGGGCATATCGTGAGACCTGGGGGACATATCCATGAGAGCTGGGGCATATCCATGAGACCTGGGGGCAATATCCATGAGACCTTGGGCAATATCCATGATACCTGGGGGCATTATCCATGAGAGCTGGGGCATATCCATGAGACCAGGGGGCAATATCCATGAGACCAGGGGGCAGTATCCATGAGACCAGGGGGCAGTATCCATGAGACCTGGGGGCATTATCCATGAGACTGGGGGCAGTATCCATGAGACCTGGGGCAGTAATCCATGAGACCTGGGGCATATCCATGAGACCTGGGGGCAGTATCCATGAGACCTGGGGGCATTATCCATGAGACCTGGGGCAGTATATGAGACCTGGGGGCATTATCCATGAGACCTGGGGCAATATCCATGAGACCTGGGGCAATATCCATGAGACTGGGGGCAATATCCATGAGACCAGGGGGCAATATCCATGAGACCGGGGCATTATCCATGAGAGCTGGGGGCAGTATCCATGAGACCTGGGGCAGTATCCATGAGACCTGGGGCATATCCATGAGACCTGGGGGCAATATCCATGAGACCTGGGGCAGTATACATGAGACTGGGGGCATTATCCATGAGACTGGGGGCAGTATCCATGAGACCTGGGGCAGTATCCATGAGACCTGGGGGCATTATCCATGAGAGCTGGGGCATTAACCATGAGAGCTGGGGCATATCCATGAGACCAGGGGGCAATATCCATGAGACCAGGGGGCAGTATCCATGAGACCAGGGGGCAGTATCCATGAGACCTGGGGGCATTATCCATGAGACCTGGGGGCAGTATCCATGAGACCTGGGGGCAGTATCCATGAGACCTGGGGCAATATCCATGAGACCTGGGGCAGTATCCATGAGACCTGGGGGCATTATCCATGAGACTGGGGGCAGTATCCATAGAGACCTGGGGGCATTATCCATGAGACCTGGGGGCAATATCCATGAGACCTGGGGCAATATCCATGAGACCTGGGGGCAATATCCATGAGACCAGGGGGCAATATCCATGAGACCTGGGGGCATTATCCATGAGAGCTGGGGGCAGTATCCATGAGACCTGGGGCAGTATCCATGAGACCTGGGGGCATATCCATGAGACCTGGGGGCAATATCCATGAGACCTGGTGGGGGCAGTATACATGAGACCTGGGGGCATTATCCATGAGACCTGGGGGCAGTATCCATGAGACCTGGGGGGCAGTATCCATGAGACCTGGGGGCATTATCCATGAGAGCTGGGGGCATTAACCATGAGAGCTGGGGCATATCCATGAGACCAGGGGGCAATTTCCCATGAAGACCAGGGGGCATATCCATGAGACCTGGGGGCATTATCCATGAGACCTGGGGGCAGTATCCATGAGACCTGGGGCAGTATCCATGAGACCTGGGGGCCAAAATATCCATTGAGACTGGGGCAGTATCCATGAGACCTGGGGGCATTATCCATGAGACCTGGGGGCAGTATCCATGAGACCTGGGGGCATTATCCATGAGACCTGGGGGCAATATCCATGAGACCTGGGGCAATATCCATGAGACTGGGGCAATATCCATGAGCCTGGGGCATATATCCATGAGACCTGGGGGCAATATCCATGAGACCAGGGGGCAATATCCATGAGACCTGGGGGCATTATCCATGAGAGCTGGGGGCAAGTATCCATGAGACCTGGGGCAGTATCCATGAGACCTGGGGCATATCCATGAGACCTGGGGCAATATCCATGAGACCTGGGGCAGTATATACATGAGACCTGGGGCATTATCCATGAGACCTGGGGGCAGTATCCATGAGACCTGGGGGGCAGTATCCATGAGACCTGGGGGCATTATCCATGAGAGCTGGGGGCATTAACCATGAGACCTGGGGGCAATATCCATGAGACCTGGGGGCAATATCCATGAGACCTGGGGGCACTATCCATGAGAGCTGGGGCAATATATACCCATATGAGCTGGGGCAATTAATCCCATGTGAACTGGGGAAAATTATATCCATATAACCAGTGCTGTGTAATATTTTCTTGGGGTTTCAGTGCTGGTGTATGTTATTCTGGGGACTCAGTGCTGTGTATGTTATTCTGGGGGGTTCAAGTGTTGTGTAATATTATTCTGGGGGCTCAGTGCTGTGTATGTTATTCTGGGGGGTTTCAGTGGTTATATGTTATTCTGGGGGTTCAGTGTTATGTATATTATTCTGGGGGCTCAGTGCTGTGTATATTATTCTGGGGGCTCAGTGCTGTGTATATTATTCTGGGGGCTCAGTGCTGTGTTATGTTTTTCTGGGGGTTCAGTGTTGTATATGTTATTCTGGGGGTTCAGTGTTGTGTATATTATTCTGGGGGCTCAGTGCTGTGTATGTTATTCTGGGGGGTTCAGTGTTGTATATGTTATTCTGGGGGTTCAGTGTTGTGTATATTATTCTGGGGGCTCAGCGCTGTGTATATTATTCTGGGGGCTCAGTGCTGTGTATATTATTCTGGGGGTCTGTGCCTGGATAGAGATTATATATATATATATATATATAAAATGCGTTAGTCCAGTTGCCACAATCACAAGTATACCTGTACGTAGTGATACCTTTCACTGATCAGTATAGTTTCCAGTTTACACTCTTGAAAGCTTGTCTTTTAAATGTAAAGTTAACCCAATAAAAATGGTATCACCGGCACGCACTGCTATACTCGTGATATATATATATATATATTTTCTTCAGGTAATGGGGGTTGTGGAATTCGTGGGTGAGTTCCCTCACTTTTTTTCCCAGGACTTGACCCCTGTGTATAACTCCTTCTGCCGCTTTGAGCTACAATGTAACTACATGACCCACCATTGTGACATGTTATAAGAGTTAAACTGGCCGTCACTGGAATCTAAATGCACCCTTCACCTTTCCAACCTGGTGTCTAAGAGCTTTTCTGGGAAGCTGCCACCCTGCCTGAATAGACGCTTCCCCTAGCAGTTCCCTCATCCTATAACCTCCGATCCAGGACCAGCACCTTACTTGCAATACCACAATACAAAACGAAAGTGGCTCGATCCTCATTTCCCTACAGAGCACCGCAGTTATGGAATAACCTCCCAGACACCATCAAATCTTCCCCCAGTCTAAAGTCACTTAAGAGCTCCATATTAACATACCTCAATACAGAATGCACCTGTAAACATGTAACATAATAACTATATACAGAATGCACCTACATATTTATTTTCTGTTAATCTGTATATTTGTGTTGTTTTTTAATATCTTGCATTTTATTACTTTGTATTTCTGTAACAACTGTAACATTTCAATGCTCTTGAACCCAGGACATACTTGAAAATGAGAGAAATCTCAATGTATCCTTCCTGGTAAAATACTTTATAAATAAATGTGAGCTTTATGCTTCAAAAATGTCTATGTTTTGACTCTCTCTAAAGCAGGGGTCTCAAACTACTGGCCCGCAGGCCATTTGTGGCCCGCAGATGGTTACAGATGGCCTGCAGACAGGGGTGAACTGGCCCATCGGGCTCTCAGGCGCCGCCCAAGGACCCGGATGGGGGGAGGCCTTGCTGCCCTTACAATCCAGGATGTGCATGGAGCACCATGGGGATTCCCTCTCCAGCGGGTAGCACGCTCCACACACCCATCTTGTTGGGCCCCTGCTCAGCGCTGATCTGGCACTGATCAGGGGCTTCAGGCACAGGGGCTGACATCACCACTAGGGATGAGCTGTTCGGTTCGGACGGTTCGGAGTTCGACCCGAACTTAGCCTGTTCGATTAGATCGCGAACACCGAACATTTCCGGGTGTTCGCCGCATGTTCGACCACAATGGACCACAATGCATTTTCCCACTGGCCTGAAGCTCGTAATTGGCTACAGCCTTGCACCTGACCACAGGTCTGGTGCAAGACTGGTTCAACACTATGCCAATCACCGCTCAGAGTCCTGATTGGGCAAATTTTGCCCAATCATGGGCTCACAGAGCTAAGTCCCGCAGCACACTATATAACGTTTCCACGCGCCGATTCTGCACGCATTTCAGAGGAGATTTCAAAGGAGATAGTTGTGTCTTGTTACTGCCGGTCTGCCACGCGTCTGGGGGGTCTCATTTCTACCAAATATCAGGGAATTTAGGTGATGTGTGTCTTGTCACTGTGCCAGCAAGTATTTTGGGGGTTTACAACTTTCTTTAAAACATTTGTGAATTGAGGTGATCTGTGTCTTGTCACACAACCAGTACCACGCATTATTTTGGGGCTCACTAATTTCTTTAAAACATTTATGAATTGAGGTGATCTGTGTCTTGTCACACAACCAGTACCACGCATTATTTTGGGGCTCACTAATTTCTTTAAAACATTTGTGAATTGAGGTGATCTTCTGTGTCTTGTCACAAAGCCAGCAAGTTTTTTTGGGGCTCACTAATTTCTTTAAAACATTTGTGAATTGAGGTGATCTGTGTCTCGTCACTGGCTGTCAGCTATCAGTGTGTCTCACTGAGTTATACCAGAGTTCTTTAAATCTTTATACCAGAGTTGAATCAGAGTTCTGTATATATTAATCTATATATCACTCACCATGTCTGAAAGAACAAAAAGGACAGGCAGACGCTCCCAGACACAGATAAGAGAGCAAGCAGCCCCTGTGTTGGGAGGCTGTGCCTCTGGTCATGGTGGACGAGGTGCATCCTCTGCAGGGGCACGCCTGTCCTTTCTAACTGGTGCTGGCCGTCTTAACCCTTTCACTGCTGAAGACGTGTGGGACACGTCCTCAGTGATGCACGTTGCATGCTGAGGACGTGCCCCACACGTCATCAGCTATTTGGGACCCCCGGCGGAGATACTCACCTCTCTGTCCGGGGTCCCACGGCGTTCTGACTTCAGCGTCCTCAGACGCTGAAGTCAAGCGCCTCCCGGCGTAAATGACGTCATCGCGCCATGCGCGATGACGTCATCTCCAGGCGACCCCCCGGCAATGCCGGGAGATAGCCTGGAAGGGAGGGGGGGGGATCCGTTCGGATCCCTCTCCCTCCCGATCGGGAAGGAGCAGCGGTAAAAGCCAGGCCACCGCTTAAAAGGGGAGAGTCTCCCCTTTTAAGCGATGCCTGGCTTTAACCCCTCAAGTGCTGGGTTGCACTTCAGCGCCTTGCGGCGCCGAAGTGCAGCCTATCTCCGGTGGGGGCCGCCATCTTGGATGGCGGCTCCGCCCCGGGACTCCCCTCGCTGTCTGACGTCATCACGCATAGCGTGATGACGTCAGATAGCCGGGGAACCCCTAGCTGCCGGGGATTTCCCAAGGAAATCCCCTGGTGGAGATAGGGGGTTCTTGTGAACCCCGATATCTCCAGAACCGTGGCAGCTAGGGGGTCATGGAGGATGTCATTTGAAAGGCCTGAGCATGGCCTTTCGAATGATACCCAATATGACTAGGTAAAAAGTAAAAAAAAAAATAAAAAAAAAAAAAAATAAATTAAAAAAAAAAATAAATAAAAAAAAACATGATTTTTTTTGTGTTGTTTTTATTAATGCAGCAATATTGTTCACATTTCAATTATAATGTGAACAATGATGCTGCACTAATGATTTTTTTCTATGGGGTGCGTTTGCTAAAAATCACGTAATTCCCCCAAAAAAAGTAACAAGTCCCCATTTCAAATTTTTTGTACAAGCGCACCCCATAGAAAACATAACCGCAAACGCTCATGTGATAAAATGTGAAAAAAAAACACTTTACACACTGCAAGATTAAAAATTCAATTTTTATTGTATTTTTTGTTATAATATACAGGCAGGTCATGACGTATACATATAATAATGACATATTATGAATCTGCGTAGTCTGCCGGAAAGAACGATATATAATATGTCTGGGTCATTTATTAAAATGTGGCTTCAAATCGCGTTTAAACATGATGAGCGAAAGCGGTAAAAATGAGCTCAGCACACAGGCGTGAAATGCCTCAGCAGTGAAGGGGTTAAGCAGCAGTAACATACAAAGGACTTGGTGGATTGGGTAACCAGGCCATCCTCATCCTCCGAGTCCTCTGCCAGCCAGGCTTCTAGTGCTTTACAGTCCACCTCAGCTGCCAAAGCATCTAATGCAGCCTCCATGTCCACAGCTACTCCTGCCGTAGCCTCGCTATCACACACGGAGGAGTCAGCTGAATTGTTTGACTACAATGAGAGTGACATGCTGCTTGAGGATGTGCAGCAAGTACAGTGCTCTGATTCAATCTCTTGGGAGGAGCAAGGGAGTATAGGGAGTATAATCAACCTAGAGGAAGGGGGTGCCAGTGATGACACACAAATAACTGGCACTCATGTTGCCCCAGCAGCTGCAGCATACTGCCAAGTTGGCTCCAGTGATGAGGAGATAGGGGGTGAAGATTACAATGATGATGAGGTCACTGACTCCACCTGGGTGCCAGATCAAACAGAGGAATTAAGTGAGGAAGAGGGGGAGGAGGAGGCACAGCAAACACGAGGCACAACATCCTCTGTGACCAACCGTAGCACTAGCCAGTCCAAGGCATCACATGTCAGAGCTGCTCCGGTGCAGAGCGCTGTTGTCTCAAAGAACACATGCAGGAACTCTGTTGTCTGGGAGTTCTTTAAGAAATGTGCAGTAGAGCGCAGTGTTGCTATTTGTAATCTATGTCAGATGAGGCTTAAGCGTGGGAAAGATACCGGACACTTGGGTACCACGTGCTTGAGGCGACATATGAACAAGTGCCACACATCCCGTTGGCACAAAACTTTGCGTAGGTCCTCCTCCTCATCTGTCTCTACCCCCACCGTATGTCCTGCCATTTCATTGCCTACAACCTCCACTGACAGGGATGATGCTACAGTAACGGATGTACCAGGTCCTTCCTCACAATGTGACATCATCCCAGTAGTTGAAGATTTACGCAGTCAGATTACGTTGCCGCAGCTGCTGCAGCGAAAGAAAAAATATAGTCCCAACCATCCCATCCCCAAGCACAGCGTCTAAATGCCAGTTTAGCAAAATTACTCGCATTGCAGCTGCTGCCTTTCCAGCTGGTGGACTCTGCTCCCTTCCATGAATTTGCTGAATGTGCTGTACTACAGTGGCAGGTTCCAAAACGCCATTACTTTTCACGGAAGGCCATTCCAGCACTATACCAGCACGTGGAAGACAATGTTATCCAGTCATTGGGAAAGGCAGTCAACAGCAAGGTGCATGTGACTTTAGACACGTGGTCCAGCAAGCATGGACAGGGTCGTTACATTTCCTTCACGGCACACTGGGTAACTCTGATTGCAGCTGGGAGGGATCCAAGACGGGGCTCTGTGCTGGAGCTTGTTCATCCACCATGCCTCCAGAAAACTGCTTGTATGAGGTCTGTCTGCTCCACCACCACCACTTCTTCCTCCTCCTTCTCCTTCTCTGTCTCTGGCGAAGTGGCAGTTAAACTGACGCCTGACAGGGTCTATGCAATGGTTCAAGAAAAAAGATGCTATACTGTGCTTGAGCTGGTTTGTTTAGGGGACAGGAGCCACACCGGGTCAGAAATGTTGTCAGCTCTGCAGGGGCAGGTGCAGAGATGGTTAACACCACGCCAGCTTGAGCTGGGATTGATCGTCTGCGATAATGGCAGCAACCTTCTCTCCGCCCTACGCAAGGGTAAATTGATGCATGTACCATGCCTAGCACACGTCCTAAATCTGGTGGTACAGCGTTTCCTAACCAAGTACCCAGGGCTGCCAGAGCTTCTCATCCAGGTCAGAAAAGTCTGCAGCCACTTCAGACGGTCATTCCCAGCAAGTGTTCGCCTGGCAGAAATTCAAAGAGAATTCCACCTTCCCACAAACCGTCTGATCTGTGACATGCCCACCAGGTGGAACTCGACATTAGCAATGCTGCAGCGTCTGCACAAGCAGCAGAGGGCCATCAACGAGTACCTGTGTGAGTATGGCACAAGGACAGGTTCAGTTCAACTTGGTTTTTTTCCCCCCCCCACAGTGACTGATGATCAAGGATGCATGCACTGTACTGTCACCATTTGAGGAGGCAACGAGGATGGTGAGCAGGGACAGTGCATGCATCAGTGACACAATTCCTTTAGTGTTCCTGCTGGAGCACACTCTGTGGGGAATTATAGATGTGGCTCTAGAGGCAGAGCAGCGGGAGGAAGAGGAGGCCTTCCCTACCTCTCAAGGCCCCAGTCTTTCCGCAGACAGCATTCCAGCGGGTCCTACTCAGATCAGACCGGAGGAGGATGAGTAGGAGGAGGAATATTTAAGTAGTGGGGCATTGAAGGTGGGGATTCCTCAAGGGAGGGTTTTGTGTGCCCAGAAACAGAAGGGCTAGTGCGTGGCTGGGAGGAGGAAGTGTACGATATGGTCATCCTCATTGACCAGGAAGACTCGGAAGCTAATGCCACCTCCAACCTACGCTGCATGGGCTCCCTAATGATGCAAAGCCTGCTAAAGGACCCCAGGATTCGTGCTATCAAGGAGAGGGATCATTACTGGTTGGCAACCCTTCTTGATCCACGATACAAGGGGAAAGTTGCAGAGCTCATCCTGCCCGCACAGAGGGAGCACAGGATGAAACAACTTGAGGACGCTCTAAAGCGACACTTGTGTAACACCTTTCCAGGCACTGGTAAATTACCAAGTGCTGACACACGTGCTTCTGAGGCTGCGGGTGATCAGAGTAATAGTGGTGAAGACCAGGGCCGCTTGACTGATGCTTTTTAAAAAAATTTTAGTCCTCTACGCCCAGGGACGTCAAATGTAGGCACCCATTGCCAGCGTCTTCACCATATGGTGCAGGACTACCTAGGGGCAAGGGCAGACCTGGATACCTTTCCAGCAGATGATCCACTGGCTTACTGGGTGTTGAGATTGGATCACTGGCCAGAACTTAGCCAATATGCTTTGCAGCTACTAGGTTGCCCTTCATCTAGCGTGCTTTCTGAAAGGACGTTTAGTGCCGCTGGAGGTTTTGTCACAGACAAAAGAGTGCGTCTGTCCACCGACTCTGTAGACCGGCTGACATTTATAAAAATGAATCAGTCCTGGATCAGCAGCTATCAATCCCCTGATGCTGAAGTAATGGAATAGATCGGGATGTCCTCTTCTGCATTCACAAAACCTCCAGAACTGAGCTCTTCCACAATACCACAAAAGGGTTACGGTGTGAAGGCACTTGCTGCCATGAAAGGCACAATATTTGGCTGCACTGACGCCTGTGCCAGATTTATATCATTTAAATTTTTTGAACCGCATGGTCCAACCCTGCACTCTTCCACAATACCACAGAGGGGTTACTTTATGATGATACTTGCTGGCCTGGTATTAAAGGCAGAATATCTGGGTGCACTGACACCCATTAACAGATAAAAAACTTTTCAATATAGGACCACATGGTCCACCCCTGCATTCCTCCACAATACCACAGAGGGGTTACTGTATGATGATACTTGCTGGCCTGGCATTAGAGGCACAATATCTGGGTGCACTGACGCCCATTACCACCAGATAAAAAACTTTTCAATATAGGACCGCAAGGTTCACCCCTGCATTCTTCCACAATACTACAGAGGGGTTACTGTATGATGATACTTGCTGGCCTGGCAGTCTTGCACCAAAGGCAGAATATCTGGGTGCACTGACACCTTGACCAGAATCATATCTTTTCAATATATGACCACATGGTCCACCCCTGCATTCTTCCACAATACTGCAGAGGGGTTACTGTATGATGATACTTGCTGGCCTGGCATTAAAGGCACAATATCTGGGTGCACTGACGCCCATTAACAGATAAAAAAACACTTTTCAATATAGGACCACATGGTCTACCCCTGTACTCTTCCACAATACCACAGAGGGGTTACTGTATGATGATACTTGCTGGCCTGGCATTAAAGGCACAATATCTGGGTGCACTGACGCCCATTACCAGATAAAAAACTTTTCAATATAGGACCACATGGTCCACCCCTGCATTCTTCCACAATACCACAGAGGGGTTACTGTATGATGATACTTGCAGGCCTGGCACCAAAAGCACAATATTTGGGTGCACTGCCACTGACGCCTGTATCAGATTTATATCCTCAGAGGGGTTACGGTGTGACAGCACTGTTGGGGATGCTAAAGGACCAATTTTAAAGCACCTATTGTTACTTTCATCCAAAGCCTGCATATATTTCACAATAATTTAGCCAAAAAAAATCAGTAAATTTTTTCTTCGTGTACGAAAATGTCTCCTCTTTTCATACAGACTGCCGCCCCAAGCAGTTGTTTATGGATAGATTAAAGGAAAAGCATTTACCGTCATATGAAACGTCATTTTTTTGTTTTTAAATGTTTCTATACATCCTAGAAATCCGCCACTTCACGGGCAGGTTATGGGGACCTCCTAGGCACGATATTTGAAGGAATTTTTCATTTTTATTTTTAACCCTTATTTCATGGAAAACTCACTGTCCCTTTAAAAACGTTTATTTTTAAACTTTTTGTCCTTGTTTCCTGTCGCCCAGGGCACTACCCGGACCCCCATACACCTTTTATGGCAAATATGTAGCATATATGCCCTTTTGGAGGGCACTCCAAAAACCGAATTTTCAGCCCCATTGACTTGCATTGGGTTCGAGTTCGGGTTCGGGTTCGGACCCAAACAAATGGGAAGTTCGTGTTCGGGCTCGAACCCAACTCGGGGGGTGTTCGGCTCATCCCTAATCACCACTTACTGCCCCGTGGCAGGATCCCATTACAGGAGAGATGTAGGGGTCCTTTATACCCCGGGATCTCTGGATCCATAAGAGTTACAAGGATGGAATCTGGCCTTTACAATGATACTCAACACCACTATGTATTGTGTAAAAACAAAAAGATAACAAAATTAATAATAAAAATTGATAAAGATTTTTTTTTTTTAGTTCTAAAAGCAGGGACATTGTTTTTTTTCCTCCTCATAAAATGAACCCTTTCGCTGCTGAGGCTTTTCACGCCTCTGTGCTGAGGTCATTTTTACCGGTTTTGCTCATCATGTTTAACCGCGTTTTGAAGCCTTATTTTATTATATGACCCAGACATATTATATATTGTTCTTTCCGGCAGACTCGGTAGATTCATAATATATCATTATTATATGTATACGTCATGTCCTGTCTGCATATTATAACAAAAAATGCAAAAAATTAGAATTTTCAAAAATTTACAATGTGTAAAGTGTTTTTTTTCACATTTTAACATGCGAGCATTTGCGGTTATATTTTTTATGAGTTGCACTTGTTAAAAAAAAATAGAAATGGGGTCTCGTTACATTTTTTGGGGGGAAAATTACCCAATGTTTAACAAATGCACCCCATACAAAAATCGTTAGTGCAGCATCATTGTTCACATTATAATTGAAATGGGAACAATATTGCTGCATTAATAAAACAAAGCTAAAAAAAAACTTGTTTACTTTTTTTTATAATTTTCTTGTTATATTTTTTTTTTTATTTATTTTTTTTTTTAATTAACCTTTACATGGTCATGTTTGGTATCGTTGCTCTGGCCGATCCAACAGTACCAAACATTAAACCCTAGCTGCCACGGATCGGGAGATAGGGGGTTCATTGGAACCCCTATCTCCACCATTGGTGGCAACTAGGGGTTAACTCCAGGACTGACGTCATTGCGCTATGCCCGATGACGCCAGTCGTCAGGGGGCATTCCGTCAGGGGGCTCCGGGAGAGGATCACGATTCGGCGCTTTTCGGTGCCGAATCGTGATCCAGCACCCAAGGGGTTAAAGGCAGGCACGGTTTGGAAGGGCAGGTTTGCCCTTCCAAACCGTGCCTGCCTTTAGCTGCTGGACCTCCCCCCCCTCCCTTTCAGGCACCTCCTCCGCACTCGCAAGATGTCAGTATGCACCGGGGGGGGGCCCGCAATCAGCCGGATTGCTGCCTCCTGTGCTAGGACACGCTCAGCGCGTCCGTAGCACAGGAGGTGCACTTGGCAGGACGCGCTGAGCGCGTCCTTAGCAGCCACATGGTTAATAATGCCGCCGCATTATTTTTTCATATATATTTTAATATATTTAAATTTAGTTTTAATATATAATTATTTTAATAATATATATTTTAATAAAATACTGCATTTTATATAACTTTCGCTTAATAAATAATACATTAAATATAATTGTTTTCAAAGAAGTTTGGAATTTTGCATGCGGCCCCCATGGAATATGAATTTGAGTTTGAGACCCCTGCTCTACAGGGATTTACGGGATATGGGCTCATCTTCAAAGACACTTAGGTCCTGGTGACAGATCAAGAGATTAGGACTGTTCCTAGTGGATTTCTGTGCCCTCGTTTGAGGTATTGGTACATGAAAATGGATCAGCCCACACAAGCTATATATTCCCTCGGGTGACATAGAGGCACTGGCGGATCCAGTCAGGGGGCACGCAAGGCAAGCACCACCCTATAAGTATGGGACTTAACCCTTCCACTACCAAAAGTCACACGATTTTGCATTGAAATACAGTAAAAAATGAATTTAGCACATAAAACTTAATTTCCTTACGGAGAAGCCCTCATTCTCACCGTAACAAAATGTTCAAACTTTACTGTTGCATTATAGCAGCCAGAGAGAGGGCAGGGAGGGAGAGGGCAGAATACAGGGAAAGTTCTGTGGTCGCTCACTGCTGTACGGGATAAGATTGAGGAGATTGTAAGCACTGTGAAGCTTCTCCTGCTACTGTTTCTTTAGTTTTTTTTGTTTTTTTTGAGTGGGCCTCATCGAGTTAAATGACAAAAAAAAAACATGAACCTTTCTTTTTTCTCCAATTTACCATTAATACTTATAATTCCCTGAACAGGTATCAGGAATGAACAACATAGGGTCGGTGTCCTCCGCTCATCCCTCCTGTGTGGTGTCCGACTCGACATCCAATACCCAGGATGGTGGTTGGGTCAGCTGGCATCCTGAGGTGCATTGCAGGCGGCTGCTGGCAGCAGCACCAACATTTCCATGAGCAGCGTCATGTCAGTGGTGGGCGCGCCAGGCCTCGGAGGAGGGCGGCAGTCCTACATCAGCAACCGGAGGGGAAGAGTGCTGGAGACTCCGACACTGCCAGACTGAGGGGGGGAGTGGAAGGAGGCATGGAAGGGGGCATCTTCACCCTATTTAAACATCCTGAACTAACCAGGTGAGCGCTTACATCTTCTGTGCTTCCCTGGTAAACACTACTCTGTGCAACTTTTTTCAGTCTAGCTAGGTATTTGACGGTTGGTTTGATCGCTGGACTTTCCCGCATGCTGCCTGCCTCGATTCTTGGAACGATATACGGACTTGCCCAGGGCTGGATTTACAATTAGGCAAAGTAGGCACCCTCCAAAGGGAGGCGCCTTGATATGCAAAACTAAAACAAAATATGTTTATACAGCACCACCAATGTACCAACAGTCTCTGTATATGTAAAAAAAAATGAATTTTTTTTTAAAAAAAATAACACAAAATTTAAATATATTTATAATATATTTTGTCACTTTTTTTTTTTTACAGAGCAAGGCACCCCCTACCAAGGATGTGCACTGAGGTCAGTGGCTGGTGAGGCACTGGCTAGTATCATAGCCAGATACACACAGGTATTAATTATCTTTCTGCGGTTTATCTTTTACACATTTGCTGTACCCACACATATTATATACCGTTTTTCTCACCATTGAATGGATTTTCTAAGATATCATTATTTTCATCACATCATATACTTTACTATTAAAAAAATAAAATATGAGAGACTGTTTTTCTGTGCCTGTTCCTGTTATATCCGCCACTAGAGGGAGCAGAGGAAGCATGCCTGTGCTTATCATACTCTGTATCTGCCACTAGAGGGAGCAGAGGAAGCATGCCTGTGCTTATCATACTCTGTATCTGCCACTAGAGGGAGCAGAGGAAGCATGCCTGTGCTTATCATACTCTGTATCTGCCACTAGAGGGAGCAGAGGAAGCATGCCTGTGCCTGTCATACTCTGTATGCACCACTAGAGGGAGCAGAGTGTGCTGCCCGGACCTGTCATACTCTGTATGCGCCACTAGAGGAAGCAGAGGGAGCTGCCTGAACGTGTCATACTCTGTATGCACCACTAGAGGGAGCAGAGAGAGCTGCCTGGACCTGTCATACTCAGTATGCGCCACTAGAGGCAGCTGCCTGGACCTGTCATACTCTGAATGCGCCACTAGAGGGAGCTGCCTGGACCTGTCATACTCTGTATGCGCCACTAGAGGGAGCAGAGGGAGCTGCCTGTGCCTGTCATAAACACAGAAATAGACACCAAAGTGTCTCAGCCTTCAATGGTATATAAAAATAGCAATGCATGCCTTATCAGCTGCTGCAAGGCTGCAATTGCATTATGGTGATGCTAGACATTTTCTTAATCCGTCTGGTTATTGAACACATGACCAATGCAGGAAGTAAATCCCATATGGAAGTTACCGAGTCCTGAAGCGGCGCGTAATGAAAATTAAAAGCTGAATTGCGTCTACAAACCTGTCATGGATTATTTCACCTCTATATATACCCAAGTCAGTCTCTGATGGCATTTAGCTCAAGACTAAGCCCTGCTGGGCGAAACGTGTCGAGCGATGCAATCTTTAGGTTTTTAACCATCACACCGCTGGTTTTATTTCCTTGTCCAGACTATGTAATTTGGCTCTAATACATTGTGGCTATTATTTTTTTGTGAATTTCTCTAGTAAGCAAGGTGTATAGTCAGCTTGAACTGCCAAGGTACTAGACAGTTATTATACTCCTTTATCTTCATTGCGTTGTAGCTTTTGCCACTTTTTGACTGCTTCTATTGCCAATTTATGAGACAAAAGGAAACTAATTCACTTTATGTTTGTGTGTTTTCTGTTTGTGCCTCTTTTTGGAATTAAAGTTTATTATTATTATTATATACCATTGTAGGCTCTGAGACACTTTGGTGTCTATATCTGTGTTTATTCATCTGTATTGGGTTAAGCACATTGAGTGCTACTTTCATTGCCCTTATTTCTTATATTTGATGCGCCTGTCATACTCTGTATCCGCCACTAGAAGGCGCAGAGGGATCTGCCTGGACCTGGCATACTCTGTATCCACCACTAGAAGGCGCAGAGGGATCTGCCTGGACCTGTGATATTCTGTATCCGCCACTAGAAGGCGCAGAGGGTGCTGCATGGACCTGTCATAATCTGTATCCGCCACTAGAAGGCGCAGAGGGATCTGCCTGGACCTGCCATACTCTGTATCCGCCACTAGAAGGCGCAGAGGGATCTGCCGGGACCTGTCCTACTCCGCATCCGTCAATAGAGGGAGCAGCTTGTGCTTGTCATACTCTGTATCCGCCACTAGAGGGAGCAGAGGGGTCTACCTGGGTGCCTTCCTGTCAATCAGAGGCCAGCCTTCAATGCAGGTGTTTTTTTTTAATGGCTTGGATCTATGGTGCTTTCAGGAAGTAGGCAGCACATGTGTGTTCCTATTTGAACAGACGCATGGCGCAGACCTCCTGAGCATCTTACACGATTAGTGTGGCGGGGCAGCATCAAAATTGCTCAGGCTGTAAAAAGAATGTGTGCACAGCGTGCACAGGCAGAGGACAGAGCCGACGGCGGGGGAGCGTGGAACAGGTGAGTATACTTTATTTTATTATTCTATCTCTTGACGGCACCTTCCTGCCCGTCATGGTAGACATGTTCTGATTGGTTGGTTCCAACAGTTCTGATTGGTTGGTTCCAAGACCACTACAGGTTTCCTTCAGGTCCTCTTCAGTCATAATTTGCATACCAAATGGTGAACATGTACCTAAAGTCTCTACTTACATTATGCCAGTTAGATATTTACAATAAACATTCTTTAGCCTTTAGCTCACACAACATTTACATAATCTATTGTTGTAACACATCAGATTAAAGACAAACACTATCCCAGACTTCTTGAATCAAACATGCAGCCAGATAAGGGGAAAAGCCCTGTTGCATAAATTACACAGTAGCAAAGCTTGTTTACTGGCTACACAAAAACACATTTACCTACAGGAATATAAGTATATTTAAAACTAAAGCTACGCAATTTACACTAAACTAATTTAAACTAAAACCAAACAATGTAAAATATATTTAAAATCACACGATATAAATGAACATAAAGTCTCTTGGGGTTTGAAGCGTTGACGCTACGTCAGTTCCATGACATATGTCCCCCCTTCCAGAACGGCAGGGCAAGCTTAGATCCCATACGGATCGCTTGCCACTGACGAGACCTCTCACTTTGTCCCTTTTCTACACCATCTTCAAAGTTCCAGGTTGCGGGCACATAAGCAAAGTCAGCGGGGTCTGACGGTCGCCACAGGGTATGCCTGGGTGTGGGTCCATAGTCCTGGGGTAAGAGGCAAGCCAACCCTCTTGTCCAGTGCTCTCAAGGACTCACTGCAGTAGTGTCTGCCAGGCAACAGGCCATCACAGTCCACAGACACAAAATGTTTTCTAGCGGGCACACTGGAATTCCCCCCCCACATTTTTCTGTCTCCAGGGCCCATCTGCGGACCCAGGACCAGAACACAGTCAGCCATCCAAGTCCTCAGTCTCTCCTTCTGCTCCTGCCCCCCTCTTGAACATTTAAAAAGGGCCCAGCCCACGGCAATCGCCACAATCCCAAAAGGGCGCAATTCTTCCTGGGGCCAAGAACTTGATTGCCTCTCAGGGTAGTCACTCACCGATTCTTCTGGTCTTCTAGGCCGGTAAGAAGAGGTCCCCTCTCTGGCGGCACTATGGTTCATAGGGGTGGCGTAATGGGGGGTCTCCATCTTTGTCGGGGACAAGGCACACTCTGATGCCAGCACAGCATCCACCTCCAGCAACACTGGGTACAATCGCTCCTCTATGCCAAATATAACAGGGGCAATGCCTTGACTCCCTGTTGTGCTGCTCTCCTCCGTGGTGGGCACATGGGTGCTGGCAGCTTGTGCCAAGGACAACTCATGTTGGAGCTGTCGGCACTGTGCTCGTGTCCCTTCAAGCTCAGCCTGCAGGTGGCTGACAGTGCCCTGGTGCTCCTGCTCCAATACACCTAGTTGGTGTGTCAGACGGCTCACCTCCATCTCGCTTGCCTTGGTTTGAACGAGGCTCTCCTTCCGAGCTGCGTCTGCTTCTAGTAGCTGGTGTTGGCACAGCTGGAATTGGTTCTGGAGCAGCTGTATTTCCTCCTCCTGCTCCTAGGCCCATGCCTGAATAGTATCCCGGGCGAGCTGTGTCCGCTCTAATTCCGGCTCGCAGTTCTCCAGGTGAATTTTAAAAGCTGTAATTTCTATGTGTAGAGCAGCTCCAGTTCGCCGCTCAGCCTCCAGCTGCTCGATCATTACATGGGAGCCGCGCTCCAGCTCCGCTATCTGCGCCTGAGCACCACTGAGCTCCGTGTGTAGGTTGAGGGTAGAGTCCTCACAGGCCTGCAGCTGGGCCGACAATTGTTGTATGGTGGCTGCCTGTTCTTGCACTTCCATGCAGCGACCATCTCTCTCCACCGTGACAGCTCACAGCTCATTTTGATGGTTCTGTAATGTCTCTGTCAGGGCCATTATCTGTGATTCCAGGAGACACTTTTCCCCAAGGCTGCCTGGACTTTTAAAACGCCAATGGCCATGGCCTCTTCTTGCTCCCGAGCAGCATTATCCTTGGCTCGCTCAGCAGCTGTAAGTAAGTCCCGTAAGCCAGTGATTTCCATCTCCAGGCGCTGTACATTCACCTCCGCAGCATCTCTGGATAGTCTCACCTCATCCAGCTCTCTCTGGCCATCTTGCAGCTGATCCTGTAGCCAGTGCAATTGCAGGCCAGTCTCTTTCTCGCTCTGGGTGGCAGCTTCTAGTTGCCCTTTCAATGTCTCTACCTCCCTTTGAAACGGGTCACAAAATTTGCATTCTGGATCCAACACCTCCTCCATTTCTTTCACCCGTCCACCCCTCCGCTTCTTTTTAGCCTTACTTGAGGATGGGTTGACGGTCACGGTTGGTGCGGAGGCATATTTTGTTTGTGTCTTGGCGTTGGCAGAAGCCGATGCTTCCAAAATCCCTGGTCTCTGCCAATCCAAGTCTGTAGGCACCCTCTGGGTGTGTGGTGTAGTTGCCAGCCAGTTCTCCTCCTGGCTACGAATGTCCCCTGGCTCAATCCAGCCTGGGACCTTGTATTTATTGTATTCCACATGCAGAGGGTTAAAATCTTCCTGGTCCCACACAGCTTCCCCTTTCTGCAATAAACAGACCTCTTTCCAAACGCTCTGGAACAGGTCCATGCTAGGGTTTGGACCATATTGCTTGAGGCGTCTTTTTACCTCCTTGAGCGTTTCCATCTCGCTCCTGGTTGCGCCACACTTGTGCCGTTGACCCTTACTTCAGTATCCGTTCCATCCACGGCTCTCCAGCAGGTCATTCAGGGTGTCCTGCTTGCAGGCTGCATAGTTGGCCGTCTTGGTGTTGGAGAGCCTCTATCCCACCGCTGCCACCAATGTGATGGAACCATTTTCTTCCGCCTGTCCCTGGCTCTCCAGACACCCCCTTTCCAAGATCAGCCCGGCCTCTGAGTTGCTTGGAGCTCAGTGCCTCGAGCAGCCTGATCTGCAGCCCCAGATCTGCTTGATCTGAACCTCTGCCTTGGAGCCTCTTTGCATTTCCAAAAGGCCGCTCTGTGCCTTCTGAGGTTGAGTGTAGTGTAGCGTAGTTGAAGGAGACACCAGGCGAGCTGTATGTTCCAACAGGATTCTCTCTTTATGGAAGATTTCACCGAATATTTATACAAAATACAGCAATGCACATTCAAACTTCCCACCCATCCCAACAGTTCTGATTGGTTGGTTCCAAGACCACTGCAGGTTTCCTTCAGGTCCTCTTCAGTTATAATTTGCATACCAAATGGTGAACATGTACCTAAAGTCTCTACTTACATTATGTCAGTTAGATATTTACAATAAACATTCTTTAGCCTTTAGCTCACACAACATTTACATAATCTATTGTTCTACCACATCAGATTAAAGACAAACACTATCCCAGACTTCTTGAATCAAACATGCAGCCAGATAAGGGGAAAAGCCCTGTTGCATAAATTACACAGTAGCAAAGCTTGTTTACTGGCTACACAAAAACACATTTACCTACAGGAATATAAGTATATTTAAAACTAAAGCTACGCAATTTACACTAAATTTAAACTAAAACCAAACAATGTAAAATATATTTAAAATCACACGATATAAATGAACATAAAGTCTCTTGGGGTTTGAAGCGTGGAGCGCTACGTCAGTTCCATGACAAGTATCTTCCCCAATTTTTGCATTATCCTTTTGGGCAGGAGGGGGCGCTCTAGATTTCTGTGTCTACAGACTCCTGAGATGTAACTCCAGCCCCAGACTTGTTTCTCAGAAAACCCGTTCGATACCTCGCCACGGACTTCTAGCTGTCGCTGACACCGGTACCGCATTCCAGGGCTACTAACCGGACCCATTGACCCTGACATCAGGTCTTTGCAATTCCCGTATTTTAGTGACGGAGCCCTAGTGGAATCAGATAAAGGCCTCGTAACAGATGTAGAAAATCTGTAAAACGTCGCCTGAAAATATACCTGTTCGGTGTCCGCCGTGACGCGCTCAGTATTCCTCCGTGGCTCGTATATATAATATGAAAAACGTGGATCCATGGAGCACCTATTGATTTCCGGGAATCACGAGCGGCGCTGTCCTGTTCCTGTGTGACTGCCTTGTAAATTGCTTTATTAGATTGGATTGTTGAGTTATGCAAGCGAATAAGTGAGGAGGGGGGATGGGATCAATAAATAAGTGAATGAAAGAATATATAAATGAATACATTCGTAATGCAGCGCCAAAGCCCATCATTTATTTATGAATTTATACGCAGGAGATGTTGGAGCTTCACGTTTGTCTATCGAGCAGCTCCCCGCAGAATGCCGAGGAAGGTTCAATCAAACACTCTGATAAATAATAATGGAATTTACCACTGGCTTATTATTGAAATGTGCGCGGTGGAGCTGCCGGCACATACAGGGGTGGTGGTTTTAACTGGTGCCCACATGGGGAGAATAAAAGGCTCTTTTATGTGAAATCAAGTTAAAAACAACACCATGCATGAAATAAAAACACACATAGACTCAGGGCTTATTCAATGAATTGTGAATTGGTGGAGAATTACAAATTAATTGTAGGATTTAAGCCACGGTAGTAGAATTCAATTCTTTGTTTTTCCATGTCCAGTGTTCCTCTTGGTGATTCCCTCTCAATGATCCACTACTGACTAGTAAATAGAGGCTAGGATCTGATTGTCACGGCTTCCCTTCCTGAGACCCGTCGGTCGGCAGCACTGTCCTCGCTGCTCGCTAGCCGGCCACCAAGTGAAGTAGCTGGCGATCATGGTCACGGGTCAGTGACGTGGGCAGGGAGCAGCGTGATGACACCAAGCAGTGAGAAATGCTCACCGCCCTGTCGTGGTTCATTCCCGGTAGTGTGATTCTGGTTTATTTTGTTTCTGTGTATTGAGTCCTGGCTCTGTCTGACTATTCATTCTGGTTCTGACTTCTGGCTCTGTTTGACAATCCACTTTGGTTCTGACCTCTGGCTCTGTATGACTATTCGTTCTGGTTCTGACTTCTGGCTCTGTATGACTATTCGTTCTGGTTCTGACCTCTGGCTCTGTATGACTATTCGTTCTGGTTCTGACCTCTGGCTCTGTATGACTATTTGTTCTGGTTCTGACTTCTGGCTCTGTATGACTATTCGTTCTGGTTCTGACTTCTGGCTCTGTATGACTATTCATTCTGGTTCTGACTTCTGGCTCTGTCTGACAATCCACTTTGGTTCTGACTCCTGGCTCTGTCTTAGGTTCAAGGTTAGGTTTATGGTTACGTCTAGGGTTGTGCTACAGTTGGGGTTACTGATAGGATTAGGGTTACTGTTACTGTTTTATTACGATTTACTGGTTTTGTTTGTGTTAGGTTAGGGTTAGGGTTACAGTTACTGTTTCTGCATGTATTAGCATTAGGGTTAGGGTTAGTATTGCGGAAAAGTGCAATTTTTCTCACATAACAGAATGATTCGAAATTTATCTGTATATTTCTTGGTTAATTCGGAATCATGTTATCGTTTTCGTTCTTTTCGGCTATTCTGAATTTTCTTTAGTTCCGAATTGCTGGTACACCTGATACTGCGTGCAAAACTCAATTTGGGTAAAACAAAAACAAACTGCAATGCACATTCCTAGTGTTAAGGGTCAGAATATTTATGTCAGAATTCTTTCAGGTGGATTTTCAGTTTTACCTGTTTATTATGTTTACAATGCTGTCAAAAATCTGTTTTTTGCTTTGTTTTTATGCTGACCTGCTAACTTTAACAGCTCATCATTAGACATGTGCAAGGCGGTGTTTTTCGTTTCAGATCATTTTCTTTTCGTATAGGATCATTTCGGACCGTACCATACCGGTAAAGGAAAAAAGATACCTCGTTTAAAATTATTAGGAATCGGAGAATTTCTGCCAAAAAATCCTAAAAAAATAAATAAAGAGTTTTTGCTGCAGGTGAATAAAATCAGATCCTGGAGATCCTGGAAGCTTGGCCGACATCCAAGATGTTGGCCACCTCCGGGAGAGGATTGCGATCTGGCGCCTTTTGGTGCCGATTTGCGATCCGGCCCCCAAGGGGATAAAGCCAGCCACTGTTTGGAAGGGCAGACTGTGCCCTTCCAAATGGTGCCTGCCTTTGACTGCTGCCCCTTACGGAAGGGGAGGGAGAGAGACCCAAAGGAGTCAGCCTGCACTGGGGGGTGCAGCAATCGGCTGGAATCCTAGCAGTATGTGGATTCACATGCATCGGAAATAATGAAAATGGAAATCTCGGACAAAAATGAAGTTTGGACGAAACGAAATGCACATGCCAACTCATCATTTCAGGCAGGTCACCCGAGGTGTTGAAACAGTTTGGACCGCTGGGACTCTGTCTCTGATTCCAGCTGATTGTAAAGGGAGCCCCAGCTGCAGTACCGTTATTCGGCCAGTAGATGGCGACGCCTGCCTGTCAAACAGTTCATACAGTATGGAAATTAGGCTTGTACACCGATTTTTTTTTCGGTTCGATTCGGTTCGATTTTTCGGATTTTTAAACTTTTTGAATCGGCTCGTTTCGACCGATTTCTGTTTCGATTCGGTTCGGCTCGACTCGTTTTTCGTGTACATATTTTTTTCGGAATATCGATCATTTTTCGTATTCTCGTGTCACTTTGCCCGTTTTTTGTATCGACTTTTCGTAATTTCGAAAATTTTCGTTTTTCGGAATTGTACATGTTTTCGGAATATCGACCGTTTTTCGTATTTTCGTGTCCCTTTGCTTGTTTTTTGTATCGACTTTTCGTAATTTCGGAAATTTTCGTTTTTCGGAATTGTACATGTTTTCGGAATATCGACCGTTTTTCGTATTTTCGTGTCACTTTGCTCGTTTTTGTATCGACTTTTCGTAACTTCGGAAATTTTCGTTTTTTCGGAACGTCTGTTCTCCTCGTTTCAAAGCAATAAATTTCGATTTGACGCATTTCAAGTCCATTCGAAAATTCCGAAAATATTTCGTTTCGGCTCGGAAAACATTTCGGATCTGCCATTTTCGGATCTAAAAATTTTTGGAAATTCGGCCGCATCCGAAAACACGATTCGGGAAATTTCGTGAAAATTCCGAAATTCCGAAACCCGAAACGCACATCCCTAATGGAAATTAGCTGCAGCAGATTTATACTAAAGTAAAATGCTTTTTACATAAAACCACTAGTTCCTGACAGTGGTTTCCTGGAAAATCGCATGGTATTGAAAGGTTGCAAAGGTCAGTCTTTTAAAGCTTCTCAAGAGTAAATAACAGTTGTTTTGTTTTACATTTTTCTTTTATAATTGTATCTTTCTGAATCCCAAGCCCTGTAATAGACCTGCGGGGGGGGGGCTGGGGGGCTGGATAATTTGAAAGCAGCATAATAAAACATACACTTAGCTAGCCGAGTATTGGAAACAAACAATTTGCGAATTCACCTTTCTCACCCCTAGGCATGTTATCTGAGCCGGGAAAGCAATTGCATTAAATAGCTGCAGGTTGTTTGGCAGAAAATTGCTCTTTACCTTTAATTTAGGTGTCGGAGAATCTTCTATTTGTTGGATTTGTTACATTTCCCTGAAGGGAACGGGGAACTAGATGTCTCTATCCCCTACTAACACAAGGCGCGCTAAATCACGTTGTCAGCTTATTTGACCTGCAGTTGTAAAACTTTATGGTTAATTCTTCCGATGTCGTTATTTGTTTTTGTTTTGTTTCTTCGCTTGGATTTATTTTCTCGCCACCAATCGATACGTTTCTCTAAAATCTCGCGCTAAGTATATTTTCTAGTTTTTTCTCATTTTCGCTCGGGTCCCCGCGGCAAAGTTTTCCCGGTTAACGTGGCACGCTAATTAATATATCTCTGGAGACTCCCTCTCTAACCGTAAATCTGATCTTTAGAGCGTGGTGCCAGCTTTCATTCTTCAGCTGCTTTACAGGATAGAGAATCTTTTCAGCAATGCTAGCGTTCTGCCTGTTACGACCTCACAGAGAGATAGCATGTGTTTTTATAGGGGAAGTGCGATCATTTTTATTATGATTGAGCATAAATCTAGAAATAATTAAAGGAAAGCTGGGAAAATCATCATTTTAAGGGGTTATTCAGAGAGAGCTGATCTGGCCCCGAAATGTCACCAAACAGGGAATTTTCTCATACAGTGACATTTCGGGGCCATTCGGCTATTCAGAGAGCAGGCAGTTCGCCAATCATCATAGGGGGTTCCGGTATCTCCATACTATACCGGCTGCTTATTCGGCTAGTGTCCGAGGGGTGACACAAAACCACGTGAGTGTAACTTCTATGCATCTGTTTGGAGCTTCACCGACTATACAGGCTACACCATGTCCTGGTTTATGTCTTATGTTTTCTTTGAGGGTTGGAGATTTTCCCAAAGTGAATTTAAAGAACAAGAACTTTGTCCCTCTCAAGGGGAATCCTATTTCATCAAGAAGGAAGCGCTTGTTTCACCGCAATCTTTTTTATCATTGTTATTTTTTTTGGTTTGCGGTAGACCATTGTGCTGGTTGAATCTTGCTGCTGATTCATATGAACTGCATTTGATTGTTTGCACTTTGGCGGCATTATTTCTCTGCATTGTTCAGTTTTGTCCACCAGGTGGCGCCAGATACTTACCTATTCTGTACCATTTATTATTTTAATCTGCAGCAAAAAGTCTCTTTATTTATTTATCTTTTAGGCCTTTTTGGTGATTTTTTCCGCAAAAGATTTTTTACATTCTTTTTTTAATAGCGTTTTTTTTATTTTTCTGTAACAGACCTTTTAATTATCATTCATTGGATCTTATATGTAAATTCCAGACATTTTCGTTCAGTAGTTTTTTGCAAACAGCGTTTCAATTCTGACACTTTCAATCGTATTGTGATTTTTTTATTTTTTTTTTACCCGTCAGCAGCGTTTGGCAGCCCTCCGGCGGGTTTGTGATGGATGTTCGGTGGGTTGATGGCAGCGGGTGACGAGTCTATGGCGAGTCTGCGGTAGAATGGCAGCGGCATTCGGCAGCTGATTCCCTGCACTCCGGGGACCCTGTGGTGAATGCTGAATTCCCCGCAGGATGGGAAAACTAGATTCCTCGAAATGTGGGGAACTGCAGGGAAAGGAGAGAGCACCGAAATGCCGGCGACATTTTGGTGCTCTCTGAACAACCCGATAGTGAATATTACTGAAGAAAATTAAAGGAAAGCCTTAATCTACAATATTATTATTGTGAATAATAAATCGATACATGTACTATATCCGATTTTAATATTATTTTAAAATTAATAAATTAAATTTATCTTCCACAATAAGTAGTATTTTTAAGCCCTTCACTACCAAGCTGAACACTACACGATCTTAAAGGGCTGCTACCACCAAAAAATGCAATGTCCTTATTGTGTTTATTTGATGTTGCGGATATCTTACATGTGTTTTGTTTTTCTCTTGTTTGTTCAGTTAAGAAAATATTTTCCTCTATATGTGTCACTGGGTGCATCCATTGTGTGATATTTTCCTCTATATGTGTCACTGGGTGCATCCATTGTGTGATATTTTCCTCTATATGTGTCACTGGGCGCATCCATTGTGTGATATTTTCCTCTATACGTGTCACTGGGTGCATCCATTGTGTGATATTTTCCTCTATATGTGTCACTGGGCGTATCCATTGTGTGATATTTTCCACTATATGTGTCACTGGGCGCATCCATTGTGTGATATTTTCCTCTATATGTGTCACTGGGCGCATCCATTGTGTGATATTTTCCTCTATACGTGTCACTGGGTGCATTCATTGTGTGATATTTTCCTCTATATGTGTCACTGGGCGTATCCATTGTGTGATATTTTCCACTATATGTGTCACTGGGTGCATCCATTGTGTGATATTTTACTCTATATGTGTCACTGGGCGCATCCATTGTGTGATATTTTACTCTATATGTGTCACTGGGTGCATCCATTGTGTGATATTTTCCACAATATGTGTCACTGGGTTCATCCATTGTGTGATATTTTCCTCTATATGTGTCACTGTGTGCATCCATTGTGTGATATTTTCCTCTATATGCGTCACTGGGTGCATCCATTGTGTGATATTTTCCTCTATAGGTGTCACTGGGTGCATCCATTGTGTGATATTTTGCACTATATGTGTCACCAGGCGCATCCATTGTGTGATATTTTACTCTATATGTGTCATCAGGCGCATCCATTGTGTGATATTTTACTCTATATGTGTCATCAGGCGCATCCATTGTGTGATATTTTACTCTATATGTGTCACTGGGTGCATCCATTGTGTGATATTTTCCTCTATATGTGTCACTGGGTGCATCCATTGTGTGATATTTCCTCTATATGTGTCACTGGGTGCATCCATTGTGTGATATTTCCTCTATATGTGTCACTGGGTGCATCCATTGTGTGATATTTTCCTCTATACGTGTCCCTGGGTGCATCCATTGTGTTATATTTTCCTCTATACGTGTCACTGGGCGCATCCATTGTGTGATATTTTCCACAATATGTGTCACTGGGCACATCCATTGTGTGATATTTTCCTCTATATGTGTCACGGGGTGCATCCATTGTGTGATATTTTCCTCTATACGTGTCACTGGGCGCATCCATTGTGTGATATTTTCCTCTATACGTGTCACTGGGCGCATCCATTGTGTGATATTTTCCTCTATACGTGTCCCTGGTGCATCCATTGTGTGATATTTTCCTCTATACGTGTCCCTGGGTGCATCCATTGTGTGATATTTTCCTCTATACGTGTCACTGGGCGCATCCATTGTGTGATATTTTCCTCTATATGTGTCACGGGGTGCATCCATTGTGTGATATTTTCCTCTATACGTGTCACTGGGCGCATCCATTGTGTGATATTTTCCTCTATACGTGTCACTGGGCGCATCCATTGTGTGATATTTTCCTCTATATGTGTCACTGGGTGCATCCATTGTGTGATATTTTCCTCTATACGTGTCCCTGGGTGCATCCATTGTGTGATATTTTCCTCTATACGTATCCCTGGGTGCATCCATTGTGTGATATTTTCCTCTATATGTGTCACTGGGCGCATCCATTGTGTGATATTTTCCACTATATGTGTCACTGGGCGCATCCATTGTGTGATATTTTCCTCTATATGTGTCACTGGGCGCATCCATTGTGTGATATTTTCCTCTATACGTGTCCCTGGGTGCATCCATTGTGTGATATTTTCCTCTATATGTGTCACTGGGTGCATCCATTGTGTGATATTTTCCTCTATATGTGTCACTGGGTGCATTCATTGTGTGATATTTTCCTCTATATGTGTCACTGGGCGCATCCATTGTGTGATATTTTCCTCTATATGTGTCACTGGGCGCATCCATTGTGTGATATTTTGCTCTATATGTGTCACTGGGTGCATCCATTGTGTGATATTTTCCCTCTATATGTGTCACTGTGTGCATCCATTGTGTGATATTTTCCACAATATGTGTCACTGGGTTCATCCATTGTGTGATATTTTCCTCTATATGTGTCACTGGGCGCATCCATTGTGTTATATTTTCCTCTATATGTGTCACTGGGCGCATCCATTGTGTGATATTTTCCTCTATGTGTCACTGGGCGCATCCATTGTGTGATATTTTCCTCTATATGCGTCACTGGGTGCATCCATTGTGTGATATTTTCCTCTATATGCGTCACTGGGTGCATCCATTGTGTGATATTTTCCTCTATAGGTGTCACCAGGCGCATCCATTGTGTGGTATTTTACTCTATATGTGTCATCAGGCGCATCCATTGTGTGATATTTTACTCTATATGCGTCACTGGGTGCATCCATTGTGTGATATTTTCCTCTATATGCGTCACTGGGTGCATCCATTGTGTGATATTTTCCTCTATAGGTGTCACCAGGCGCATCCATTGTGTGGTATTTTACTCTATATGTGTCACCAGGCGCATCCATTGTGTGATATTTTACTCTATATGTGTCATCAGGCGCATCCATTGTGTGATATTTCCCTCTATATGTGTCACTGGGTGCATCCATTGTGTGATATTTTCCTCTATACGTGTCCCTGGGTGCATCCATTGTGTTATATTTTCCTCTATACGTGTCACTGGGCGCATCCATTGTGTGATATTTCCCTCTATATGTGTCACTGGGTGCATCCATTGTGTGATATTTTGTAGGGCTGCAACAACTAATCAATAAAATCAATTATGAAATTCCTTGTCAATAAATCTCCCCAGCGATTAGTTGGCAGCGATTAGTTGGCAGCGATTAGTTGGCAGCGATTAGTTGGCAGCGATTAGTTGGCAGCATGTTGTGGTTGGCTGCGCTCTGTTCACAGGCTTTGTGATCGCGAGACTTCGCAGGTGCTGCCTGTATTACCAGAATGACGAGTCTGCCTGACGTTTCCTGAACTAACGCGAGATACTGAGTCCGCCCCTGCAGAACGTGGAAGCGATTATCTGGTCAATTAATCCCCTGCAGTAACAGTCCAAACCGCCAGCCTAAAACAGTCCCACAGCCTCCATCTGCTCCATTAACCTCCTGCAGTGCCAGATGTTCTGGCACTGCAGGGGTTCAATGCTGCAAAGGCTGATGGGCAGAGTTCTGGTATCGCAAGGGGTTAATGGAGCTCAAACAAAAGGAAAAAAATGGTCTACAACCTCTATCTGTTCCATTATCCGGCACCCAAACCACTGCCCTACAGCCTCCATCTGCTCCATAACCACTACTGTGCAAGACCAAACCTGTCCCACAGCCTCCACCTGCTCCATTAACCCTGCTGTGCCAGACCAAACCTGTCCCACAGCCTCCACCTGCTCCATTAACCCTGCTGTGCCAGACCAAACCTGTCCCACAGCCTCCACCTGCTCCATTAACCCTGCTGTGCCAGACCAAACCTCTGCCTTACAGCCTCCACCTGCTCCATTAACCCCTACTGTGCCATTCCAAAACTGCCCTACAGCCTCCATCTGCTCCATCATTTCTGCTGTGCCAGACAAAACTCTGCCCTGCAGCCTCAGTCTGCTACATTAACCCCTGCAGTGCCAGCCCAAAACTCTGCTCTACAGTCTCCATCTGCTCCATTTATTATTATTATTATTATTAATTTATAAAGCACCAGCATATTCCGCAGCGCTGTACAATAAACACAGTATAGACAGGGTTACAATACATTGAACAACATTTGACAAACAGTACAGGAGGAGATGAGGGCCCTATTCCCGTAGGAACTCACAATCTGGGAGGGTTGGGGTTGGAAACAGGAGGAGAGGACTGTAAGGTGAGAGTGATTGATGGTTGTGTCAGTGAGTTGGGTGGTAGGCTTCCCTAAATAGGAATGTTTTCAGGGAGCGTTTGAAGGAAGAGAAGTTAGGGGAAAGTCTGACAGTACGAGGGAGAGCGTTCCAGAGAGTGGGGGCTGCGCGTGAGAAATCCTGCAGTCTATCATGGGAAGAGGTGATGCGGTGAGAAGCTAGGCGCAGGTCACTGTTTGACTTTAGGGAGCGGGCTGGGGTGTATTTGGTGATTAGTGAGGACAGGTAGTGGGGAGCTGAGTTAGTGAGGGTTTTGTAGGTAAGGATAAGGATTTTGAACTTAATTCTGCAGTGGATGGGGAGCCAGTAAAGGGACTCGCAGAGGGGAGCGGCAGAGACAGAGCGGCGGGTGAGGTGAATTAGCCTGGCGGAGGCGTTCAGGATGGATTGTAGGGGGGAGAGGCGGGACAGAGGGAGAACTTCTGACATTGCAGGGGGTTAATGAAGCAGAGGCTGCAGGGCGTAATTCTGTCATTGCGAGGGGTTAAAGGAGCGGGCTAGCAAAGGCTACTGCACATAAGATTTAGTATCTAATTTTTAATAACTACAATTTCTAATATTTTAATAAAATAAATGTAAATAATTAATTTAAAGTTTAATACTTTATTATTCCGAAGCTTTATATTCGGAACACTCAGTTTGTTAGTTAGATCTTTTTTAAACAATGGGGGGGAAATTATCTGATTAACCGAAAAAATTAATCGGTCAACTAATCGATTTATGACAATAAACGCTAGTTGCAGCCCTAATATTTTGTGCTGTAAACTGCCCTCCTCCCCCCCCCCCGTGGGCTTGATTACATTCCTAAATAAAATGGGGGCGCTAACGGGGAAATCCTGTGCCTTCAGGTTTCTCCGTAGCATCCCCGTTTTAACGTTAGATTCTGGGGTAGACGCTATCTCGGTATATTGCCCAGGACGAAGTGCTCGAGAGATCACGCAACGCCGCAGAGTGACCGTGGAGGGAGACTAGGAACTATTTGTTCCCAGTCTCACTCTGCTCCCGGTGGCAAGAAGCTGCGGATCAGGCCACCGTTCTCACCATGGGATGAGAGGTGAGTATGGGATTTATTGGAGGGGGGGGTTAGGGGGTGCTATATGATTCTGCAAAAACAGCACCAGCTTTTAGGTGACGGTAAAAATGTGTTTTTAGCCTATCGGTGCGGTAATTGGCGCAAGCACTTTGTAATACCTTATCATAAAGCTAATTAATGACTGCGCTCCCCCTGTTAAGTATAGGATGCGCAAAGTACAGTAAGCTAATGCAATCTCTGATGCCCTAACAGATATTTACCCGGGCTTAGCGTTAGGAATGTAATATGGTTGGCATGCGTTAAAGTCTCTTATCATGGCGTTATCGCTTACTCACCTGAACGCTACAGTTGGTATTCAGCATGTTATCTAGCCCAGTATCTTTCCATCACTTGCTCCTCACTGTGTGGCTTTGGCCATAGAATGGAGTGAATGGGTCAGTCACCGACTCACATCATTGTATTGTGTGGGATGTATTCAAAGGACATCGCCGGGGATTAGAAGTCTTTTACGCTCCCTATTCTCTCATTCAGCTGCCAGCTCTTATCCATGGTGGCATGAGGCTATTGTCCTGCCTCTGCTACCCTATCTAAACATTCCCTCCTCCACCTCATTAACTGTTAAGGCTAGGATCAGACGAACGCATTTTTCACGACTACCTTTAAAGAGTGTGTTGATGCGTCCGAACGCATTTTTTCACGGAAGACGCGATAGTTGTCATACGATGCGCAATTTCAGCCAAATTTTTTTACGGATCCAAACCAGGAAACTTTGGGTGTCTGGACGTTATGTTGGCCTGACATGAGCAGCGTCTGACGTCTCCTAATCACGCACACACGCCGCTATGCGGACGCAGCGCACTCTGTACGTCAGTACTAGTGGTTCGACATTCTTGCAAAAATGCGTTCATTTGCCACTTGCGCTGCGCGGCCGTTTTTCGTGTGTGGGCCTATGAAATACGTCACTTGCTGCTACCACGGCCGTAAAAAAGTGCAGCTAAACGCACGTTTGCACTGCGTTCGTCTGACCCCAGCCATAATAATTTAAAAGATAAAGCACAGTCACCAAGGAAAACTCGTCACATGATTTTGGTAAATGTTGCATCATGGGAAAAAGCCACAAAATGGAAACAGGAGATAAAAAAAACTAATTTTATTTTTCCTTTTTACATGCAATTACTTCAGAAAAAGAAAAACACAGCAACATGTGTTTTATAATGTGGGTTGCTTCAGAATGCACAAGTAATCTAGTTCCAGCTTATGTAAATGGTAGTGTCCCTTTAAGAAGCACGTGCTGGTGCCCCGATATCGAGTATACTCAGTTTGGTCTAATTCTGGAACAACGCAAAGGCAAATAGGCTCCAGAATGTGCCCTCAAAGTTTTTACTCCTTGAACACAACAGTGTAGGTGCTAAAACAGTTTCTTAAAGGAAAAAACAGAGTCCAAGCTGTATTATGGAGATGTAGTAGCATTTTTGGCCAGCAGATGGCACCAACAAATAGTGCATAGAGTTTGAAAAAGGAGCTTTTTAGATTTCCAGCACGTTTTCGTTGAATAGTTAGTGCAAAGTTGTTTTCCATAACTGCCTGGGTCCAGAAACTTATAAAATATTGACATTTTATAAACAACCTTCCTAGAGTAAAAGTGTAGCTGATGCCTCTTTTTGTGTTTTACAGCAGTGCTGTAAACAGCCCTCCTCCCCCCCCCCCCGCAGAGCTGGGAGAGTGACGGAAAGGGAGGGAGGTTCTTTGGACCCCTCTCTCTCCCGATCCGGAGAAGGTAGAGCAGAAAGAGAGGCATCGCTGGAAAGGTCACAGTTGTGGACTTCTCCTTATCTCATCTGAAATGTCATCCATGCCTCTGGGGCCTCTCTCCGCCCACTGACATCATCCAGCATGGGAGCGATGACTTCAATTAGGGAATTATCCCTTAACTGCCCAGATTTCTTATGGAAATCCCTATGGTGAAGATGGGGGGTCATGTTTGGCATCATCGGAAAGGCCAGAGCATGGCCTTTCCAATGATATCAAACATGACCAGGTTATGTGTAAAAAAAAAATAATAATGAAAAATTAAAACAAATAAAAATGTATTTTTTTATTTATAATGCAGCACTTTTGTTCACTTTTCAATTCTAATGTGAACAATGATGCTGCACTAAAGAAAAATGTTGTTTTTTCAATGTTAGCTAAAATCGCGTGTTTTTTCCAGAAAAATACAGTAACGGGTTCCCATTTCTAATTGTTTTAACAAGTGTACCCCATAAAATACATAACCGCAAAGGCTTGGAAAACAAAATGTAAAAAAATACATTTTACTTGTTAAATTCGGCTTTAATTTGTCTTGTAAATCTGAGATTTTTTTTGGTGTAAAAGAGCTGATCTAACAAAGGAATACCCGATATTTGAAGAACGAAATCTGTGTTTGATGTCTTAATTTATCTCCGCTAGCTAGCGTAGCGCTACGCCACGCCGTACATGATGACAAATCAGAAATCTTCTAACTTGCATGTCTTGGTAAATATGAATAGGAATTTACAGGGTTATTCAAAGAGATCTGAATTGCTTGAGAAAGGTAACCGAACGCTGAAAATCCATGTTCGGTTACCTTTCCTGACCATTCGGCTATCCAGAGAGCAGGCAATTCGCCAAATCCTGGCGAATTGCCTGCACATATGGTGCCTGTTCGGTGCCTGTTCGAGGGCAGTGAAATCCCCATGAAAAAGCACTGCTTCGTCTATTCAGAGAACACAAACCAGCAGTGAAAGGTTCCCCTAATGCCCTGCCATTCGGTGGTTTAATTCGGCAAGTTTATTCAGGAGAATCGCATAGACTTCAATGTTAAAAATATTCCTGTTTTAATTCAATATCTAATAAACCGTTCATTATAAAATTCTGCAGCAAAAAGTCTCTTTATTTATAGATTTTTTAGGATACTTTAAGCATTTTTCAGATTTTTTTTTTTTTTTAAAAGTCCGATTTTTTTTTTTTTTTTTTCTCAGTTTACTTATTTTTTTTTGTAACAGCCCTCTTTATTATCATTCCCTGGACCTCCTGTGAAAATTTCAGACATTTTCGCTCAGTAGTTTCTTTGCAAACAGCGTTTCATTTTCCCAGATTCATACAAATGGTTTTTCTAATTTATTCACTGCCTCCTCTACGTCACAGCTGCTTCGGCTCTGTGTGATTCGGCTCCTGTTCGGCTCCTGTTCGGCTTTTTCGAAGGTTAATCCAGATGTTTTTGCTTGTTTTCTGAGTACATTCGGTTAGTTTTCGTCAGGTTTGCGGCAGCTTTTCCCTGCAATTCGGGGACCCTGTGCTGTTTGCTGAATACACCGCAGGGTCATCGAAATGCAATCGGCAAAAGGAACCGAATTGAAGAGAACGAAAAGTCACCGAACGTGCGGTGACTTTTCGAATCTCTTTGGATAACCCTGTTTGTTTCATAAAAAGAATCACGGGAGTTGTAGTTCAGAAACTTCTAGGGGGGGCAGAGTTTGACATCCCTGCTGCAGAGGATAGGGTCACAAAACCAGCAATGGGTTTTATAGTCCTTTTATATATCAAGGAATGTAAATCAAATATCATTGGAATACAGTAAGCGGCGACATAATTCTGATAGGGCGGATTATTTCGTAAGGGAGAGATTTTTTCCCCTCTATTTTTTTTTAAATTTAATGCAGCTGCGGCCACAGATATCAAAGCGATAGAGGCTAATAATTCACAGAGATGAAAGGAGGATCGCATGAAAAGCATATGATTACGCATGAGGCTTGAAGGGATGTTAATGGCATGTAACTGCACGAGGAAACGGCGGCTGCATTACCAGATGCCTCTTCAGAGCTGATCATTATTTGCTAATTTCTTTGAATTTGCATTCTTATTAAGCATGCTTTCGGCTGCAGATTAGCAGATCGAGATATCTCGATATTGGGGCACCGGATGGTGCCTTTGAAGCAGGGACGTGCAGTCAGGGGTGGCAGGGGAGGCAGAGCCTCCCCAGTCATTCCAGTAAATTAATGTGCTCATTGTGCTGTAATGACATGAATTGTGTGTATATTTAAACTGTAAATAAAATGTTATTTATTGAAAAAAGTTCTCATACTCACCTGCTCCACGCTCCCTTGCTGCTTCTCTGTCCTCCTCTTTTTTCCCCTGCACTTTCAGTTTGCCGGCTGCTGTGTGTGTGTGATTCACTACACAGACAGCAGGGGCATTACTGAGCCAGCCTAGCCTACGCAATTTGCGCAGCTGAATGCTACACTAATTACTTAGGTCAAGCTGGCTTTGCTTCCTGGTTCTATGCTCTTTTGTGCCTGCAGAAGCATTGAGAGCAGTTGAAAGCTTGAGACAATGGGAAAGCTCCATTGGTCTCAAGCAATTCTTTTTTTTAAAAAAAAAAAACACCCCCATGGGAGGCAGAGCTCCCCATGGATTGATTGACGCAGGACAGTCATGTGACTGTCCACGTCAGTCATGGGGGGACAGGCAGTCAGCATGTGTGTAAAATCGCCTTCTATTAGTCAGTATGGTAAGTGCATGCTCTTAGAATTAAAATCCTATATGCAAATTTTATTTTAAAGAGTTGTAATAGCGCCCTCTATTAGTCAGTTTTGTAAGTGCATGCTCTTAGAACTGTAAAAAAAATGCGAACTTTACTTAATAAATAGTGAAACTCTATTCTCCTATATCACGATAATCAAATGGATAAATTGCGACTGCGTAACCCTATGTATGTCTGGCTCTGATACTAGCCAGTCCCTCACCAGTCACTGACCTCACCGCATGTCACTGCCTTGAAGCCATATCTCGATCGGTGGTAAAGGGGTTAATCTGTTCAAAGAACGCCGAACTGCACCGAAGTGTCAACAAAATGTCCTGATTTTCAGTCATTCAGTTCGACAGGTTTAAACAGGTGTAAAAAAACCTTATTGTATTTAATTTGTTTTTAAATTCAACCGTCTGTTCTTTTCATTTTCAGCAAAAAGTATTTTTTTAATACCTTTTATTTTATTTTTATATTTTTAAGGACAAAATTTTTGATTCCCAATTTTTTTTTTTAAAAGGTGTGTTTTTTTTATTCTGTAACAGACCTTTTTAGTAGTTTTTAATAAGGACCTTTTTATTATTTAAACACATTTTAATGCATTTTAATTGGTTTAAACACCTATTAGAAGGACAGCAGAGTTCCATTTTTAAAATATTTTTCTGCAGTCCGGTTGTCAGTTCGGCGGGTCTTCGGCAACTCCATTTTCAGGGACTCCATCTTCAGCGCACTTCGTTGACCCTGCAGAGAATAGTGAATTCACCTCAGCGTCTGCAAAATGGAATTGCCAAAGTGCGCCGAACTAGAACGCACCGAAATTTCACTGAATAACTCCTTAACCTCTTGAGGAACAGTGACGTAAATGTTATGTCCTGGGAAAAAATCCCGTTAAGGACCAAGGACATACCATGTACGTCATGGTCCTCTAACCCCCCTTCCTCCCTATACTCAACTCTGGTCAAGGTCCCACGTCGGTCTGACTTCCTGGAAGTCAGACCAACGGTATTAAGGGCCAGGCGCAATGATGTCAGTTTCAGGTGCACCTGGCACTGCCGGGGGACAGTCTGAAAGGGGGGGGTCCTTTGGCCCCTCTCCCTCCCGAATGGATAAACCTAAAAAAGGATAGACGGCGCTGGAAAGGTCACAGTCCGCCCTTTCCAGCGGTGCCTCTCTTTAACCCCTTAGGTGCCGGATTGCAATTCGGTGGCAATCGGCACTGATCAAGGTCCTCTACCAGAGGTGGCTGACATCTTGGATGTCAGCCAAGCCTCCGGGGTCTCCGCCTGCCCACTGATTTCATCGCCATATGTGTGATGACGTCAATTTGGTAGTTAACCCCTAGCTGCCAAGCGAAGATAGGGGGGTCCTTTGGTATCTCCCAATCGGTGGCGATAGAGGGTCATGTTTGAGCATGGCCTTTCCAATGATACAAAACATGACCATGTTTGGTGAAAAAAAAAAAAAAAAAGGGTTTTTTAAAAAAATAATTGTATGGGGTATAATAAAATAGGACTTCAACTCACGTTTAAACATGATGAGCATAAAGCGTTCAAAATGGGCTCGGCACACAGAGATGAAATGGCTCAGCAGTTAAGCGGTTAAAATGCAAAAACATGTAAAAATTTGGTATTTCTAAACTCAGGACAAAATTGCAAAACTATTTAGCCGGGGTCCTTTTTCGCGGTGGTGTGTTTTTTCTGGGTTGTTTTCATCATATTTCATAATTTTTTTATAGTAAATTATGCGATATGATGAAAATAATTGTATCTTTAGAAAGTCCATTTAATGGTGAGAAAAAATGGTATATAATATGTGTGGTTTCCATAAACGAGTAAGAGGACAAATAGAGCTAAACACAAACAGCGCAGAAACGTAAAAACAGCAGTGGGTACTTTTGGTCAGAGAACGGTGACATCGCCTGGTCACTATGAGGTTAAAAGTAATAGGCGTAAGAGAGCATGGAAAAAGAATTCTGCATCGCTATCATAGCTATATATTTTAATACTGAATATCACATATTGCATGCCAGGCAGCGGACAGAAGCCCTTCATATCCTCGTTACGAAAGATTCCAAATCAACAAATCAAAAAAGAACAAATCCATCAGATTAATCAAGGTGCTGCTTGAGAAATCTTTTGTCAAGTTCCGGCGCTTCAACATCCTCTGATTCAGCACTTTACACCCAGTTAGGGCTTTTAATTCATCATAGACATTAATGTTGAGGGCATGTACCATTTATTTAAAAGGAACGTAGAACTATATCACTTATTTAAAAGAAAAAGATGCATAAATGGTTCAAGAAAATTAGGTGGAAATATTCCATGATGGGGGAGGGGCTGCATAATTTCAATGTAAACATTTTCTGTATATATTAAAATCATGTACAGATACAGACGGGGTCCAGTCCTTCAAAGAAATTACAGGGTTATTCAGAGAGAGCCGAACTGGCCCCGAAATTGCACCGAACTGTGAATTTCCCTGTACGGTGCACTTTCGTGTCCATTCGGCTATTCAGAAAGCAGTCAGTTCGCCAAATATTGGCGAATTGCCAGTGAAATACAGTGCCTGTTCGGCGGCAGTGAAATCCCCATAGAGAAGCAATGGTTAATCTATTCAGAGACACCGAACAGCAGAGAAATGCCAGTAAATTGCCCTGCTGTTCGGTGGTTTCGTTCGGCAGGTTTATTCAGCCGAATCCCATAGGATTCATTGTTAAAAAAGAATCACATTTTAATTCAATATCTAATAAACGGTTTATTCTTTTAATTTGCAGCAAAAAGTCTTCATTTTTTTTAGGATCTTTTAGGCATTTTTGGGGATTTTTTGTCAAAAATTTTGGTCAAAATCTTTTGTCAAATAATAATAATAATGATTTTTCTTTTTTCTGTAACAGACCTTTATATTATTATTCATAGACCCTTACATGTTAATTCCAGACATTTTCATCCAGTAGTTTTCTTGCAAACAGTGTTTAAAATTTTAAAAGTTCCAGTCGTTTTGTATTTTTTTCTTTTACCCCGTTCGTCGGCTGGTCGGCTTTTTCCGGCTGCTAGTCGGCGCTGTATTCAGTAGCTCGTTGGCTTTTTGCAGACACGTTCGGTGGGTTTTCGGTGGCTTATCGGATTGGATGTTTTCCGGCACTTTTTATTTTCAATTTGGCGGATTTTCCCAGCACTTCGGGGACCCTGCGGTGAATGCTAAATTCAGGGCTCGAGTCGAGCGGGAACGCGTGGGAACGGTGTTCCTGCACTTCTCCCACAGCGGGAACGCTGCAGGAACGCAGCGTTCCCGCTGTGGCCCGAGCCCGAACGCTGGAGCAGGTGGCCGCCCCACATTGCCGGCGGCCACGTGCATCCTGTTAGAACGGCCGCGGACCGGAAGTGGAGCCGCTCGCCTGGCTGTTTCATCGATCCCAGGCGAACAGCTTCCCTTCCTGTCAGCGGCGTTGAAGCAGGAAGCACGCAATGTGCGGCGGCGGCGGCAGCAGCAGAAGAAGAAGCAGAGGTGAGCTGGGGGCATTTCCATGAGACCTGGGGGGGCAATATCCATGAGACCTGGGGGCAATATCCATGAGACCTGGGGGGGCAATATCCATGAGACCTGGGAGGGCATTATCCATGAGACCTGGGGGCAATTTCCATGAGACCTGGGGGGCAATATCCATGAGACCTGGGTGGCAATATCCATGAGACCTGGGGGGCATTATCCATGAGACCTGGGGGCAATTTCCATGAGACCTGGGGGCAATTTCCATGAAACCTGGGGGGGCAATATCCATGAGACCTGGGAGGGCATTATCCATGAGACCTGGGGGCAATATCCATGAGACCTGGGGGCAATTTCCATGAGACCTGTGGGGCAATATCCATGAGACCTGGGGGGCATTATCCATGAGACCTGGGGGCAATTTCCATGAGACCTGGGGGGGCAATATCCATGAGACCTAGGAGGGCAATATCCATGAGACCTGGGGGGCAATATCCATGAGACCTGGGGGGCAATATCCATGAGAACTGGGGGGGCATTATCCATGAGACCTGGGGGCAATTTCCATGAGACCTGGGGGCAATATCCATGAGACCTGGGCGGGGCAATATCCATGAGACCGGGGGGGCAATATCCATGAGACCTGAGAGGGCATTATCCATGAGACCTGGGGGCAATTTCCATGAGACCTGGGGGGCAATATCCATGAGACCTGGGGGGCAATATCCATGAGACCTGGGGGGCAATATCCATGAGACCTGGGAGGGCAATATCCATGAGACCTGGGGGCAATATCCATGAGACCTGGGGGGCAATATCCATGAGACTGGGGGGCATTATCCATGAGACCTGGGGGCAATTTCCATGAGACCTGGGGGCAATATCCATGAGACATGGGGGGCAATATCCATGAGACCTGGGGGGCAATATCCATGAGACCTGGGGGGCAATATCCATGAGACCTGGGAGGGCATTATCCATGAGACCTGGGGGCAATATCCATGAGACCTGGGGGCAATTTCCATGAGACCTGTGGGGCAATATCCATGAGACCTGGGAGCAATATCCATGAGACCTGGGGGCAATTTCCATGAGACCTGTGAGGCAATATCCATGAGACCTGGGGGGCATTATCCATGAGACCTGGGGGCAATTTCCATGAGACCTGGGGGGCAATATCCATGAGACCTAGGAGGGCAATATCCATGAGACCTGGGGGCAATATCCATGAGACCTGGGGGCAATATCCATGAGACCTGGGGGGCATTATCCATGAGACCTGGGGGCAATTTCCATGAGACCTGGGGGCAATATCCATGAGACCTGGGGGGCATATCCATGAGACCTGGGGGGGCAATATCCATGAGACCTGAGAGGGCATTATCCATGAGACCTGGGGGCAATTTCCATGAGACCTGGGGGGCAATATCCATGAGACCTGGAGGGCAATATCCATGAGACCTGGGAGGCAATATCCATGAGACTGGGGCAATATCCATGAGACCTGGGGGCAATATCCATGAGACCTGGGGGCATTATCCATGAGACCTGGGGGCAATTTCCATGAGACCTGGGGGCAATATCCATGAGACCTGGGGGGCAATATCCATGAGACCTGGGGGCAATATCCATGAGACCTGGGGGCAATATCCATGAGACCTGGGAAGGCATTATCCATGAGACCTGGGGCAATTTCCATGAGAGCTGGGGCAATATATACCCATATGAGCTGGGGGCAATTATATACATGTGAACTGGGGAAAATATATCCATATATTGACCTGGGGGGCAATTTCCATGAGACCTGGGGGCAATTTCCATGAGACCTGGGGGGCAATATCCATGAATTCAGGGGGGCAATATCCATGAATTCAGGGGGGCAAAATCCATGAGACCTGGGGGCAATATCCATGAGACCTGGGGGGCAATATCCATGAGACCTGGGAGGGCAATATCCATGAGACCTGGGGGGGCAATATCCATGAGACCTGGGGGGCAATATCCATGAGACCTGGGGGGGCAATATCCATGAGACCTGGGAGGGCATTATCTATGAGACCTGGCGGGCAATTTCCATGAGACCTGGGGGGGCAATTTCCATGAGACCTGGGGGCAATTTCCATGAGACCTGGGAGGGCAATTTCCATGAGACCTGGGGGCAATTTCCATGAGACCTGGGGGCAATATCCATGAGACCTGGGGGGCAATTTCCATGAGACCTGGGGGGGCAATATCCATGAGACCTGGGAGGGCAATATCCATGAGACCTGGGGGCAATATCCATGAGACCTGGGGGCAATTTCCATGAGACCTGGGGGCAATATCCATGAGACTGGGAGGGCATTATCCATGAGACCTTGGGGGCAATTTCCATGAGAGCTGCGGCAATATACCCATATGAGCTGGGGGCAATTATATACATGTGAACTGGGGAAAAATATCCATATATTGACCTGGGAGGCAATTTCCATGAGACTGGGGGCAATTTCCATGAGACCTGGGGGGCAATATCCATGAATTCAGGGGGGCCCAATATCCATGAATTCAGGGGGCAAAATCCATGAGACCTGGGGGCAATATCCATGAGACCTGGGGGCAATATCCGTGAGACCTGGGAGGGCAATATCCATGAGACCTGGGGGGCAATATCCATGAGACCTGGGGGCAATATCCATGAGACCTGGGGGGCAATATCCATGAGACCTGGGAGGCATTATCTATGAGACCTGGGGCAATTTCATGAGACCTGGGGGCAATTTCCATGAGACCTGGGGGCAATTTCCATGAGACCTGGGAGGCAATTTCCATGAGACCTGGGGCAATTTCCATGAGACCTGGGCATATCCATGAGACCTGGGGGGCAATTTCCATGAGACCTGGGGGGGCAATATCCATGAGACCTGGGAGGGCAATATCCATGAGACCTGGGGGGGCAATATCCATGAGACCTGGGGCAATTTCCATGAGACCTGGGGGCCATATCCATGAGAGTGGCGCAATATATACCCATATGAGCTGGGGAATTATATCCATGTGAACAGGGGAAAATATATCCATATATTGACCTAGGGGCAATTTCCATGAGACCTGGGGGCAATTTCCATGAAGACCTGGGGGGCAATATCCATGAGACCTGGGGGGCAATATCCATGAATTCAGGGGGGCAATATCCATGAGACCTGGGTGGGCAATATCCATGAGACCTGGGAGGCATTATCCATGAGACCTGGGGCAATTTCCATGAGACCTGGGGGCAATATCCATGAGACCTGGGGGGCAATATCTATGAGACCTGGGGGGGCAATATCCATGAGACCTGGGAGGGCATTATCCATGAGACCTGGGGCAATTTCCATGAGACCCTGGTGGCAATATCCATGAGACCTGGGGGCAATATCCATGAGACTGGGGGGGCAATATCCATGAGACCTGGGGGCAATATCCATGAGACCTGGGAGGGCATTATCCATGAGACCTGGGGGCATTATCCAGAGAGCTGGGCAATATATACCCATATGAGCTGGGGGCAATTATATCCATGTGAACTGGGGAAAATATATCCATATATTGACCTGGGGGGCAATTTCCATGAGACCTGGGCAATTTCCATGAGACTGGGGGGCAATATCCATGAGACCTGGGGGCAATATCCATGAATTCAGGGGGGCAATATCCATGAGACCTGGGGGGCAATATCCATGAGACCTGGGGGGGCAATATCCATGAGACCTGGGGGGCAATATCCATGAGACCTGGGGGGGCAATATCCATAAAGACTGGGGGGCAATATCATGAATTCAGGGGGGCAATATCCATGAGACCTGGGGGGGCAATATCATGAGACCTGGGGGCAATATCCATGAGACCTGGGGGGCAATATCCATGAGACCTTGGGGGGCAATATCCATGAGACCTGGGAGGCATTATCCATGAGACCGGGGGCAATTTCCATGAGACCTGGGGGGCAATATCCATGGAGACCTGGGGGGCAATATCCATGAGACCTGGGGGGGCAATATCCATGAGACCTGGGGGCAATATCCATGAGACCTGGGAGGGCATTATCCATGAGACCTGGGGGGCAATATCCATGAGACCTGGGAGGCATTATCCATGAGACCTTGGGGGCAATTTCCATGAGACCTGGGGGGGCAATATCCATGAGAACTGGGAGGGCATTATCCGTGAGACCTGGGGGGCAATTTCCATGAGACCTGGGGGGGCAATTTCCATGAGACCTGGGGGGCAATTTCCATAAGACCTGGGGGCAATTTCCATGAGACCTTGGGGGCAATTTCCATGAGACCTGGGGGGCAATTTCCATGAGACCTGGGGCAGTTTCCATGGGACCTGGGGGCAATATCCATGAGACCTGGGGGGCAATATCCATGAGACTGGGGGGGCATATCCATGAGACCTGGGGGGCAATATCCATGAGACCTGGGAGGGCATTATCCATGAGACCTGGGGGCAATATCCATGAGACCTGGGAGGGCATTATCCATGAGACCTGGGGGCAATTTCCATGAGACCTGGGGGCAATATCCATGAGAACTGGAGGGCATTATCCGTGAGACCTGGGGGGCAATTTCCATGAGACCTGGGGGGCAATTTCCATAAGACCTGGGGGCAATTTCCATGAGACCTGGGGGGGCAATTTCCATGAGACCTGGGGGGGCAATTTCCATGAGACCTGGGGCAATTTCCATGAGACCGGGGGGGCAATATCCATGAGACCTGGGGGCAATATCCATGAGTGCTTGGGGGCATTATCCATGAGAGCTGGGGGCATTATCCATGAGCTGGGGGCAATTATATCCATGTGAACTGGGGAAAATATATCGATATATTGACCTGGGGGCATTTCATGAGACCTGGGGCAATTTCCATGAGACCTGGGGGGCAATATCTATGAGACCTGGGGGGGCAATATCTATGAGACCTGGGGGCAATATCCATGAGACCTGGGGGGGGCAATATCCATGAGACCTGGGAGGGCAATATCCATGAGACCTGGGGGGCAATATCCATGAGACCTGGGGGGCAATATCCATGAGACCTGGGGGGGCAATATCCATGAGACCTGGGAGGGCATTATCCATGAGACCTGGGGGCAATTTCATGAGACCTGGGGGCATTTTCCATGAGACCTGAGAGGGCAATTCCATGAGACCTGGGGGGCAATTCCATGAGACCTGGGGGGCAATTTCGATGAGACCTGGGGGCAATTTCCATGAGACCTGGGGGGCAATATCCATGAGACCTGGGAGGGCAATATCCATGAACCTGGGGGGCAATTTCCATGAGACCTGGGAGGGCAATATCCATGAGACCTGGGGGGTAATATCCATGAGAGCTGGGGCAATATATACCCATATGAGCTGGAGGCAATTATATCCATGTGAACAGGGGAAAATATATCCATATATTGACCTGGGGGCAATTTCCATGAGACCTGGGGGGCAATATCCATGAGACCTGGGGGGGCAATATCCATGAATTCAGGGGGGCAATATCCATGAGACCTGGGGGGGCAATATCCATGAGACCTGGGTGGGCAATATCCATGAGACCTGGGAGGGCATTATCCATGAGACCTGGGGGCAATTTCCATGAGACCTGGGGGGCAATATCCATGAGACCTGGGGGGCAATATCTATGAGACCTGGGGACAATATCCATGAGACCGGGGGGGCAATATCCATGAGACCTGGGAGGACAATATCCATGAGACCTGGGGGGCAATATCCATGAGACCGGGGGCAATATCCATGAGACCTGGGGGGCAATATCCATGAGACCTGGGGGGGCAATATCCATGAGACCTGGGAGGGCATTATCCATGAGACCTGGGGGCAATTTCCATGAGACCTGGGGGGGCAATTTCCATAAGACCTGGGGGCAATTTCCATGAGACCTGGGGGGCAATTTCCATGAGACCTGGGGGAAATTTCCATGAGACCTGGGGGCAATATCCATGAGACCTGGGAGGCAATTTCCATGAGACCTGGGGGACAATATCCATGAGAGCTTGGGGGCATTATCCATGAGAGCTGGGGGCATTATCCATGAGAGCTGGGGCAATATATACCCATATGAGCTGGGGCAATTATATCCATGTGAACTGGGGAAAATATATCCATATATTGACCTGGGGGGCAATTTCCATGAGACCTGGGGCAATTTCCATGAGACCTGGGGGGCAATATCCATGAGACCTGGGGGCAATATCCATGAATTCAGGGGGGCAATATCCATGAGACCTGGGGGGCAATATCCATGAGACCTGGGGGGCAATATCCATGAGACCTGGGGGGGCAATATCCATAAGACCTGGGGGCAATATTCATGAATTCAGGGGGGCAATATCCATGAGACCTGGGGGGGCAATATCCATGAACCTGGGGGGCAATATCCATGAGACCTGGGGGCAATATCCATGAGACCTGGGGGGGCAATATCCATGGAGACCTTGGGGGGCAATATCCATGAGACCTGGGAGGGCATTATCCATGAGACATGGGGGCAATTTCCATGAGACCCTGGGGGGGCAATTTCCATGGGACCTGGGGGGCAATATCCATGAGACCTGGGGGGCAATATCCATGAGACCTGGGGGGCAATATCCATGAGACCTGGGGGGCAATATCCATGAGACCTGGAGGGCATTATCCATGAGACCTGGGGGCAATATCCATGAGAACTGGGAGGGCATTATCCGTGAGACCTGGGGGCAATTTCCATGAGACCTGGGGGGCAATTTCCATGAGACCTGGGGGCAATTTCCATGAGACCTGGGGGGCAATATCCATGAGACCTGGGGGGCAATATCCATGAGTGCTTGGGGCATTATCCATGAGAGCTGGGGGCATTATCCATGAGAGCTGGGGGCAATTATATCCATGTGAACTGGGGAAAATATATCCATATATTGACCTGGGGGCAATTTCCATGAGACCTGGGGGCAATTTCCATGAGACCTGGGGGGCAATATCTATGAGACCTGGGTGGGCAATATCTATGAGACCTGGGGGCAATATCCATGAGACCTGGGGGGGCAATATCCATGAGACCTGGGAGGGCAATATCCATGAGACCTGGGGGGCCAATATCCATGAGACCTGGGGGCAATATCCATGAGACCTGGGGGAGGCATGAGACCTGGGAGGGCATTATCCATGAGACCTGGGGGCAATTTCCATGAGACCCTGGGGGGCTTTTTCCATGAGACCTGAGGGGGCAATTTCCATGAGACCTGGGGGGGCAATTTCCATGAGACCTGGGGGCCAATTTCCATGAGACCTGGGGCAATTTACATGAGACCTGGGGGGCAATATCCATGAGACCTGGGAGGGAAATTTCCATGAGACCTGGGAGGGCAATATCCATGAGACCTGGGGGGTAATATCCATGAGAGCTGGGGCAATATATACCCATATGAGCTGGGGGCAATTATATCCATGCGAACTGGGGAAAATATATCCATATAACCAGTGCTGTGCATATTATTCTTGGGGTTCAGTGCTGTGTATATTACTCTGGGGGTTCAGCGCTGTGTATATAATTCTGGGGGGGGTCTGTGCCTGGATATATATATATATATATATATATATATATATAGCATTAGTCCAGTTGCCACAATCATGAGTATACCTGTACGTAGTGATACCTTTCACTGATCAGTATAGTTTCCAGTTTACACTCTTGAAAGCTTGTCTTTTAAATGTAAAGTTAACCCAATAAAAATGGTATCACCGGCACGTACTGCTATACTCGTGATATATATTTTTTTTTTCTTCAGGTAATAGGGGTTGTGGAATTCGTGGGTGAGTTCCCTCACTTTTTTTCCCAGGACTTGACCCCTGGCTGAATTCACTGCATGGTCGGGGAATTTGATTCCCTGAAGTGCGAGGAACGAAAGAGCACCTCTTTGAATCACCCCTATAGTATCTAGTCTCCCTCCGCGTCAAATACTGTAACTGTGATAAACATAAATAATAAAAGTGGTCAGATGTCCGGCTTATAGGGACGTGCAGTGATCACAATGAGATTATTAGTATTGCAGCTTCCAAAAAAACCACAACAAGAGAATATAAAAATATTATCTGCATGCGACAATGTCTGGATATGGCAATTACAGTAACACCATGTATCTGTACTGTCCAGGGATTTACACTCATTATAACCCCCTGAATCATATCCCTGTACAGCAGTGAGTGACCTCACAGATCTCCCTGTATTCTGCCCTCTCCCTGGCTGCTGCAATGCACCAGTAATGTATTTGAATTTTTTGTTATAGTGAGGTTCGGAGCTGATATATGCAGCTTATTTTATCTCTCTGCCCACCCCCCAGGAGTCCCTGAACTACAACTTCCATGCTTCTCCATCCATCTAATGCAGTCAGAGATTTCTGGGGGTTGTAGTACAGGAACATCTGGGGGGCCAGAGTTTGGACATGCCTGTGCTAATGAGTGCTTTTCAATGCATTATCCTGCAAAATCGAGATAACTCCACTTTGGAAGTGAATGTGTTAAAAAAGACCCTTCAATTCGGCCACGGCCAAATTCGGAGACTACAAATTGGGCTGGGACCAAATTGGAACATCTCTTTTAACCCCTTCATTACCGTGAATCAGCAGCAACAGACACAGCAGGAGAAGATCGTGTTAACACGTTCTGGAGCTATGCCGTACTGCTGCAAATTAAATTTATTTGATGAAAACTATTTTAGTTTGAATTTGGACCCCAGAACATGTCCCCCGATGCTTTAGCACCCTGGGTATCATATCCACACTTTTCAAAACAAGCTGGGGAATGTCTCTAATGGATATTTATTTATTTATTTGCAAAGTATTTTACCAGGAAGGACACATTGAGATTTCTCTCATTTTCAGTCTGTCCTGGGTTCAAGAACATTGAAATTTTACAGACGTTACAGAAATACAAAGTAATAAAATGCAAGATATTAAAAAGCAAAACACAAATATACACACAGGGTTATCCAAAGAGCTCCGAATTGCTTGAGAAAGGTAACCGAACGCTGAAAATCAGGGTTCGGTTACCTTTCCTGGCCATTCGGCTATCCAGAGAGCAGGCAATACGCCAAATCCTGGCGAATTGCCTGCACATACGGTGCCTGTTCGGTGCCTGTTCGAGGGCAGTGAAATCCTCATAGAGAAGCAATGCTTCGTCTATTCAGAGAACACAAACCAGCAGTGAAAGGTTCCCCTAATGTCCTGCCATTCGGTGGTTTAATTCGGCAAATTTATTCAGGCGAATCCCATAGGCTTCAATGTTAAAAATATTCCCGTTTTAATTCAATATCTAATAAACCGTTCATTATAAAATTCTGCAGCAAAAAGTCTCTTTATTTATAGATTTTTTAGGATACTTTAAGCATTTTTCAGAATTTTTTAAAAAAAAATTAAAAGTCCGATTTTTTTTTTTTTTTTTTCAGTTTGCTTATTTTTTTTGTAACAGCCCTCTTTATTATCATTCCCTGGACCTCCTGTGAAAATTTCAGACATTTTCGCTCAGTAGTTTCTTTGCAAACAGCGTTTCTTTTTCCCAGATTCATACAAATGGTTTTTCTAATTTATTCACTGCCTCCTCTATGTCACAGCTGCTTCGGCTCTGTGTGATTCGGCTCCTGTTCGGCTCCTGTTCGGCTCCTGTTCGGCTTCTTTGAAGGTTAATCCAGATGTTTTTGCTTGCTTTCAGCGTGCATTCGGTTAGTTTTCGTCAGGTTTGCGGTGACTTTTCCCTGCAATTCGGGGATCCTGTGGTGCTTGCTAAATACACCGCAGGGTCACCGAAATGCAATCGGCAAAAGGAACCGAATTGAAGAGAACGAAAAGTCACCGAACGTGCGGTGACTTTTCGAATCTCTTTGGATAACCCTGTATGTTACATGTTTACAGGTGCATTCTGTATATACAGGGTTATCCAAAGAGATTCGAAAAGTCACCGCACGTTCGGTGACTTTTCGTTCTCTTCAATTCGGTTCCTTTTGCCGATTGCATTTCGGTGACCCTGCGGTGTATTCAGCAAACAGCACAGGGTCCCCGAATTGCAGGGAAAAGCTGCCGCAAACCTGACGAAAACTAACCGAATGCACGCTGAAAACAAGCAAAAACATCTGGATTAACCTTCGAAGAGGAGCCGAACAGGAGCCGAAAAGGAGCCGAATCACACAGAGCCGAAGCAGCTGTGACGTAGAGGAGGCAGTGAATAAATTAGAAAAACCATTTGTATGAATCTGGGAAAAAGAAACGCTGTTTGCAAAGAAACTACTGAGCGAAAATGTCTGAAATTTTCACAGGAGGTCCAGGGAATGATAATAAAGAGGGCTGTTACAAAAAAAATAAGCAAACTGAAAAAAAAAAAAAAAAAAATCGGACTTTTAATTTTTTTTTAAAAAATTCAGAAAAATGCTTAAAGTATCCTAAAAAATCTATAAATAAAGAGACTTTTTGCTGCAGAATTTTATAATGAACGGTTTATTAGATATTGAATTAAAACGGGAATATTTTTAACATTGAAGTCTATGGGATTCTCCTGAATAAATTTGCCGAATTAAACCACCGAATGGCAGAGCATTAGGGGAACCTTTCACTGCTGGTTTGTGTTCTCTGAATAGCCGAAGCATTGCTTCTCTATGGGGATTTCATTTCCCTCGAACAGGGACCGAACAGGCACCGTATGTGCAGGCAATTCGCCAGGATTTGGCGAATTGCCTGCTCTCTAGATAGCCGAATGGCCAGGAAAGGTAACCGAACGCTGATTTTCAGCGTTCGGTTACCTTTCTCAAGCAATTCGAATCTCTTTGGATAACCCTGTAAGTCTCTATGTTACATGTTTACAGGCGCATTCTGTATATAGTCTCTATGTTACATGTTTACAGGTGCATTCTGTATATAGTCACTGTGTTACATGTTTACAGGTGCATTCTGTATATAGTCACTGTGTTACATGTTTACAGGTGCATTCTGTATATAGTCACTATGTTACATGTTTACAGGTGCATTCTGTATATAGTCACTATGTTACATGTTTACAGGTGCATTCTGTACATAGTCACTATGTTACATGTTTACAGGTGCATTCTGTATATAGTCACTATGTTACATGTTTACAGGTGCATTCTGTATATAGTCACTGTGTTACATGTTTACAGGTGCATTCTGTATATAGTCACTATGTTACATGTTTACAGGTGCATTCTGTATATAGTCACTATGTTACATGTTTACAGGCGCATTCTGTATATAGTCACTGTGTTACATGTTTACATGTGCATTCTGGATATAGTCACTATGTTACATGTTGACAGGTGCATTCCGTATTGAGGTATGTTAATAGGGAGCTCTTGAGTGACTTAAGACTGCGGTAAGATTTGATGGCGTCTGGGAGGTTATTCCATATTTGCGGTGCTCTGTAGGAAAATGAGGATCGAGCCACTTGCTTTTTGTATTGTGGTATTGCAAGTAAGGTGCAGGTCCTGGATCGGAGGTTATAGGATGAGGGAACTGCTGGGGGAAGCAGTCTATTCAGTTAGGGTGGTAGCTTCCCAGAAAATCTCTTAAACACCAGGTTGGAAAGGTGAAGGTTGCATCTACAGTAGATTCCAGCGACGGCCAGTTTAGTTCTTTTAACATGTCACAATGGTGGGTCATGTAGTTACATTGTAGCGCAAAGCTGCAGAATGAGTTATACAGTGTAGTAAGTTTATGAAGGTGCGTTTGCGGGGCAGCTGCATACACTACATCTCCGTATTCAATAGCCGACATAGGCCCCTATTACATTCCTCGCGCAGCGTATTTGCTTGCACTCAAATGCGCATTTGCGCGAGGAAAAAACCATTAGCGCATAACGTCGTATTACGACGTTCGCGCAAACGATGCGCGTTAACGTCCAACGCGAGTGACCCTGCGCGAACCCATCGCGAGCGCAAGTTCCTGCGCGCATCCTATACTTAACATTGTGAGCGCCAATGCGTTAGTACGCGTATGCGCGCATGGTATTAAAATCTTAGCGCAAAATGTAACGCCCGACGTTTGCGCTCATCATTTTAACGTCTTTGAAAACCTGGTGTTAACTTACAATCTGAACGTTCTGGCCGAAACGAAATGAACCTGCACGCAACGGTCATTTGCGCCCGGCTATGCGCGTTGGATTTGCGCTCGAAAAAAGTTGAAGGCTGAAAAAATGCGCTCGGATCGTAATACCGTGTTAATTTGCGAGCGCTAACTTTTTTTTGTTTGCGCAAAAAAAATTGCGAAGGGTGTAATAGGGGCCATAAACATTTGTTGTACAATCTGCTTTCTTACCGCGGGCTCAGGCAGGATTTGTTTCTGTACAGGGCACCTAGTTTGGGGTAAAGTTTAGATGAGAGTTTTTCGATGTGGGGGCGAAAGGATAGATTTGGGTCTAACCACATACCTAGATATTTGAGAGAAGTGACTGTGGTCAACGTGTCATTTGATTTTGTCCTGACACATAGATGGGGTGTTTGCAGTTTAGGTGCTGTACCAAAGAGCATCGTTACAGTTTTATCAGTATTTAAAAAAAAGTTTATTATCTTTGATCCACTTTTCTACCTCTGTGAATTGTTCTTGCAGCACGGCCTCCAGCTGCGGGAGATTTGGTTTGCTGGTATAGATCACAGTGTCGTCTGCGTACATGTGTACAGTTGAGGCTTTGCAGACATTGGACATATATTTCCCCAGCTGATCCTGAGTCCAAAACTGCAGTAACTTCTTTTGGCCAGCAGATGGCAATATCTGCTTGTCAAATAGGTTATTACAGGAAAAAAATACTTCCCAAATATTTCTTACTGTATCATTAACTATAAAAACATTTCCAAGAAAAAACACTGGTTCCTGACAGTGGATTTTTGGAAAGTAACTTGGTAGTGACGGGATTAAAAATGCACCTATCACTATTGGTAATATAGGTACGTTTTTTTAGAAAGTCCATTTAATGGCGAGAAAAAAACGTATATAATATGTGTGGGTTCGATAAACGAGTAAGAGTAAAAATAGGGCTAAGCACAAACATCGCAGAAAAGTAAAAACAGCAGTGTGTACTTTCGGACTGACAATGGTAAAACTGCCTGGTCACTATGGGGTTAAACAAGCGAATCCCATAGGTTTCAGTATAAAAAAAAAATAACATATTATTTAGAAAAAAACATTAAAGACCTTTTATTTTTTGCAAAAAAACTTTTTTATTCTTTTTAAACACCTTTGTATTTTTTAGATGACAGTTTTTTTTATACTTTTATATATAAAAGAAATTTTTTTTTTTAACAGCTCTTTTTATTATTAAGCCACATTTTTACCACATTTTTATTGCTGTAATAATCTCCTATGGACTCCTGAACCTGGTAACAGTGCGGTACATAGCACTGCCGGTGTTATCACCCTGCGGCTCGTAAGTGTTACAACTCTAGCTCCTGACAATTACAAAGTGGCTTGATCGTAAACCAGACGTTAAAGGCGAGCCACAAATGGAAAACGTTCGGCGCACCGACATTTCGGTGCTCTCTCATTCCCCGCACTTCGGGCAATCAAAGTTTCCCACCCTGCGGTGAATTCAGTATTCACGGCAGGGTCCCCGGAGTGCAGGGAAAACCCGTCGCAATCCTGCCGAACACCTGCCGAAAACCCGCTGGAACTGCACAAAAAAACACGCCGGAAAAAGTAGATGAACCGCCGATCACAGCGCAGAGCAGCCGCCGGAAGAAGCCGAAAGCTGACAAACGGGGTAAAAAAAAACAAAAAAACGCTTGAAAGTTTCAAAATTTAAACACTGTTTGCTAAAAAACTACTGAACGAAAATGTCTGGAATTTACATATAAGATCCAATGAATGATAATAAAAAGGGCTGTTACAGAGAAAAGAAAAAACGCTTTTAAAAGATAACGGGAAAAAAAAATTGGCGAAAAAATCCCAAAATATGCCTAAAAGAACCTAAAAAATCTATAAATATAGAGACTTTTTACCGCAGAAAAAATAATAAATGGTTTATTAGATATGGAGTTAAAACGGGAATATTTTAAACATTGAAGCCTATGGGATTCGCTTGAATAAACCTGCCGAATTAAACCACCGAACAGCAGGGCACTACGGCAACTTTTCTCTGCTGTTTGGTGTCTGTGACTAGATTAACCCTTGCGTCTATTGGGGATTTCACTACCAACAAACCGTCCCCATACTGGCAGGCAGTTCGCCAAAATTTGGGGAACTGCCTGCTCTCTGAATAGCTGAATGGCTCTGAAATGTCGCTGTACGGGGAAATTCACTGTTCGGTGACATTTTGGGGCCAGATCGGCTCTCTCTGAATAACCTCTTCTATGTCATGGACACCATTCAAAGAATAGCTCAACCGCTACATGTGCTTTCGGAAAAGGCATGGCCGGCCCAAGCCCCTGTGCTGCCTAGAGCCAAGGTTGAATTGCTGCCCCCTCCCAAAAAAAGTGCCGTGTATGAGCATATCACAGAGCTCCACAGCAATAAAATTCACAGTAATGTGTGTGTGTTTAATGTATTACAGAGCTCCACAGCAATAAAACTCACAGTAATGTGTATGTATAAACATATTACAGAGCTCCACAGCAATAAAACTCACAGTAATGTGTATGTATAAACATAATACAGAGCTCCGTAGCAATAAAACTCACACTAATGTGTATGTATAAACATATTACAGAGCTCCGGAGCAATAAAACTCACAGTAATGTGTATGTATAAACATATTACAGAGCTCCGGAGCAACAAAACTCACAGTAATGTGTATGTATAAACATATTACAGAGCTCCGGAGCAATAAAACTCACAGTAATGTGTATGTATAAACATATTACAGAGCTCCGGAGCAACAAAACTCACAGTAATGTGTATGTATAAACATATTACAGAGCTCCGGAGCAATAAAACTCACAGTAATGTGTATGTATAAACATATTACAGAGCTCCGGAGCAATAAAACTCACAGTAATGTGTATGTATAAAGATATTACAGAGCTCCGGAGCAATAAAACTCACAGTAATGTGTATGTATAAACATATTACAGAGCTCCGGAGCAATAAAACTCACAGTAATGTGTATGTATAAACATATTACAGAGCTCCGGTGCAACAAAACTCACAGTAATGTGTATGTATAAACATATTACAGAGCTCCGGAGCAATAAAACTCACAGTAATGTGTATGTATAAACATATTACAGAGCTCCGGAGCAATAAAAGTCACGGTAATGTGTATGTATAGACATATTACAGAGCTCCGGAGCAATAAAACTCACAGTAATATGTATGTATAAACATATTACAGAGCTCCGGAGCAATAAAACTCACGGTAATGTGTAGAGTGTCTAGTTGAGGCCCAAAATGCTGCCCCTGGCAAACTGCTGCCTGGAGCCATGGCTCCATCTCGCCCCATGGACGAGACGGGCCGGCCCTGGGAGAAGGGGTTATTATTCTTGGGTCTAAATCCTGATCCGCATGCCATTTCCAGTATCGATAAAACACCCTCTAGGTCTGGATATAGTAAAGCAATAACGTATACTGGATGCTTTTCTGTGTATGTTTTATGTTTGACAAAGGTACAACGTGAATGACAATAAGGGGAAAAAAAGCAGAAAAGGCAAATGAACGGACGAGATGATAACAAATCTGAGAAACGGGAGTCTTACGAAGCCGAGATCATTTTCTTTAACGAGGAGCCGCGTTCGTGCAGTTTGCTGTATCCAGATATACCTAATCCCAAAACAAATATCTTTCAAGGACTGTATCAATGACACAGGGTCTCCTCCGGAGATAACAAGGAAATTAGATTTCGGTGACGGAAAAAAACAGACAGTATTATCTTTCAGATAAAGGACATCTATAGGTTGAACGTGCAACATGGAAAGCTTCAAAGCGATGCTTGGTGGATGTGTTTGTGAAGTGGCTTCAAAGTGCTGCTTTATGTTTATGGTCTTCTTACACACATAGGGCCCTATTCCCTAGTTCGCGCTAAAATGAGAATGCTAATGGGGAAGATCTGCACCTGCAGGTTTCCCCATAGCGTCCCCATTTTAGTGTAATATTCCAGGGCAGGCGCTAACTCAATCCCTCACCCCAGAACGCTGGGATAGTCACGGTAGTGCTTCTGCGCCGATCCGAGTATCACCTCCTGGAGTCCATAGGACCTGATGTGCTGCGACCAACTGGATCAGAGGTCGCCGAGCTGTGTATAGCCCTGAAAGAAGGTCTCTCGACCTGATCAGACCCCCGACACCTTAACTTAATATTTATTATTTAATTATTATCCCACTAATACAGATCAGGAAGCATACGGTTCTTAATAATTAGACGCGTGCGATTCGTTTCGTTTTGAATCGCAATTCGTCTAAATTTTCGGCAACTCCTATTCCTATTTCGGAAGAATTTCTGAAAATACTATGGATTGCATATCGGCTATATCCAAAACGAATCGATATATACCAAATCGATTTGTGTTGTTTCTGTATATAACAAATTGAATTTGTTATCTAACTCTGACTTCTAACCCTAACTCCTAACCCTAACCCTAACCTAGGGTTAGATTAGTGTGCGGAATTAGGCTTAGATATTACAGTTAAAAGCTAGGGTTAGAAAAATTAAGGTTAGGAATTAGGGCTAGAAAAATTAAGGTTAATTAGGGTTAGAAATTAGGGTTTTTTACCTCCCCTCCTTTTTGATGTCTTTCTTTGTGCTTGACTGTGTCTGGCCCTGCGCAGCCGTTACTTTTTCGTTCAGTTTTTTGTACAGCTGCTATGCTTTCAAAATAAAAAATTTAAATATAAAGAAATAAAGAAATTAGGGTTTTAACCCTTTCCCACCACAGGCTTTGAAGACGTGGGGCGTACTAGTACGTTCCGTTGACCTCTATGGGCAGCCTCGGCCAGCAGTCGGGCATTAATTCCCTCTCGCCAGGCATCACCAACCCTTCGTTAAGGGGTTAAAAAATAAAAAATTGTTGTTGTAAAAAATAAAAATTATATTTTAAAAATTATTATGGGCCAAATAAAGATAAGGTTTAGGGTTAGACATTAGGGTTGGGTCTAGGAATTAGGGTTAGGATCAGATACTAGGGTTAGGGTTAGAAATTAGGGAGAATCAATTAGGTGAGCATCAAAAGAAGGTACAGAAGTTGTCTAAAAGTGAAGCAAATGCAAGTGAAATGGAGCAGAATATTAGGCGAGCCGTCCACTGGAACCGTATTTGTGCGTTCGTGTGATCATCCGTAGTCGTAACACTAATCCCAAAACACAGAGGAGAATCAACCCTATTCCACTGCCTCCTACCTCCATCGGACAACTTCAGACAACTTTCAGGGTTATTCAAAGAGAGTCAATCTGGCCTCGAAATGTAATAGGACACTGAAATTCAGCATTCGGTGACATTTCGGGGCCATTCGGCTATTCAGAGAGCAGGCAATTCGCCAAATCCTGGCGAATTGCCGGCACATACGGTGCCTGTTCGGTGCCTGTTCGAGGGCAGTGAATCCTCATAGAGAAGCAATGCTTCGGCTATTCAGAGAACACAAACAGCAGGGAAAAGTTGCCGAAATGCCCTGCTGTTCGGTGGTTTCATTCGACAGGTTTATTCAGGTGAATCCCATAGGCTTCAATGTTAAAAATATTCCCGTTTTAATTCAATATCTAATAAATCGTTTATTATTTTAATCTGCAGCAAAAAGTCTCTTTATTTATAGATTTCTGAGGATCTTTTAGGAATCTTTTGGAAGAAAATTTGCAAACTTTTTTCTGGGTTTTTTTAAATTCTTTTTTCTGTAACAGCCCTTTATATTATTATTCATTGGATCTTATATGTAAATTACAGACATTTTCGTTCAGTACTTTTTTTGCAAACAGCAAACTTTCAAGCGTACTGTTTTGTTGTTGTTTTTTTTTCACCTCGTTCGTCTGCATGATGGCTTTTTCTGGCGGCTGCACTGCGCTGTGATCGGCGGTTAGTCGGGTTTCTCTGGCGTGTTCGGCATTGTTAATCCAGCTGTTTCTGCGGGTTTCAGTGAGTGTTCGGTGAGTATTCGGTGGGTTTGCGGCGAGTGTTAGGGAGGTTTGCGGTGAGTGTTCGGCGGGTTTGTGGCGAGTGTTTGGCGGGTTTGCGGCGGGTTTTCCCTGCACTGCGGGGCTCTGCGGTGCATGCTGAATACACTGCAGAGTCGGCGAAATAGGATCACCGAATCACCCCAAAGTACAGGGAACAAAAAGTCACCGAACGTACGGTGACTTTTCGATTCTCTTTGAATAACCCTCTCAGTGTGACGAGAACAGCCTAGCGATCTTTCCCATTTCAATGGGATTTGTAAGACAAAGTCGGAAGATCTGGTTCTGAAAACATGAAAAAAGATGAATTGTATAGTTAAACCGCCGTGTCGCGGCAGGGAAATTGTCCCATAGAGAAGTGATTCAGTTCGACAGGTGAAGCCCATAGGATTTTTTCGATTCCATTTTTTTTTTTACTAACCGTTTATTCCTTTCATTTTCAGCAAAATGTATTTTTATGTATTTATTTTTCTGAACATCTTTATGGATTTTTTTGATGAAATTTTTGATTCCTGTTTTTTTAAAAAGCTCTTTCTTTCCTTCATTGTAGAAAACAACCGGACTGAAAGAAAGAAAAAAAAACAGCTTCCGAACGATGGCAAAGACCTGAAGGAGACTCTGGCTGCTGTCCCTGGTGCTGCACCAGGGACAGCAGCCAGGGTTTTTGGCAGCACTCGGCGGCAGGGGGGTTCCCCAGTTCGGCGGTCTACCCATCGGTCAATCTGGGTCGTCCATATTCGGCTCCAGTGGATGACCCAGATCATTGAAAAAAGTTGTCTGTGGACGGACAGCCAAGTCGGTCGTCCGACTTTGCATCCAGTGGACGACCAGCCTTAGAGTTTAGGATTAGGGTTAAAACTAACCCTAAATGTAACACTAACCATTAAAGAATATCAAAAGGCAACCTAACCGTAATTTCTATCCCTAACCCTAATTTCTAAACCTAGCTAAGAAAAACGACGGTCATTTTTGGACCTGATTGTGACAGACCCCTCTGTCCACTTGTCCGGCTCTCCAGAAACCCACTCACTGGATCGGCCCGGCCTTCGAATCACTAACCGATTCGATACCTCGAGTGCCGGATCCGCTCTTTCGATCTGCTCTTTCTAGTCGCTGCTCTTCACTGATGCATGGTTTGGAAAGAACCGCTAAGTGTCTTCACAGGTTAGATGGCTGTAGCTCTGAATGAGACGCCCAGCAAGCTGCATGTTCAAACAGGAGACTGTTTTATTCAGCACAAAAACACAGGTATTTTTGATACAGCCTTCAAACTTCCCTCAACAACAGATAACAGGGTAAAGCACACAAACTCCCCAATCGGTGATCAAACACAGGAATTTACCTAAACCATTGTTCCAATAAATCAGATTGGGACAGTGTTTGCCTAAAACAAGGGTAGATTAACAACTCCTCATACATGCAATAGATAAACAGATAGACAATAGCATTCTCGCCTAATCACAGATTCACACAAACATTTGCACAAAGAGAGGTCTGCACTCTAAATCCAAAACACATCTCCAAGTTCAAATGACGCACGTCACAGGGGAACAGTCTGTATAACGGGGAGCGGGCTCCCAAACTGGGAAGGGGCCAGGGAGTAACAGTTGCAATATAAAGTCCACAGAGCAAAAACTCAGGGAATAAACACTGTTTATGGGGATAGGTCCTAACACAGGGGAATACAAAGGCAATAAAGTCTGTCTGTGGCTTCAAGCAAGGGAGTGCCATGTCGGGTCCGAGAGACTGATTATCCAGTATGGAAGTGGCTGAATTCTACGTGTAAAAAGTCGTCCACGTCCAATTCGGCCGTGGCCAAAGTACCACTCCATTTTTAAAAATGCCTCTTTTTTAACATGTCTTTCTTGAAGCAGCTGTTTTTGCATGTCATTTTTATAGTAATCCCACAGAGAACAACCCAGAGCTACAGCACAGCGTCCATGAAGCTCTTATTTCATCAATGGATACCTCCCATGCTAGACTTTGAAATGTAACGACTGAATTCAGCAGTTCTGGAACGCATCGTCATTAAATACGTAGTCAGAGCTGGAATGGAACACATACAGGGTTATTCAAAGAGATCCGAATTGGGGCCGAAAGGCAACCGAACGCTGAAATTCAGCATACGGTTACCTTTCCTGGCCATTCGGCTATTCAGAGAGCAGGCATTTCGCCAAATGTTGGCGAATTGCCTGCACATTCGGTGCCTGTTCGAGGGCAGTGAAATCCCCATAGAGAAGCAATGCTTCGGCTATTCAGAGAACAAAAACCAGCAGTGAAAAGTTGCCGAATTGCCCTGCTGTTCGGTGGTTTCATTCGACAGGCTTATTCAGGCGAATCCCATAGGCTTCAATGTTAAAAATATTCCCGTTTTAATTCAATATCTAATAAACCGTTCATTATATTATTCTGCTGTAAAGAGTCTCTTTATTTACAGATTTTTTAGGATATTTTAGACATTTTTGGGATTATTTTGCAAACATTTTTTTCTGGGTTTTTTTAGTCTGTTTTTTCTTTTTATTATCATTCATTGGATCTTATATGTAAATTTCAGACATTTTCGCTCAGTAGTTTCTTTGCAAACAGCGTTTCACTTTTCAAACATTCAAGCGTACTGTTTTGTTTTCTTTCACTCCATTCGTCTGCGGTGTCAGGTTTATCCGGCGGCTGCTCTGCGCTGTGATCGGCTAGTGCTCGGGTTTTTCCGGCGTGTTCGGCGGGGTTAATCCAGATGTTTTTGCTGGTTTCAGTGTGCATTCGCCTGAGTTTTACGGTGAGTTTTCGGTGGGTTTGCGGCGGCTTTTCCCTGCACTACGACGGCCCTGTGGTGCTTGCTGAATACACCGCAGGGTTACCGAAATGGGATCGCCAAATCGCGCCGAATTGAAGAGAACGAAAAGTCACCGAACGTACAGTGACTTTTCGATTCTCTTTGAATAACCCTGATGGACATTATTCAAAGCTGGATTGCATGATCATAACCCACATGGAGACGCGATGGGACTGGTAAAAGTTACAGGTTGCTGTATTGTTACTGTAGAGGACTGAGAATCCCAGAATACAAAGGGTAGAAAATCCCTCTATGAACTTCTTTCATCAGTGCATGAAAAAAACATCGGGCTTTAAAAAAATAATTATCATTGGAAGGTTAAGTTTTAGAAAGAGGTATTTGATGCTAAAAAAAAGAGCGTGCTTGCAGTGTCACCCAGCACCATACTAGTGTCAATTTACTAACTCCGGTAAGCTGGAGAATAGATGCTGGGGTTAGGGTTAGTATTAGAGTTACTATGTGTTACTATTTTTATTTTTCTGTAGCACCCTAACGTAATGAAACTTTTTTAAACACTGACTTTATTGCCGTTTTTCCTGTAGTGACCACAAGATGGCATCGTTATGATAGTAAACCCGTCCGAGTCCTATTCCAAGGTTGTCGTTAAGCTCAGCGTTCGAGACGCGCAACATAACACCAGACGTTATTAGCTTAATTTTTCCACGTCCTATTCCAGTCTTGCCGATAAAGGAGATGTTCTACCCTTAGTGTCTCGCGGCTTGTGAGCGCTTACTGTACTCGTCGTCTCCTATACTTAACATGGAATGCACAAGCTGAAAAGAAATGCAAAAATAGCGACCTATTCCAAGGTGCTGAATAAACGTAAAGTCTCGGAGCAAACCAGGGTAATGTAACCCCTCCTAAAAGCTGGTGTGACGCTCATAACGATACGTAAACCCTGGTGTAACTTCCCTGAGCGGGTGAAGTCTATGGAGCTGTTAAGGGTCTGGTTAAGTTTACACCAGTGCTGAGATACACACACAGGGGTTAGTGAGTTTCAGCTGCGCCCGCATCCACTTTCAGCAGCGCCAGGCAGTAATTTCACTGCGCCACACACTGCATAACGTCTTGCTAAGAAATTTTAACGTCTCCAGCCGACTTTAGCGTCTCGACAGGCGTCTTGGTTGGACTAAGGACGCTAATTGTGAGACGTTAGCGTTAACGGCTAGAACGTGATTTTTCCATAAGCGTCTTTTAACGTCAACCTTGGAAGAGGGCCCTTCAATTCTGACAAACAAAATGTTTGACTTGACCTGTTGTCCTAGGCTGAGTTTGCACTGGAAAATGTCACTCAGAAGGCATCTCAGCAATCCCCGTTTCTGTGAATTTTGAGTTTAATCCCGCTGTCTCTCATGCAACATTCCCTGAGAGTAGGCTTGTGCACCGATTTTTTTTTTTTTTTCGGTTCGTTCAGATTTTGTAAATTTTCGTCTCGACTCATTTCGGCCGATTTCCGTTTCGGTTCGGTTCGTTTTTCGTATCGACTTTTTTTTCGTGATTTCGGAAATTTTTGTGTTTTTCAGAAAGTCTGTTCTCCTCGTTTCAAAGTGTCTATTCGTTTTGATGTAAACTAATAGTTTTTCGGATACGATAATTATACGATACGATAATTCTGCCATTGAGATTTCTCTTGTTTTACAAGAAGGATACATTGAGATTTCTCTTGTTTTACAAGAAGGATACATTGAGATTTCTCTGGTTTTACAAGAAGGATACATTGAGATTTCTCTGGTTTTACAAGAAGGATACATTGAGATTTCTCTGGTTTTCCAGGAAGGATACATTGAGATTTCTCTGGTTTTCCAGGAAGGATACATTGAGATGGGAATGATACAAAATTTAATTACAGAATCAGCGATATAAATACGATGTCCGAAATTACTGAAATGGAACCGAAATCAGCAATGAAGCCGAAATCACGAATTGAACGAAAATGAATTTAAATTTTACACATTTCAACTCCATTCAAAAATTCCGAAATAGTTTCGTTTCGGCTCGAAAATATTTTTGGATCTGCCGTTTTCGGATCTGAAAATTTTCGGAAAATCGGCCGAATTCGAATGCACGAATCGGGAAATTTTGTGAAAATTCCGAAATTCCGAAACCCGAAACGCACATCCCTACCTGAGAGAGGAATGTCTGACTATTAGAGGTTTATGCAATGTATTAAATGGTTCCCAGTATTCCTCTGTGTATCCCTCCACCAGCCTGCCCGGATCTCGCTCGTGCAAGCTCTCGTCCGTCTCCATGGGGTCCTATGGACTCTTGGAGCTGATAACACCACAGCGCTTAGCACTAGACATGTGCATTCGTTTTAGTACTAAAACGATTTAGTCAGAATTTTGGGATAATTTAGTTTTCATATGACTCAAGAGATACGAAACTGCTCAGTACAAAAAACGAAAGAAACTAAAATAAAATGCACTACATTTTAGTTTCAGTCCTTTTTGTGATATTACATTGATGAGTGAAGAAGACCAGCAATGAAGAGCGCAACATCGCAAAGCTACAGAAAAGGTTTGCATGCGTAACCCTTCCCGACCCCTACCCGAAAATCTGACAGTGATAGAGCTCCAGAATACTCACTCGCAGCACAGACAGCCAGCACAGGAGAGGAAACATTTACTTAAGATGATAAAAGCAGCTGGAGAAGGAAAACCTTCAAATAAATCACACTGAAAGCTAATGACAGAGGAGGGCTGGATAGTAAAAACCCCTTTATAACAAGCAGCGCTGGGAGAAGAGAGGGACTTTATAAAACGTGTGTTATCTCCCCTCCCACTCTGCATAATAGGGGCTTAGGTCTGATACATTTTATATTATCCAGGAGCACTATCCCCCTTTCCTCATCTATAATACACGTTTTATATAAAGTCCCTCTCCTCTCCCAGTGCTGCTTGTTATAAAGGTTTTTTTTACATCTGATACATTTAGTATCCAGCTCTGCCAGTTACCCTGTTATTATGAGCCTTCTGTGTGATTTATTTGAATGTTTCCCTAGATTTAAAGTGCTTTATTTTATTATAAAAATCTCTGAGCTTTCAGACTGATTTACGTTAATATTTTCCCTCTCCCCTGCTTTTATATTCCTGTGTCTCCCCCACAGAGAAACAAAGTTTAAGTAAAGGTTCCCTCTCCTGTGCTGGATAAGCAATGCATTCCGAAATTCTGCACCCTCCACATGCCAATGCAGTAGGATGTTCTATACACAGAGGGGCACTAATTAATGCAGGTGGATGTTGTATACATTATACAGAGAGGGGTATTAATTAATGCAGGAGGATGTTCTATACATTATACAGAGAGGAGCCTTTTTTTTTAGCCCTTTAAATCCAGTGGCTGTGAGCGCTGAGATCGGCTGCTTGTTATATTATCTCTCAGTACAATGTATCAGGCTCAGCTGTTACAGTAACTGACTGTAACAGCGCTCAGAGTTTCAGTAAAGCAAGGAAATAATATTGTTCTAACCTCAAATATAAAAATATTATTTACTAGTTTTACTGAAACTTAGTAACTGACTGTAACAGCGCTCAGAGTTTCAGTAAAGCAAGGAAATAATATTGTTCTAACCTCAAATATAAAAATATTATTTACTAGTTTTACTGAAACTCTGAGCGCTGTGATGAGCAGCAGTCAGTTACTGTAACAGCTTTGCCTGACACATTGTGCTGAGAGTGAGAGATACTGTAACAAGCAGCGATTTCAGCCCTCTGAGGAGCCACTACAATAGTAATTGTATCCACTGGTTTTCAGATAAATGAAATTAGTTTTCATACTAAAGAACTGAAAACGAATTTCTTTAGCAACTAAATAAATTGCATTTTAGGACTAATCAATTAGTTCAAAACGAAATTTTGTGCTGTGCACATGTCTACTTAGCACCATTAGTATTATCTCCCTATGGCTCGAAAATGTTACAACTCCAGCTGTTGGCAAAGCGACTCGGTCGTAATATGGACATTGAAGGCGTGCCGCAAATGGAAAACGACAGACGCAAAACGTTTTCCACTTGCGTCTTGCCTTTAACGTCCAAGTTGTGAAGATCTGGTTTTGCTCTGCGCTGCCTGCTCTCTTACTCCGATCACTAGAGGAATTAGATATTCTTCTCAATTTGTTTTGCTCTGGACATAACGTCCATTGGAGGAACGCTATAGACTGAGTTTGCCCCATTTCCAGGTAAATTAAACTGTCTGCACTGTATTGGTATGTTGATAAATGCAATTGCAAGGCTGACCTGTGCGGCGATCGCGTGCGGTGCAAGCCGAATTCTCCCAGTCAATAGAGCGCTGCCAGCTAACATATGGTTTCTTTACGCTCAGGTATCCATGCGTATAATGAACAGGAAAATACAAATGTTGCCTTAAAACGTCCCAGATGCCTAAAATAATCCTAGAAACGTTTAAAGGAACAGCTGTTCTACCTTTATACAGTACATTTAAAGTTTGGCCTCGGGAGCGAGCAATGCATATCCTCTTGGTTAAAAAGTTATTTGACCTAACAATTTGCTTTGGGGAAAGAAAGTTATTTGACCAACTTTTTATTGTTTTCTTTTAATCAATAAAGTTTTAAAAAAAGATTGCCGGGCCGGACACACAGCCGCCAGGTCACAGGGACAGCTGGATACATGGCACACAGGTCACAGGGATGGCTGGGTACACGGCACACAGGTCAGAGGGATGGCTGGGTACACGGCAGACAGGACACAGGGATGGCTGGGTACACAGCAGACAGGACACAGGGATGGCTGGGTACCCGGCAGACAGGACACAGGGATGGCTGGGTACACAGCAGACAGGTCACAGGGATGGATGGGTACACAGCAGACAGGACACAGGGATGGCTGGGTACCCGGCAGACAGGTCACAGGGATGGCTGGGTACCCGGCAGACAGGTCACAGGGATGGATGGGTACACAGCAGACAGGACACAGGGATGGCTGGGTACACGGCAGACAGGACACAGGGATGGCTGGGTACACAGCAGACAGGTCACAGGGATGGCTGGGTACACGGCAGACAGGTCACAGGGATGGCTGGATACACGGCAGACAGGACACAGGGATGGCTGGGTACCCGGCAGACAGGTCACAGGGATGGCTGGGTACACAGCAGACAGGTCACAGGGATGGCTGGGTACACAGCAGGCAGGTCACAGGGACAGCTAGATACATGGCACACAGGACACAGGGATGGCTGGGTACACAGCAGACAGGTCACAGGGATGGCTGGGTACACGGCAGACAGGTCACAGGGATGGCTGGGTACACGGTAGACAGGTCACAGGGATGGCTGGGTACATGGCAGACAGGTCACAGGGATGGCTGGGTACACAGCAGACAGGTCACAGAGATGGCTGGGTACCCGGCAGACAGGTCACAGGGATGGCTGGCAGATAGGTCACAGGGATGGCTGGGTACACAGCAGACTGGTCACAGGGATGGCTGGGTACACAGCAGACAGGTCACAGGGATGGCTGGATTCACAGCAGACGGGTCACAGGGATGGCTGGGTACAAGGCAGATAGGTCACAGGGATGGCTGGGTACACAGTTGACAGGTCACAGGGATGGCTGGGTACACAGCAGACAGGTCACAGGGATGGCTGGATTCACAGCAGACTGGTCACAGGGATGGCTGGGTACAGGGCAGACAGGTCACAGTGATGGCTGGGTACATGGCAGACAGGTCACAGGGATGGCTGGGTACACAGCAGACTGGTCACAGGGATGGCTGGGTACAGGGCAGACAGGTCACAGGGATGGCTGGGTACACAGCAGACAGGTCACAGGGATGGCTGGGTACACAGCAGACAGGTCACAGGGATGGCTGGGTACACAGCAGACTGGTCACAGTGATGGCTGGGTACATGGCAGACAGGTCACAGGGATGGCTGGGTACACAGCAGACAGGTCACAGGGATGGCTGGGTACACAGCAGACAGGTCACAGGGATGGCTGGGTACACAGCAGACAGGTCACAGGGATGGCTGGGTACAAGGCAGATAGGTCACAGGGATGGCTGGGTACACAGCAGACTGGTCACAGTGATGGCTGGGTACATGGCAGACAGGTCACAGGGATGGCTGGGTACACAGCAGACAGGTCACAGGGATGGCTGGGTACACAGCAGACAGGTCACAGGGATGGATGGGTACAAGGCAGACAGGTCACAGGGATGGCTGGGTACACAGCAGACAGGTCACAGGGATGGCTGGGTACACAGCAGACTGGTAACAGGTCTCTGGAGCAAAACAAGGAGGATGGTCTGGGGCAAAGTACACAATGATTAAAGGGATGGGGTGTCAGATCTGGTTTATGCAAGAGGTAAATGGGAGTAATAATCTGGCAGAGGGTATGGTGTGAGGCCGGACTAAATAAGGATCAAGGAACAAGAAAAATGGGGATAAGAGCCAGGTCATGGCCAGCAAGTAGCACCACTCCAGGGGAGTGGGAGTATGAGGTAGTGCACTGTGAGCCAAAGGGGGCAAACCCCTAAAGCCTGGGCTCAAGATTGTGACATTTGGCTAGACAGGAATTCAACGCCTGCACAGGCCGTTTGCTTTTTCTGCTGTTTTCAGCAATTTTATTTTTTTTATTTCATTGTGCTGCCATTGCTACAATATTAGTTGAATTTTTATACAATTTTATTGAATAAATATATATATATACATAAAATATATTACACTATACAGTATTATTTTGTAATATAATTCTTTACATCATTTTTTTTTAGACTTTTTCACAGGTATTTTCAGCACACCGACACTTAGCGAATAACCTCTATAATATTTTTTGATTATTTATTTTATTATCTAAATTAAATGACTTAATAGTAAGGCTAATAACCTATCACATGAAATAAATAATAGATTTCCTGCCTAGCATTTCCCCCCCCCCTCATTTGTCCGCTTGCCCTGTGACAAAATCAACAAATAAAAAAAAAATCCCCAAAAATTGGGATAATACTAGCAAAACCGAAAAAGGTTAATTCTGCTCTGATAAAAAAATATTGCTGAAAAATGCCTAAAAAAAATGCAAAAACATAATTAAATAAAGAGACTTTTTGCTGCAGATTAAAATAATAAACGTTTAATAGATATGGGATAAAAATGGGAATATTTGTTATCATTGAAGCCTATGGGATTCGCCTGAATAAACCTGTCGAATGAAACCACCGAACATCAGGGCATATCACTGACATTTCTTTGCTGTTTGGTGTGACCCTGAAATTTCACCATACGAAGAAATTCACCATTCGTGCAATTTCAGGGCCAGTTCGGCTCTCTTTGAATAACCTTGAAAATCTAAAAAGGACCAAAGGGGTTATTCAGAAAGAGCCGATCTGGCCCCAAAATGTACCCGGACACTGAAATTCACGGTGACATTTCGGGTCCATTCGGCTATTCAGAGAGCAGGCAGTTCACCTAATTTTGGCGAATTGCCTGCACGTACGGTGCCTGTTCGACAGCAGTGAAATCTTCCATAGAGAAGCAATGGTTAATCTATTCAGAGACACCGAACAGCAGTGAAAAGTTGCCGAACTGCCCTGCTGTTTGGTGGTCTCATTCGGCAGGTTTATATTCAGATGAACCACATAGACTTCAATGTTAAAAATATTCCCGTTTTAACTCAATATCTAAAACTGTTTATTATTTTATTCTGCAGCAAAAAGTCTCTTCATTTATAGATATTTTGTTTAGGATCTTTTAGCAAAATATTTTTTCTGGGTCTTCTTTTACATTGTTTTTTCTGTAACAGACCTTTTTATTATCATTCATTGGATCTTATGTGTAAATTCCAGGCATTTTCGTTCAGTAGTTTTTTTGCAAACAGTGTTTAAATTTTCAAACTTTCAAGCGTACTTTTTTTTTACTAAATTCGTCTGCTTGTCGGCTTTTTCCGGTGGCTGATCTGCGCTGTGATCGGCGGCTCATTGGCTTTTTACGGGGTGTTCGGCCTGGTTTTTGCGGCGCTTTCTGCGGGTGTTCGGCAAGTGTTCAGCAGGTTTTCGGCGGATTTTCCCTGCACTACGGGATCCTGCTGTGAATGCTGAATTCGCCACAGGGTGGCGAACTGTGATTCTCCAAAGTGCGGGGAACGAGAGGGCACAGAAATGTCGCCAACATTTCGGTGCTCTCTGAATAACCCTGCATGTATTGTGCTTCTTTGCTGCCGTCCTGTGACTAGTACGTTTGAAATAAATCGCTGATATCACCGTCGCTATCCATGCAGAATGCGGAATTTACAAACTATATTACAACAAGTAAATATTTCATTAATGGGTGTTTATATTTTAAGCTGATTTTCTTTCCAGAGCTTTAATTGAAAAGGCAGCGTGTATTAACATTTCCCAAGCAGATTCCGCTAAATGTTGTCGAATGAATAATTCATGAAATAATATTGTTGGAAATTATATTAAATAAACATCAGCGAGCTACAGAATCCGAGATAATACGGGAGATAATTCGGCTCTTTTAGTTTTCTAGTTTTCGACACCGTTTGTAGAGATCGCGCCTTTTCAAGCGTTTTAACAAGAAATAATGTTCATAATTAAAACCCTTTTAGAGCTTATTTTAACACAGTATCACCGGCGTGAAATGAAAGGATTTCGTGTTTCTTTGTCGCGGAGCTTAGTTTTGGAAGGAAGTGGAATGATCCTACAAATCTGTATTAACAAGACTTTGCTGGAGATGCCCACAGCCGCCATCTTTATCCGGCACGGAAAGCGACGCAATCAAGGTCCACCGAGACAAACCAAAAGGTGTCTGTGATAATCCTTATCCTCACCATAGTAAATCTAGTGCAGGAAAACCTGAAGGGCTCAATTTATATGAGTGGTATGCCCCCCCATTGGCTTACCCTTCCTGTCTCCAAGTGTCCCCAAGGTTGTTAATACCACCGCTGCAGTTCCTGCTTGTCTGGCATCTTGGTGTGCTCATGGTTGCCCCGTGTCCAGGTGGCCTCATCTTGGGACTCCATTACATGAGTGGTATGCCCCCGCAGCTTACCCTACCTTTCTCCAAGTGTCCCCAAGGTTGTTTTAATACCACCATTGCAGTCCTTGCTTCTCTGGCATCTTGGTGTGCTCATGGTTTCCCCTGTGTCCAGGTGGCCCCCTCTTGGTGCTCCATTACATGAGTGGTATGCCCTCCTGCGGCTTACCTTTCCTGTCTCCAAGAGCCCCAAGTTTGTTCAAATACCACTGCTGCAGTCCCTGCTTGTCTGGCATCTTGGTGTGCTTGTGGTTGCCCCCGAGTCCAGGTGGCCCCATCTTACGCAGGTGACATTATAATGACGCACCCTTGTCATTCCTCCAAACTTCACTACCCTAGATGACACTCCTGCATGGGGTGCATCCATATCAGTCCTCTAAATACCGCAAACTGAGATGAACTCACCAATGCAACATAACCAACGCACCTGCTCCAGGTCCACCGAAATGACACTGGACTCTGGAAGATTACTGCCCAGAGTTCCTTCATCCCCAATGGATGCAGAGGTAGAAGGACCAACAGCCATGGGAGGTCCCCCACAGTCACTTCTCCCTATAATTACCCAGCACTCCATTCTTGCAGTGCTTGGTTATTCAGTTGTCTCAGTGCTGGTGACCTGGCGTTCCAGTGTGTTCCTGCCTTAACGTGGGTAAAAATATTTGGAGGTTGCTAAAAGATACAGTACCTCTTCTGAGTCATTTAGCTTCCAAACACAGGGGTTTAGCTCTGCGTAGAAGGAGCTGATGAACAGCTAGTGCTGCTGTCATAAAATCGTTGTTGTTCTCCATGTCCCTAGAGCAGGGGTGCTCAACCTTGGCCCTTCAGATGTTTCGATAAATACATCTCCTTTGATGCTCTGCCACTCATTACGTCAACAGAGTCTAGAAGGTAATCCAGATGTGGAGCCCTTGCTAACGGTGCTGGATGGGTATCAGCTATACCGTCCTGACGAGACCTTACGGGGTTGGAAGGGTTGTTGGGGGTTGTCGCGTCTCTCATGCAGAGGAGACCTCCTTGGCATTTCAGTCCCGGTCACACTTTTTAGGTGATAGCAGACAGATTTGCTTATGGTAACATCTTCTCTGTAGGAGCGACGTCGAGCTAAAATTCTGTATACAGCAAAGAAGCACGTTAATGAAGTCAAATCATCAGTCAAGTAATCAGTGAATTTCATTTACAGCAAAAAGTCTTTTTATTTATTTTGTGTTCCTAAGCAATGGCATTGTCCATTGGTCACGTCTAAAATGAGCAATACCACTTCCGTTACTCACCATCTCATTTCAAGGTCAGTGATGTTTTATACATAGATGCTGGGACACTGTTACCACACACACAGTCATCCCAGACACAAACACACGTGCAGTCACCCCCGAAACACACACACACGGTCACCCCAGACACACACACGCAGTCACCCCAGACACACACATGCAGTCACCCCAGACACAAATACAGGTGCAGTCACCCCAGACACACACACAGTCACCCCAGACACAAACACAGGTGCAGTCACCCCAGACACACACACAGTCACCCCAGACACAAACACAGGTGCAGTCACCCCAGACACACACACAGTCACCCCAGACACAAACACACGCAGTTAACCCAGACACAAACACACGCGTAATCACCCCCGAAAGACACACGCAGTCACCCCAGACACAAACACACGTGCAGTCACCCCAGACACACACTCGGTCACCCCAGACACACACACACATGCAGTCATCCCAGACACAAACACGCAGTCACCTAAGACACAGGCAGTCACCCCAGACACACACACCCCAGACCTCCTGGGAGCAGAGTAATATTGTAGACAGAGAGCTCAGAGGGCTGAAAATACCCCAAATGCACAGGATGGCGCTCCCGTACAGGGAAGAGAATTAGCAGAGGGAAGGGTTACATGAGTTCGCCCCCCAGGCTCTGTCATATCAGTGTTACCACCAGCCCTTCCCAGTAGTGTATTTAGGTTTTGTGCTGCCCTAGGCCTGACTAAACTCGTGCACCCCCTAATTTAAATTTGACACACCCCTTCCTGTCAAGGGCACACCTCTTCCTGGTTAATCCCCACCCTTCCTCTTTAAGCTCCACCTTTTCCTCTTAGAGCTCCGCCTTTTCCTCTCTTTATATTAAAAGTGGATACCAAGTGCCTACTTGTAAATTTTGTATACCATTTCAAATGTATCTATTGAGATAAAGAAAATTAAGAAATGTTTAAATTCAAGCATTTTTACAAAGAACAGCCACGCATGTCAAGTATACTGGATCACAGCCGCTCTAATTGGTTGAACAATAAAATCCACAGAAACGTGCACTGCATATGAGCGTATCACAGAGCTGCATAGCAATAAAACCCACAGAAATGGGCACTGTGTATGAGCATATCAGAACTGCACAGCAATAAAACCCACAGAAATGTGCAGTGTGTATGAGCATATCACAGAACTGCACAGCAATAAAACTCACAGTAATATGCAGTGTGTATCACAGAATCCACAGCAATAAAACTCCCAGCAATGCAATGTGCGGTGTGTATGAGTGCATCAGAATACACAGCAATAAAACTCACAGCAATGCAATGTGTGGTATGTGTCAGCGTATCAGAATCCACAGCAATAAAACTCCCAGCAATGCAATGTGTGGTGTGTGTCAGCGTATCAGAATCCACTGCAGTAAAACTCCCAGCAAACCGAGTGTATATGAGCACACAGCATTATGCTGTGGAGCATCTTGTCAGCAGTGGGGTGACACTGCCAGAGGGTGCACTGTAGCTTTGATTCCCTTCCCGGTGGGTGTTCAGTCCAGAATAGAGTCTGTGTTAACGAAAGGGCGGGCAGCTGCGCGCGTGCGTTTCACGTGGTTCAGCCAGTCATGTGGTACTGAGACTCAGAGAAATGGCAGTGAAATACCCTGATGTTCGGTGGTTTCAATCAGCAGGATTATTCAGGCGAACCCCATAGGTTTCAATGTTAAAAATATTCCCGTTTTTATGCAATATCTAATAAATCATTTATTGTTTTAATCTGCAGTAAAAAGTCTTTACTTATTGAATTTTTTTAGTACCTTTTAGTCATTTTTCAGATTTTTTTGGCAAAATTCCGCCCCCTTTTTTTAATAGCAGTTTTTCTTTTTTCTGTAACAGAACTTTTTTTTATCAACCATAGGATCTTATATGTAAATTCCAGACATTTTCGTTCAGTAGTTCTTTTGAAAACAGCAGGCCACGGGTTTGCGGTGGCAGCATTAAGCGGCTGACTCCATGCACTTTGGGGACCCTGTGGTGAATGGTGAATTCACTGCAGGGTGGGGAAATTTTATTCTCCTAAGTGCAGGGAACTACAGAACACCAAAACATTGGCGTCATTTCGGTGCTCAGTGAGTAACCCATTTAGTGGTGAGGTTTTTTGCTGCCCCCTGGAAAGTGAAATTGAAAGTGTAAATTAGTGAAATCTCAATGTATCCTCCCTGGTAAAATACTTTGCAAAAGTAAAAAAAAAAAAAATTTTTTTTTTTTTTTTAGGGGTGGGGCCACCCAGTGCGGGCCGCCGCCCCCTGGAAAGTGCCGCCCTAGGCCTGGGCCTAGTCGGCCTAGGCCAAAATACACCAGTGGCCCTTCCTCTCCCTCATTACACAAACAAGGTGTCACGGATAGTATACTCGCCTTGATAGGGTTTCGGCCAGCTACAGCAGCTTACAGCGCATACACCAATCACAGTGGGAACAGTGGGCTGCCGAGCAGCAATTTATCTGTCCGCGTCAACGAGAACACTCTCCCAGGGGGCGGTGCTTTGCCTGCTGTTGGGGGCGAGCCTGTGAAAGTACAAACTCGGGCTCTAAGCAGCTAGCACAGGGTGGGCAGGCCCAAAACATCTAGATCATACATAACAGAATTCTCTGTCCAGACTCGGAGCGCAACTGCAACGGAGGACCAGTCCGTCAGCCACACCTTTCTGCGGGCCATTTGTAACCGGTCCACAGGCCACTAATGGCCCACGGGCCGATACTTTGAGACCCCTGGATTAATCGATATGGAAAATTGTGTAGCGCTGCTTTAAAGACTGTGACTGTGTTCTGCTGCATTTAATTATTATGGCCACCAGAGGGAGACAGAGACCTATGGATTATGCTGGACAAACAAGGAAAGAACTGAACTACACCTACCATGATCCTTTGCGTGAGGACAGGAAGTGGGTGGTGTAGGAAGAGGAAAGCCATCAGCAGCCTCGTGCAGGGGAGAGGCAGAGTGAGCTGAGCGGTGAAAGGTGGAGGACGCACGTGAAACTGCCAGGGATCGTGACCAGGCCAGAATACAGGCGCTGCCTCACTGGTGCTGGAGATCGGGACAGTGACCCTGCAGAGACCTACCTACGCACCGCTGAGAGGTCTGAATGATAATCTGGTTCCGGCTGGACCCCGAGTTAGGAGACCGCGATGATCCATTGAGAGTGCAGGTGGTAGATCGTTGTACGCAGTGTGGAGATCGGACAAGCAGGGAGCGGATCCGGTGGCACAGAGTCCCAGTGCACAACAGAGAAAATCCTTGATCGGGTGCTGAACAGATTGTCTATCGGATGGGTGAGAGGCCTCCCAGGACGCAATTCCAAAAATAAGAAACGCACGCTGCAGTATTGTTTAAATCCACAGGGCCCCAACGTGACTAGTCGAAGATTTGTTTGTTTCATTCACTGGCCAGTTGAATACAGTACCCGGGTACCCGAGACAATACACATACACATTTTTGAGCTATTATTCACGAGACTTACACTCCAGAACTGAGGGGGTTAATCTTTTTCTTTTGCCGCCGCGTGTTTTTTCCCGCGTTACGAAATTCTGTCGCTTAAATATCGTATCTACGTTATATATGCTGCTTTGTTGGGATCAGTAAAGAATATAATCTATAAAAATCCAAAACAGTGCTGGTGTATATTTATTCCCTAGTGCGGTGAGACTAACCCGAGGTTAATTCAGCGGCTCCTCCGGGGGTGAGCGCTACACGTGGGGGCTCGTTCTGGGATTCCAGTCTCTGTGGAAACCGCAATTAAAGGGTTAATTATGGATCCAGACACTGCTGCCAAATGCTGTGAGGAGCAAAATAGCCAGATAGGGTTAAGTGTAGTTATGGACATTCCCGCAGACACTTGGGCCAAAGACAAAATCCGCCGGGCCGTGGCAGCACTGACACCAGATCATAGGGGGGCAATACTGGACATTAAGGCGAACCCAGAGACTTCTCACACATATGTTCTTTTTAAGTGGAGAAAGGATGTTCCGGTGTGTTTTCAGGGCGTGAGTGTGAAGCTGGCCGACGATGTGGAAGTTCGACTGGTCCAGCCCAGCGCGCCACGTGGTGATCCCGCGAATGTTCCCGCAGCTAGCCCGACAACGTCAGGTCACAGGGTACCGGATACTACTTCAACCCCGGTGACAGGGTTCCCTCCTGTTGCATTCTTTATCGCAATGGGAAAACTGGTGGAAACATTAGCCCAAAACTCTGCTGCGTCTCCCAATTATGGATATCGCAAGTTACGGTTTTATTCTGGTAAGGTCCCTGTGCCAACTGGAGAAGAGGACTTTGAGACTTGGATAGATCAGGCAGAGCAAGCAGTGGAAGAATGGGAAGTTGCTGACACCGTGAAGAGACAAAGGTTGATCGAGAGCTTAAGAGGTCCTGCTTCAGATGTCATCCGAAATCTGAAAAGGGACAAGCCAGGCTGCACTGCTGCGGAGAATCTAGAAGCTTTACAGGAAATTTTCGGGGGAGTGGAGGATTGTGCCGAGCTTATCCACAAGTTCTCTCACACCTATCAAAAGGAAGGAGAAGAATTGTCCACCTATGTCTGGCGGCTGGATAAAATCATCCATCAGGTCATTCTCAAAGGAGGCATGGAACTGAGTCATGCAAGCAAAGCTTTGATGGATCAAATTTTCAAAGGAGCACTTCCACTGGATCCCATAATGTTGAAATTTCAGACTAGATACCAGAGCAAGAGACTGACCTATTCCAAACTGGTCAAAGCTATCCGAGAAGAAGAGACCTTAATCAAGGTTAAAAGGGTTGCTAATGCTTCACACACAGTTTTCACCGCAGAAGTAGGAACTCTCTGTGTAGCAGACATACAGACTGAAGTGCTGGCTTTGAAAACTCAGATGTCGCAAATGATAGAGTTGATGACATTGCTGTCGGCTAAGGACACCAGAACTGAGGGGGTTGCTGTAGCCTCGAACAGGGGGGCTCCAAGTGAGACGCAAGAAGAAAATATGCCCACACTCTCGAGGAAGAAATGTTTTGGCTGCGGGGAAATCAACCATTTCAGGGCCCGGTGCCCAAAAGGGAGGGCCGAAAGGAAACCGGTCGAAGAACTCCTGAAGGCCGTGGAAAACCTGTTGTCCACCTTGCAAGCGGGAAACTCCAGAGGGCCCTGGTGAGGGAGCAAACTAGGCGCCCGACTGAAAAAAAACGCTCCAATTTTCAAGTCCCAAATGAAAGGCCGAGAGGGCCCAGATCCGTGCCAAATGCTGTGTCTGCCAGGACTGAAAGAGTTACTCCCTTAGTATCCGGTCCTATGTCGCGGGAAAGCAATGCACACCCAAGACCTCAACGAGTCAGGAAGAAGGCTAGGGTACAGCGAACTGGGTCTATACCTCCTGCGGCTACGAACAAGTTTCCTGACCAGCTGGTAGGTCCTTCTCCCATTGTTCCAATCCAAGTAGAGGGAGTCTACACTAAAGCTCTGTTAGACTCCGGGGCTCAAGTGACTTTGATCTATCGAGACTTCTACGAGAAGCACTTGAAACATATACCTCTAAAGAAACTAAAGGACCTTGAGATCTGGGGTATCAGAACTGAGAAACTTCCCTATGATGGATATCTACAGGTGAAGTTAGAAATCGGATCCGAAGTCATCGGACAGTCTGGAGGTTGTGATGCATTGGCCATTGTGTGTCCTCGCCCTTCAGGGGCCAACAGAAGTTCTATGATAGTGGGGACGAATACTGATCTGGTGAGACGTCTGCTGACTCCCATAGTGATGGAAGAAGGTTCTACAAGAGGAGTGCATCCGATGTTACATCCAGTCTATCAACGAATGATCGAAGAACAGAGGGCACCTGCTGAAGTGGGGCGTCTGTGGAGATTGGTAGGAACAGAGAAGGTTCTGCAATCAGGAGAAGTGGCGAGCTTCCGAGCTTCAGTCAAGTTGAACGGATCACAGCCGGGTCCTTATGTGGTACTGGAAACTGATCTCAGTCATGGGAGCGAGGCCAGAGTAGAAGTAGTCCCTGAGAAAATCTCTACCAGAGCTTTGAAACGGACACGAGGAAGAGTTTCAGTTAGTGTGTGTAATGTGTCTGATTCTCCAGTGATCCTGAAAGCACGAATGCCCATCGGACAAGTAGCTTCTGTTACACCTCTCTCCCCTACCGATTTAGGGGGGGAGTGAATAAAGAGATTCCAGCTGAAAGGTTCTATCCTAAAGATGCTCCCATCTCACCTGAATGGAAGAAGCGACTTCAGTCCCAGATTCTAAAATGGAAGGACTTGTTCTCGAAGGATGAGTTCGACGTGGGATTAGCTAAGAGCACTGAACATCGCATTCGACTACAAGAGGATAAGCCGTTTTGAGAAAGGTCAAGACGAGTTCCACTGGGAGACTTGGATGATCTACGAGAAGAGCTAAATGAACTACAGAGGACTAAGGTGGTTCAAGAATCCAGGAGTCCTTATGCCTCTCCCATAGTTATGGTTCGAAAGAAGAATGGTTCTATCCGTTTATGTATAGACTATCGCACGTTAAATCAGAGGACCATTCCTGATCAATATGCTACTCCTCGGATAGAAGATGCCCTACAGTGTTTGTCTGGAGCAAAATGGTTTAGTGTACTAGACCTGCGAAGTGGGTATCATCAGATACCAATGCATCCTGAAGACAAAGAGAAGACTGCGTTCATCTGCCCACTGGGGTTCTTTGAGTTCAACAGAATGCCTCAAGGCCTTACGGGGGCTCCCGCCACGTTCCAACGGTTAATGGAGAAGACAGTCGGGGATATGAACCTGATAGAAGTGTTGGTGTATCTAGATGATATTATTGTGTTCGGGAAGACTTTGGAAGAACATGAGCAGCGGTTGGAGAAGGTCTTGAAGCGGCTCAACGAAGAGGGGTTGAAACTGTCCCTGGAGAAGTGTCAATTTTGTCTACCTTCCGTTACGTACCTGGGACATGTTGTTTTGGCAAAAGGTGTTTCAATGGATCCTCGAAAGTTGGAAGCCGTAGCTTCCTGGCCTAGACCCCGAAATGTTACTGAACTTAGATCTTTCCTGGGGTTCTGCTCATATTACCGAAGATTCGTAGGAGGATTTGCTAAAATAGCTCAACCCTTGAATAAGCTCCTACAGAAAGAAGAAGTGGAAGAAGGCTCCAAGGCCTCTGATCGAAGTTCGTCGGCTCAAGGGCCAAGGAAGGCTCGAGAATCCATCCAGGAAGAATGGACTAATCAATGTGAAAGTGCCTTCATGAAGTTGAAAGAGAGTCTGACTCGAGCTCCCGTCCTGGCTTACGCTGATCCTCATAAGCCGTACGAATTGCATGTGGATGCCAGCAGACAAGGTCTAGGGGGAGTCCTATACCAAGAACATGATGGATTGTTGAGGCCTGTAGCGTATGTGAGCCGAAGCCTTACGCTTTCTGAGAAGAACTATCCTACCCACAAATTAGAGTTCCTAGCCTTGAAGTGGGCGGTAGTAGACAAGCTGAAAGATTAGCTGTATGGGGCTGAATTTGTAATAAAGACTGACAACAATCCTCTTACGTACGTCCTTACTACTGCGAAACTGGATGCAACGGGACATCGGTGGTTGGCCGCTCTGTCAGGGTTTCGGTTCAGCCTTAAGTATCGCCTTGGAGTAAATAATCGAGATGCAGATGCTTTGTCAAGAAGGCCTTATAATACAGAATGGACTCAGTTGACTCCAGATGGGGTGCAAGCCTTATGTCAAGGGGCCGAGCGCCGAGTCAAGGGAGTGATTGAGGCAGAGGCTACAGGAGTTATGGCTGCAGGCGTTCCAGAACTCTATTGTAATCCTACACAGCTGAGTGAAAGCTTACCTACTCTCTCGAAACAGGACCTGAGAGCAGATCAAGCCAGAGATCTCCTGATCGGATTGACAATAAAAGCAATGAACGCGGGTCAAAGGGGACTTCTGCTGACAAATTCTCCCGAAGGAGCTCGTTTGGTCTATAAAGAGTGGGCGCGGCTGAAGATGTCAGATGGGGTTGTCTACCGAAGGGGCCCCTTGAATAATGCTGAAGAAATGCAACAATTGTTCCTCCCAGAGAATCACAGAGAAAGTGTGTTGAGAGCATTGCACGATGAGCATGGACATTTGGGTGCAGAGAGAACTTTTAAACTGGTGCGAGACAGATTCTATTGGCCCTGTATGAGATCTGAAGTTGAAAGTTACTGCCAATCGTGTTTGAGGTGTATTCAGAGAAAGACCCTACCAACCCGAACTGCTCCAATGAGCCACCTGCAAAGTCAAGGACCCATGGACTTGGTGTGCATTGATTTCCTGTGCTTAGAGCCTGATGCTAGTAGGCAGGGAAATATCTTAGTAGTGACTGATCACTTCACTCGTTATGCACAAGCTTTCTCTACAAAAGACCAACGTGCTCCTACAGTAGCAAAAAATTTTAATGGAGTAGTTTTTCGTTCATTACGGTCTGCCACAAAGAATCCACTCAGATCAAGGCAGAGACTTTGAGAGCCGACTTGTCGGGCAATTGCTAGAAGTACTAGAAATTCAGAAAACTCGAACTTCTTCATACCACCCCCAAGGTGATGCTCAACCAGAAAGGTTTAATCGCACTCTACTGAATATGTTGGAGACACTGTCAGCTAAAGAGAAACAAAGTTGGAGTCGTCACATAGCTACGCTGGTGCATGCGTACAATAGTACTGAGAGTGATGCAACTGGATACTCGCCTTATCGTCTCATGTTTGGAAGAGAGGCTCGACTGCCAGTTGATTTAGCTTTTGGCCTATCTCTTGACCAGACGTCTGTCACTTCCTACAAAAATTATGTGGACAGACTCCGGGGAAACCTAGCTGCTGCATTTGAACAGGCCCATTTGACCTCAGAAGGTAGAGAGCAGAGAAACAAGCGAAATTACGATTTGAGAGTTCGGGTACAGGATCTACAGCCCGGCGATAGGGTTTTGTTAAAGAACTTGGGTGTTTCTGCAAGACACAAGCTGGCCGATAAATGGAGTTCTCAAATTTACATTGTCTGCAAGCAACTGCCTGGTCTGCCGGTATACCAAATCCATCCAGATGGAAAGGCCGGGCCTCTAAAGAACTGGCACAGAAATCATCTGTTACCCTTGAGAGAGGCGGTACGGATACCAGTTGGAGATGAACTTTCCTTGCCAAATCCACCTGTTCCTTGTTCGGCTCCTGTTACTCGGTCTCAGCAGTTACGTTCTGTCAGAGAAAGTGAAAAAGACAGTGAGGAAGAGGACTGGTGTTTGAGCTGGGTGCGCCCACCTGAGCCTGAAGAAGTTATTCCGGCCTCTGATCAGTGTGAAAGTAGCCTGAGGCCTGATGCTCCAGAATTCCGACCTGAAGTACCTGAGACCTTGGAAGTTCCTGAAATTCCAGAAGATGCTTCCATAGATTATAGTTCTATGCCTTCACTGGAAGGCTCATACTCAGAGGAGGTGTCTGCTCCAGTTGTGTATGAAAGAATTGAGCCCGTAAATGTGTTACTTCTACCCGAAGAGGAGATGATTGAACCAGAGTCTAAACGTTCTATCCGACCCCCTCAGAGACTTACCTACGATTCACCGGGACATAGCACTGAAGAGGCTGTTACCACTGTGTGAAGGTTGCCTGAAGTGTCTGCTATGCTAGCTGAGGTAGTCAGGAGCAGGAGTCAGCTTGAGGATGTATATCTGACCCACTATATGTTTGCTACGGAGCCTGGATATATTGCTTAATGTAAATGCTGAAATGTCATGTATCTGTTACACTTCCTTGGAGAGACCCAAGAGTTTAAGGGGGGGGAGAGTGTAGCGCTGCTTTAAAGACTGTGACTGTGTTCTGCTGCATTTAATTATTATGGCCACCAGAGGGAGACAGAGACCTATGGATTATGCTGGACAAACAAGGAAAGAACTGAACTACGCCTACCATGATCCTTTGCGTGAGGACAGGAAGTGGGTGGTGTAAGAAGAGGAAAGACATCAGCAGCCTCGTGCAGGGGAGAGGCAGAGTGAGCTGAGCGGTGAAAGGTAGAGGACGCACGTGAAACTGCATGGGATCGTGACCAGGCCAGAATACAGGCGCTGCCTCACTGGTGCTGGAGATCGGGACGGTGACCCTGCAGAGACCTACCTATGCACCGCTGAGAGGTCTGAATGATAATCTGGTTCCGGCTGGACCCCGAGTTAGGAGACTGCGATGATCCATTGGGAGTGCAGGCGGTTGATTGTTGTACACAGTGTGGAGATCGGACAAGCAGGGAGCGGATCCGGTGGCACAGAGTCCCAGTACACAGCGGAGAAAATCCTTGATCGGGTACTGAACAGATTGTCTATCGGATGGGTGAGAGGCCTCCCAGGACGCAGTTCCAAATATAAGAAACGCACGCTGCAGTATTGTTTAAATCCACAGGGCCCCAACGTGACTAGTCGAAGATTTGTTTGGTTCATTCACTAGCCAGTTGACTACAGTACCCGGGTACCCGAGACAATACACATACACATTTTTGAGCTATTATTCACGGGACTTACACTCCAGAACTGAGGGGGTTAATCTTTTTCTTTCGCCGCCGCGTGTTTTTTCCCGCGTTACGAAATTCTGTCGTTTAAATACCGTATCTACGTTATATATGCTGCTTTGTTGGGATCAGTAAAGAATATAATCTATAAAAATCCACAACAGTGCTGGTGTATATTTATTCCCTAGTGCGGTGAGACTAACCCGAGGTTAATTCAGCGGCTCCTCCGGGGGTGAGCGCTACAATTGTTTTCAACTTTTCTCGTTATCGATTAGTTGTTTCAGCCCTAATCTCCACCATAGGGATTCCCCTGCCTGGCTGGGGTCCCTTTCTGACTACACAATGACATCAGTGGACAGGGGGTCCCAGAGGCAGGGCTGACAGTTGTCCATCATCTGGAGAGGACAGCGCTTGGCGCCACATCAGCGCCAAGCCACAGGGCTGTGACGACGCGATGAGCAAGTCTTCCACAACCTAACGGGAAAGCGGAGAGTGCTCTGCTCAGCACGTCGGCCGCAACCAAGCCTTCAAACCTGTCGAACTGAAACACCGAAAATCAGGTTATCTCGCCGGAATTTCGGTGCAGTTTGGCGTTCTATGAATGGAAGACACAGTAGTCTTCTATGGGGCAATTTGAGTGCCACCTAATTGTGGCAAAGTGCATTGTATTTCGCTGTCAATTTCCCAGTGTGTGATTAATTGCCAGCTTAGACAAATTGGCCCCAAATTACACCAAACAGTGAAATTCACCATACTGTGCAATTCGCGGGTTAATGAATAACCTCTTAAAAATGTATATAAATATCAGTGATATAGTGATATATACGTGTGAGGAATATTGCACTATATCACCAATATTTATATGAATTTTAATATATTATTTTAAGGTGGTACCCTATTTTGCACACTGTTATTCACGCCGATCGTTTATATGCACCTTGGGGGATTTTTGTATGTTTCTGCATCTTTTCAGCAGTGTTAATAGGGAGTTTATTGCACTTCTCCCACAAGCCTCGCTGCATGTTAAATTTCACGTTTTAATTGCTACACAAAAATAAGGGCTCTGTTTTGTGGGTATTTTTGCTTTTTTTTTAACTTTACTACCTCTTTTTGCTACAGTAACCCCTAGCATTCTGCTCAATTTTTATTTCACTGTTAGGCTAATGTCAGATGAACGCAGTCTGAGCGCACTCTGCGTACGTGCATAACGAACGGACGGACGTACTGACGGAAGATAATGTAGACACCACACAATCCGGTTTTTTTAACGGATGTAGAAAAAAAAGGGAATTATGGGAATCAAAATTAATTATAATTAAAATACATGTACAGTCAGCAAGACCATAAAAACTTCTGAGCGTCAACGTTATGGACGTCACAAATGCGCCTCGTCTGACGTCGCAGCATAACGCACACAGGCCGCCACGCGGACATGGCGCACTCTGCGCGTCCGTTTTAGCAGTTTCTTGCCTAACTTGTGTCCGTTGTGTGTGCACAGTTCGGTGCGGACGCACTTCGTGTGTGGATCTCTATTGATCATGATTCTATGCTACGATGGACGTTTAACTGTGCGGCAACACAGCCGTGATCAATGCGTTCGTCTGACCCAGGAGTTAAACAAAACATTCAGCTCTTTCAGTTACGGTTAACTCTAAAACAAGCACTAATAGTAACCTAACCCTATTTTCTAACCTGAGCTGTGGAAAACGAATGATGCCCCACGTTGGCCTGTAGCATCCAAATTCAGCCGCAGCCAAATTTAAAGTGCCCAAATTCAGGCGTGGTCGAATTAAGAGAGTCCAAATTCAGATGCCGCTGAATTCAGAGTGTCCAAATTCAGCCCCAGACAAATCCAGAGCGTCCAAATTCAGTTGCGGCCAATTTCAGTGCATCCAATCCATGTTTAAACGCGATTTGAAGCCACATTTTATTAAATGACGCAGACATATTAGATATCGTTCTTTCCGGCAGACTCCGCAGATTCATAATATATCATTTTTATATGTATACGTCATGTCCTGCCTGTATATTATGACAAAAAATGCAATAAAAATTGAACACTGTGTAAAGTGTTTTTTTTTTCACATTTTAGCACATGAGCGTTTGCGATTATGTTTTTCTATGGGATGCGCTTGTACAAAAATTAGAAATGGGGACTTGTTACATTTTGTGGGGGGAATTACGTGATTTATAGCAAACACACTCCATAGAAAAAAATCATTTGTGCAGCATCATTATTCACATTATAATTGAAATGTGAACAATATTGCTGCATTAATAAAAATAACACACAAAAAAAATACGTTTTTATTTTTATTTTTTTTACTTTATACCTGGTCATGTTGGGTATAATTCGAAAGGCCATGCTCAGGCCTTTCGATTGACACCCTCCATGACCCCCTAGCTGCCTGGAGATATCGGGGTTCAAATGAACCCCCTATCTCCACCAGGGGATTGGCCTGGGCAATATATATACGCATGATGTGAGCTGGCCTGGGCAATATATATATATACGCATGATGTGAGCTGGCCTGGGCAATATATATACGCATGATGTGAGCTGGCCTGGGCCTGGGCAATATATATACGCATGATGTGAGCTGGCCTGGGCAATATATATATACGCATGATGTGAGCTGGCCTGGGCAATATATACAGTGGCAAGAAAAAGTATGTGAACCCTTTGGTATTACGTGGAATTTTGCATAAATTGGTCATAAAATGTGCTCTGATCTTCATCTAAGTCACGACAATTTGAAAAACACAGTCTGCTTAAAATAATACAACACAAACATTATATGTTTTCATGTGTTTATTGAACATAACATGTAAACATTCACAGTGCAGGGTGGAAAAAGTATGTGAACCCATAGCCTATTGACTTCTCCAAGAGCTAATTGGAGACAGGAGTGAGCCAACCTTGAGTCCAATCAGTGTGATATTATTGGATGTGTTGCTGAAAGCTGTCCTGCCCTTTAAAAACACACACCAGTTTTGAGTTTACTGGTTTCAAGAAGCACTGACTGATGTGAACCATGCCTCGCAGAAAAGAGCTCTCAGAAGACCTACGATCAAGAATTGTTGACTTGCTTGAAGCTGGAAAGGGTTACAAAAGTATCTACAAAAGCCTTGATGTTCATGTGTCCATGGTAAGACAGACTGTCTACAAATGGAGAAAGTTCAGCACTGTTGCTACTCTCCCTAGGCGTGGTCATCCTGTAAAGATGACTGCAAGAGCACAGCGCAGAATGCTTAATGAGGTAAAGAAGAATCCTAGAGTGTCAGCTAAAGACTTACAGAAATCTCTGGCACATGCTAACATTTTTGTTGATACATCTACAATAAGGAAAACATTAACAAGAATGGAGTAAATGGGAGGACACCACGGAGGAAGCCATTGCTGTCCAAAAAGAATATTGCAGCACGTTTGAAGTTTGCAAAAGAGCACCTGGATGTTCCACAGCACTACTGGCAAAATATTCTGTGGACAGAGGAAACCAAAATTGAGTTGTTTGGAAAAAACACACAACACTATGTGTGGAGAAAAAAAGGCACAGCACACCAACATCAAAACCTCATCCCCACTGTAAAACATGGCGGAGGGAGCATCATGGTTTGGGGCTGCTTTGCTGCCTCAGGGCCTGGACGGATTGTTGTCATTGATGGAAAAATGAATTCCAGAGTTTATCAAGACATTTTGCAGGAAAACGTAAGACCATCTGTCCGCCAACTGAAGCTCCGCAGAGGATGGGTGATGCAACAGGACAATGACCCAAAGCATACAAGTAATTCAACAAAAGAATGGCTTCAACAAAACAAAATACGCCTTCTGGAGTGGCCCAGTCAGAGTCCTGACCTCAACCCGATTGAAAAGCTGTGGCATGACCTTAAGAGAGCGATTCACACCAGACATCACATATTGCTACACTGAAACAGGTTTGTGAAGAGGAGTGGTCCAAAATTACTCCAGATCGTTGTGCAGGTCTGATCTGCAACTACAGGAAACGTTTGGTTGAGGTTATTGCTGCCAAAGGAGGGTCAACCAGTTATTAAGTCCAAAGGTTCACATACTTTTTCCACCCTGCACTGTGAATGTTTACATGTTCTGTTCAATAAACACATGAAAACATATAATGTTTGTGTTGTATTATTTTAAGCAGACTGTGTTTTTCAAATTGTTGTGACTTAGATGAAGATCAGAGCACATTTTATGACCAATTCATGCAAAACTCCACATAATCCAAAAAGGTTCACATACTTTTTCTTGCCACTGTATACAGTATATACGCATGATGAAAATTTGCAAAGGATAAGGCACGCAAAGTGAAATTTTGATGTGTCTGAAATTTAAACTTACGTGACAACTCTTTTTTTTCGTTAATTTATATTTGTCCAATACAGTTCATTTTAATTTGTTTAATACAGTTTATTCATATTTATTTTACCTTTACTATTGGTGCTTTTCAAACTTTATTCTTAAATAAAAAGAAATTTAGCAGTTTCATGTTGTGTGGTTTTTTTTTTTGGGGGGGTGCAAGTAGCTGGTCTTGCCTAGGGCGCAAAATAGTCTAGCACCGGCCCTGACCGCATGGTCCACCCCTGCACTCTTCCACAATACCACAGAGGGGTTACTGTATGATGGCACTTGCTGGCCTGGCACCAAAAGCACAATATTTGGGTGCACTGCCACTGACGCCTGTATCAGATTCATATCCTCAGAGGGGTTACTGTTGCCGACGCTAAAGACCCAATTTTAGGCTAGGGTCAAACGAACGCATTTTTCGCAGCAAACATCAAAAAGTGTGTCCGAACGCATTTAGGTGTTTTTTCACGGAAAGCGCTTAAACGGTCATACGATGCGCAATTTTGCGCGTGATTTTTTACGGATCCAAACCAGGAAACTTTGGGTGTCTGGACGTTATGTTGGCCGGACATGAGCAGGGTCTGACGTCTCCAAATCACGCACACACGCCGCTAGTGGACACAGCGCACTCTGTACGTCAGTACTAGCGGTATCACGTTCTCGAAAAAAATGCGTTCATTTTCCACTTGCGTTGCGCGGCCGGACTTTCGTGCGGCCATACTTCATATATTGGCCGTCATTGCACGTCATTTGCTGCTAGTGCGGCCGTGATTAAGTACGCCTAAACGCACGTTAAAAGTGCGCTAGTCTGACCCCAGCCTTAAAGCACCTATTGTTACTTTCATCCAAAGCCTGCATAAGTTTCACAATAATTTAACCAAAAAATCTGTAAACTTTTTCTGTGTGTCCGAAAATGTCTCCTCTTTTCATACAGACTGCCGCCCCAAGCAGTTGTTTATGGATAGATTAAAGGAAAAGCATTTACCGTCATTTGAAACGTCATTTTTGGGTTTTTACATATTTCTATACGTCCTAGAAATCCGCCACTTCACGGGCAGGTTATGTGGACCTCCTAGGCACGATATTTGAAGGAATTTTTCTTTTTAACCCTTATTTCATGGAAAATATTTTCCCTTTAAAAACGTTTTTTTTTTTTTACTTTTTGTCCTTGTTTCCTGTCCCCCAGGGCACTACCCGGACCCCCATACACCTTTTATGGCAAATATCTAGCATATATGCCCTCTTGGAGGGCACTCTAAATATTAAATTTTCAGCCCCATTGACTTGTATTGAGTTCGAGTTCGAACATTTGGAAAGTTCGAGTTCGAATGCGAACCGAACTCGGGGGTGTTCGGCTCATCCCTAGAGGGGACCCTGCTCCAGAGCGTACAATTTAAGAGGAGATATGTGTGTGTGTGTGTGTGTGTGTATGTAGGGAAGGTGAATGTGTATAAATATGTATATATATATAATATATATAAGGTGTGTAAGAAGGGCAGCTGGTGTGTGTATATATATATATATATTTGGAGTGGGGGGCCTGATGTGTGTACCAGTATCTGGGGGGGTCATGGTTTGTGTATACAGAGATGGCCTTAAAAACCCACTTCCTTTAGTGCCTTGATCCTGGGTGTGTGACTTGTGCGATGCATTGAATGGCGTTAACAGACTAGAAAATGCAACACTCAGATCAGACTCTTACACCTTTATTCTTCTGTTAGACTTGCATCATGTTTCGCAGCCTCTGTTATTACTACGCTTTATTTTATGACTGTCTCCTTCATGACATTGTCAAAAGGGCAGAATATGCATGCCATTAAAATTCCCCCCCCCCCTGGAAAAATTTCTGCAGACGCCCATGGCAGCTCCGGTCCTGTGGAATGACCTACCTCACCCTATCAGACTCTCCCCTAATCTTCAGGCCTTCAAGAAATCCCTCAAAACCCATCTCTTCAGATTACCGTACCACATCACTGATGCCAACCTATCCTCACCTACCCGCACATCATGATAGATGCCACTTCCATGGTCCCCACCATTCCTGAACCACTGCCACTAATAATCTTGACAACCTCGTTTTGTCAACCTCCACCCCAATCCCTCTAGCCCAGTGGTTTCCCAACCGCGGTCCTCAAGTATCCCTAACAGGCCATATTTTAAGGATCACCTTGGAGAAAAGCAATCCTGCAATCTATGACCAGTAAATCATATCACCTGTGCTGTGCGTCAGATATCTGGCAAACCTGATCTGTTAGGGGTACTTGAGGACTGCAGTTGGGAACCACTGCTCTAGACTGTAAGCTTCTATGAGCAGGGCCCTCTACACCTCTTGTCATCATCCTATGTTTGTTTATTTGTGTCTTGTTCCCTTTGGTTATTGTAAAGTGCTGTAGAAACTGCCAAGACCACCTAGTAGCTTGGCGCCGTAGCCATGAACGAAGCAAGTCGGGCAGTTCGTGTTACAGTGGCAGCCCCGGGACCATCAGTCTGGTTAGAAGGAGAGCTGACGGATCCTGGAGGTTCCCCCACAGCCTTGTGTGGCTGAAAACATTGGTAACCAATACCAGGGCCGTAGGAAGGGCGAGGCGAGTGAGGCGCCTGCCTCGGGCACAGCTGTGAAGGGGCGCAGCCATGGCTCGAGTCCTGCGGGAACGCTGCGGGAACGCAGGTTGCGGGAACCTGCGTTCCCGCAGCTTTCCAGCAGGTCTCGAGCCATGGCTGCGCCCTTCACAGCTGTGAAGCGCCCAGCCCGAAATGATTGCCGGCTGCCGCTTGCTTCCTGCTTGAACGGCCGCTGACAGGAAGTGCGAGCGGCTGCACTTCCTGTCAGCGGCCGTTCAAGCAGGAAGCAAGCGTCCGCGGCAAGGAGAGGTGAGCTGGGGCAATATCCAGAGACCTGGGGGGCGATATCCATGAGACCTGGGGGGCGATATCCATGAGACATGGGGGCAATATCCATGAGACCTGGGGGCACTCCATGAGAGCTGGCTGGGGCATATCAATGAGAGCTGGCTGGGGCATTATCCATGAGAGCTGGCTGGGGCATTATCCATGAGAGCTGGCTGGGGCATATCCATGAGAGCTGGGGCATATCCATGAGAGCTGGGGGCATTATTCATGAGAGCTGGGGGCATTATCCATGAGAGCTGGGGCAATATCCATGAGAGCTGGGGCATTTTCCATGAGAGCTGGGGCATTATCCATGAGAGCTGGGGCAATATCCATGAGAGCTGGGGCATTATCCATGAGAGCTGGGGCATTATCCATGAGACCTGGGGCATTATCCATGAGACCTGGGGCATATATCCATGAGAGCTGGGGGCATTATCCATGAGACCTGGGGCATTATCCATGAGACCTGGGGCATAGCCATGAGACCTGGGGCATTATCCATGAGAGCAATATCCATGAGACCTGGGGCATATCCATGAGAGCTGGGGATTATCCATGAGACCTGGGGCATTATCCATGAGACCTGGGGCATAGCCATGAGACCTGGGGCATAGCCATGAGACCTGGGGCATTATCCATGAGAGCAATATCCATGAGCCTGGGGCATTATCCATGAGAGCATATCCATGAGAGCTGGGGCATTATCCATGAGACCTGGGGCATTATCCATGAGACCTGGGGCATAGCCATGAGACCCGGGGCATTATCCATGAGACCTGGGGCATAGCCATGAGACCTGGGGCATTATCCATGAGAGCAATATCCATGAGACCTGGGGCATTATCCATGAGAGCAATATCCATGAGAGCTGGGGCATTATCCATGAGAGCTGGGGCATTATCCATGAGACCTGGGGCATAGCCATGAGACCCGGGGCATTATCCATGAGAGCTGGGGCATTATCCATGAGAGCTGGGGAATTATCCGTGAGAGCTGGGGCATAGCCATGAGACCTGGGGCATATCCATGAGAGCTGGGACATTATCCATGAGAGCTGGGGGCATTATCCATGAGAGCTGGGACAATATCCATGTCACGGTGGATCAGGGGATGGGGCGCCTGGCAGCAGCTTCCTCGCTGCTCGCTGGCCAGGCGCCGAATGTAAACGCTTCCGGGTGCGCTCACGTGGGACGCTGAGGGGCGGGGCCTGGCGTTATGACGCGGACCCGCCGGGTTTAAAACCCAGTCTCACCACTATATACCGGTGCCCTGACGTGGTATTCACTTCCCGCAGAGCTCTTGTGAATATTTGGCTATTACCTGTGTATGACTCTTGGCATTGGCAAACGAATCCTCCTGTGTATGACCCTTGCATTGGCAAACGAATCCTCCTGTGTATGACCCTTGGCGTTGGCAAACGAACCCTCCTGTGTATGACTCTTGGCATTGGCAAACGAACCCTCCTGTGTATAACCCTTGGCATTGGCAAACGAACCCTCCTGTGTATGACCCTTGGCATTGGCAAACGAACTCTCCTGTGTATGACCCCTGGCATTTGCAAACGAACCCTTCTGTGTATAACCCCTGGTATTGGCATTTACTCTGCTCTTGGTTCTGCCCTTAACGTTGGTACCGAGGTCAGTCTATGTGGCACCCTAAGCACACATCAGATTACCTCTGCTAATACTAAAGTCCTAGGTAGGACTTGTACTCTGGTCTGTACCTTTGTCTGGTGTTTTCCTTTCTTTATCTGTTACCTGCTTAATTGTCTATATAGCTTTGCCGACCATTCAAGGATCGGAAGAGTAGAGAGTGAGCTACATAAAGAGATCACTATCTTGGTAGTCAGAAGGATTCGTGACAATACTCTATTCCATACCTCTGTCTGGTGTTACCCCTTGTTTATCTATTGTCTGGTTAATTGTCTTTCTAGTTTTGCCGACCATTCAAGGATCGGAAGGGTAGAGAGCGGTCTGCGTAAAGGGACCACTATTTTGTAATCAGAGGGATCCGTGACATTACGTCAGGGCCAATGGATCCCGCAGACCTCTCTAACCAGCTGGCACGTATCGCAGCCAGACAAGAGGAACAGGACCATAGGATGGACCAGATTTCTCTCGCTCTGCAAACCCTGTTAAATCGGTCCAATACAGGTACCACAAACCCTCCAGATCCAGTATTACCTAGGGTCAGTTCCGTCCCCCCTGAAGGACATAGGCTTAGTATGAAGGCACCCCTACGCTATGATGGTACACCAAGCCTATGCCGGTTTTTTGACTCAACTCGAGATCTTGTTTGAGAACAATCCAGGTTCTTGTATGTCTGATAAAGCCAAAGTAGGATATCTGATTAATCATTTAACAGAAAAAGCTTTATTGTGGGCTACGCCGTTGTGGGAAAATAAGAAACCCATCATTTATGACTATGAGGGTTTTACCTTTGAGTTAAAACGTACATTTGATCCCTCTAGAAGGGCTACCAATGCGGGTAGGTCCTTGTTTCACATCAAACAAGGTAATAAGAGGGTCGCCGACTATGCCATAGAGTTTAAGACTTTGACTTCTGAGGTGCTTTGGCCGAACGACGTTTTAACCTTAGCCTTTACCGAAGGCTTGAACGAGGCTTTTATGTTTGAGCTGGCTCCCTTAAAATTACCAGAAAATCTAGACCACCTGATAGATTTCTGTATAGCCATGGACGATCAAATTAGGGAAAGGAGACACCCCAGAGACAGACCCAGAAGGGTCTTGCCTCCTTTACCCTCATTACCCAGACACACCAGTACGTCAGGTAATTCGGAGAATGTGAAAACAGATTTGCCAGTCGTTGAACCCATGCAAATAGGGAAGACGGGTATTTCAGAAGCAGAAAGAGCGCACAGAAGAGAAAAGGGGCTCTGCTTCTATTGTGCAGGGGCAGATCACTTCCGCCTTCAATGTCCTCAGAGACCCAGGGTTAGCAGGGCTGAATATAGCAAACTAGGACTCAGAACAGGAAATACCCAGGTTATCGGTTCTCTGTATGCCTCCTTTGTGGATAATGAGAAAAAAAAATCCAGGATTCTGTTACCGATCTCCCTAACCTGGGAGGGGGTTCACCTCAAGACTGAGGCGTTCTTAGACTCTGGGGCCTCAGGCAATTTTATGGATAAGAATTTTGCTGCCAAAAACCTCCTTCCTCTGGTTCTCAAGGAAAGACCTCTAATGGTGGAGGCCATAGATGGTAACCCCTGTCATGTCCACATATCACTCACGACACAGTCGATGTATGTATGAAAACAGGAGTTTTGCACCAGGAAACAATAAGATTTCAAATTATTGAATCACCCTCATGTCCTGTCGTTCTTGGGTTTCCATGGCTAACAGAGCACAACCCAGTTGTCGATTGGGTCCAGAGAGACATAAAATGTTGGGGTCAGAGTTGTCAGTCTAAGTGCCTAGGCAGAGTTAATGTGATTGGTAGCCTCAATATTGCCACAGCCCCTCCTTTGTCCACAGAGGTCCCTGAATGTTATCTGGCATTAAAGGAGGTGTTCTCTAAAGCCAGGACTGAGGTCCTACCACCACATCGCCATATGACTGTGCCATTGATTTACTCCCTGGTACGATGCCTCCTAGGGGTCACGTATACCCTTTATCACAAAGAAGAGAACGACATTATGGAGGAATACATAAGGGAGAATCTGGAACGAGGATTCATTAGACGGTCCTCCTCTCCAGCAGGAGCAGGTTTCTTTTTGTTTCCAAGAAAGAGGGAGATCTGCGACCTTGCATCGATTATAGAGGTTTGAATAGGATCACTATAAGAAATGCGTATCCCATACCTCTCATAACAGAATTGTTCGACCGATTAAAAGGGGCCCGTGTCTATACGAAGCTTGATTTACGCGGAGCGTACAACCTGGTCAGGGTTAAAAAGGGAGACGAATGGAAAACGGCTTTTAATACACGTAGCGGGCATTATGAATACCTGGTGATGCCTTTTGGGTTGTGTAATGCGCCAGCCGTCTTCCAGGACCTTATAAACGACACTCTTAAGGGAATTTCTGCAAGAATTCGTCATAGTATATCTGGATGATATCCTGATATACTCTCCTGATGTGGACACTCATCATGTCCACGCAAGTATTGAAAAAACTATTGAAGGCTGGATTGTATTGTAAGCTAGAAAAATGTCTATTCGACATAGTAACTGTGCAATTCTTGGTTATATAATAACCCCTGAGGGTTTTCAAATGGATCCTAAGAAGCTCTCAGCTATTCTTGACTGGCCTCTACCCAAGGACTTAAAGCCATTCAGAGGTTTCTGGGGTTTACGAACTATTACCGAAGGTTCATTAAAGATTTTTCGGCCTTGTGGCTCCCCTCACGGCTATGACAAAGAAAGGGGTGGGAAATCAAAAATGGACACCTCAAGCCACTCAAGCCTTTGAGGCACTAAAACAAGCATTCACTACTGCCCCTGTTCTCCGACATCCAGATCCGGCTCTGCCTTTCCAAGTAGAAGTTGACGCCTCCGAACTAGGTCTTGGTGCAGTCTTGTCCCAAAGGGAGGCTCCTGACAAACCCTTGCATCCATGCGGCTTCTATTCTCGGAAGTTGTCCCCGGCAGAGAAGAACTATGACATTGGAAATAGAGAGTTGTTAGCAGTCATCTCGGCCTTGGCTGAATGGAGATACTTATTAGAGGGGTCTAAGGACCCCATCGTTATCATAACCGATCATAAGAATCTCACGTACATTGGAGATGCCAAACGTTTAAATTCCAGACAAGCGAGATGGTCATTGTTTCTTTCAAGTTTTAATTTCGTGCTTACCTATAGACCTGGGTCCAGAAACATTAAAGCAGACGCATTGTCGAGACAATATGAGTCTTATGAACATAATATCCAAGATCGGCATCCCATTGTACCCCAGGAAAGGATTATAGCCGCTACCACGATTAGTGTCTCGTCTCCCCTAATGAAAAGGTTGCAGACCGTCCAGGGTGCAGCTCCTGGGGGAAAACCTCCTGCGAGACTCTTTGTACCTGAGAACGAAAGAGAGGAAGTACTTAACATCTATCATGATAATAAAACTTCTGGGCATATGGGTATCACCAAGACTGTGTCTAGTATCAGTAAACTCCTCTGGTGGCCCACGTTGCGCCGAGATGTCAAAGATTACATTGCCGTGTGCGAGGTATGCACAAGGCAGAAAAGTCCCAAAACAGCACCCATTGGCTTACTCCAGCCTTTGCCGATCCCGAACGACCCTGGTCACATGTAGCCATGGATTTTATAGTAGAGTTACCTGAGTCAAGAGGGAATACAGTGATACTTACGATCATAGATCGATTTTCCAAGATGGGCCACTATGTTCCTCTTCGGAAACTACCTTCGGCAGCTGAACTGGTGCCCATTTTCATTGCCAACGTGGTCCGCATACACGGTGTCCCTCTGGAGATTGTCTCTGATAGGGGACCCAATTCATCTCCAGATTCTGGAGAGGGTTTTGTAAGAACGTGGGGATAGACCTCTCTTTCTCCTCGGCTTATCACCCCCAGACCAACGGAGCAGCAGAACGAGCAAACCAAAATATAGAGAAATATCTCAGGTGCTTTATCTCAGAACAACAAGATAACTGGTCAGACCTGCTACCATGGGCAGAATATGCTTTGAACAGCGCAGTGAGTGAATCCACAAGACATTCTCCTTTCTTCGCTGTTTATGGTTTTGATCCTCCCGTGCTCCCCGACACGTTTCCTGATACCACGATTCCTGCTTTAGATGAGCAACTGGCATCATTGAAAGAGACTTGGGGGAGAGTGAGAAGGGCACTGGAGGAGAGTAGTGCCATCCAGAAAACTAAGGCCGACAGACACAGGAGGCAGGCACCCGTGTATCAAGTTGGGGACAGGGTTTGGCTTTCTTCACGTAACATCAAGCTCTTAGTGCCTTCCATGAAGTTGGCTCCTAGGTATATCGGCCCCTATAAGATTCTACGGCGACTCAACCCTGTCTCCTATGCTTTGGCGTTACCCCCCCATTTTAAGATACACAATGTGTTCCATGTAAACCTTTTGAAGCCGTTGTTATGTAACCGGTACACCAAGGCCCATGCTCCACCGCCTCCTGTCTCTGTGGAGGGCGAGGAGGAGTTCGAAGTTAAGGCCATTCTGGGTGCCAGGATGTCTAGGGGGTCCTTGCAGTACTTGGTCGATTGGGTGGGTTACGGTCCGGAGGATCGTTCTTGGATACGGCTGCGGAAGTCCATGCTCCTAGGCTAGTGAAGGCCTTCTATTTGGTGCACCCCCGTGCCCCTGGGGGTCGTCCAGTGGCCGCCCCTGGAGGGGGTTCTGTCACGGTGGATCAGGGGATGGGGCGCCTGGCAGCAGCTTCCTCGCTGCTCGCTGGCCAGGCGCCGAATGAAACGCTTCCGGGTGCGCTCACGTGGGACGCCGAGGGGCGGGGCCTGGCGTTATGACGCGGACCCGCCGGTTTAAAACCCAGTCTCACCACTATACCGGTGCCCTGACGTGGTATTCACTTCCCGCAGAGCTCTTGTGAATATTTGGCTATTACCTGTGTATGACTCTTGGCATTGGCAAACGAATCCTCCTGTGTATGACCCTTGGCATTGGCAAACGAATCCTCCTGTGTATGACCCTTGGCGTTGGCAAACGAACCTCCTGTGTATGACTCTTGGCATTGGCAAACGAACCCTCCTGTGTATAACCCTTGGCATTGGCAAACGAACCTCCTGTGTATGACCCTTGGCATTGGCAAACGAACTCTCCTGTGTATGACCCCTGGCATTTGCAAACGAACCCTTCTGTGTATAACCCCTGGTATTGGCATTTACTCTGCTCTTGGTTCTGCCCTTAACGTTGGTACCGAGGTCAGTCTATGTGGCACCCTAAGCACACATCAGATTACCTCTGCTATTACTAAAGTCCTAGGTAGGACTTGTACTCTGGTCTGTACCTTTGTCTGGTGTTTCCCTTTCTTTATCTGTTACCTGCTTCATTGTCTATATAGCTTTGCCGACCATTCAAGGATCGGAAGAGTAGAGAGTGAGCTACATAAAGAGATCACTATCTTGGTAGTCAGAAGGATTCGTGACAATACTCTATTCCATACCTCTGTCTGGTGTTACCCCTTGTTTATCTATTGTCTGGTTAATTGTCTTTCTAGTTTTGCCGACCATTCAAGGATCGGAAGGGTAGAGAGCGGTCTGCGTAAAGGGACCACTATTTTGGTAATCAGAGGGATCCGTGACAATCCATGAGAGCTGGGGCAATATCCATGAGCTGGGGCATATTCATGTGAACTGGGGCAATATATACCCATATGAGCTGGGGTCAATAATATCCATGTGAACTGGGGAAAATAGTCTGGGGGCTCAGTGCTGTGTATATTATTCTGGGGGGGTGTATATTATGCTATATGTTCTTTTGCTATACATGCATGTATTCTGTGTGTACTGTATTTGTATATGTACTAAGTGTGCACTATATATGTAGGGTACAAAGGGTGGTCCGATCCACTGCTTCTGGTCGCGGGGAGCATCCAGGGGCTTAGCACTGCGCCACTGGTCAGGGACTCTGATTTTTAAAATTATGTGGGGGGGCACAATTTTCTGTTTTTGCCTCGGGTGCTAAAGGAGCTACCTACGGCTCTGACCAATACCCTCTCCCCTTGTACCGCTTTCAGGGCACTCTATCCATCTTTCTACACTTATAAAGCTACCCAGCATGCACGTGGATTCACTGACAGTCTTCTTGGGAGTGTCTGCTGTTATCATGTGTTATCTTACATCCTAAGGGACCCAACGTTTCTGTGCACCAACGGTACCCACCAGCAGCTAAGGGGCGAAGAGGAGGGTGGGTTACAGGTTGTTTGGGAAGGAGCAGGGTCTGGTTAGAAAGTATTGGTGTGTTGGCTGCCACTGTACTGCCTGCCTTATTTTGCCATGCCATTATCTGTAATACAGAGGTGTATTGTAGTTATTATTAGGTTCCTGCCTGGGAGACCACCCATTTCAATGGATGCCCAGACAGGTGGAGCCACTGCGAAAGTTATCCATCCCTACTCCCGTAATGCGGAGGCTGAGGATCACCATGTTAAGCAGGAAGATGTTACCCAGCATGCATGAGGGCCCTAGGGGTGCGAGTCCTTTGGGGGCAAACATCCGTTACAGATGGAGGCACTGCTGAGATGTATAGATACGTGGTGTGCAATATACCGCCCCATAGCCATATCACCCAGTGTATTCATGAATTAGAAAACCTCTTACAAGAGACTGTAGTGACCATCAAGTAGGTGCTGAGAGGCCGGGCAGGGCAGGACTATGTCCTGGTTTATGAACTGATGGATCTCAGAAGTTGATTAAGGCTAACAGGTCTTTGTGTAAGTGAGGAAATGTCAGAATCTTGTCCGATCATATACGTCGGTGTTAAAGAGGAAGCCGGGGCCGTTCCAAAGAAGCCACATCAGGTATCACCTACTTTGCACCAAAAGGAGAGGAAGGGCAGGCTCAGAACAGCCGAAGTTGTGGATGAAACACCGGTTTCACCTCTTAGACCTGGCTCCCTACTCCCGTATTGCGGAGGCTGAGGATCACCATGTTAAGCAGGAAGATGTAATCCAGCATGAGGGTCCACGTTGTCGAAGTACCTACGTTGGTTGAAGTGGAAGAGTTTCCTCCACCCCACCCAGCGTCACCAGCAGTTAGGATTTTTGAATCTCCTGGCTGCCGGTAACCAGATCTGTCACTAGTGATGTCACACACAGAGAGCATAGCGACGTCACCCTCTGAGACCAATCACTGTAGCGAGCGTTCTCAGCGAGGCAGCTGATGGATCGGACATGCGCGCGCGCGGCTCTGGTCCTTTGCTCTATGGCTGCCACGTCGGCCATGTTTTCCTGGACACATATTAGTATTTCATGCTGAGGGGAGCACAGGGAAAAGTGCTGCCCTGCAACATGTATAATTCATATGCTGCAGCAAGGTAAATAAAGGCGGGTCACCGGGGATGACTTTATTTCTTTACCTCTCAGCTGCAGCCTATGCATATACAGTCTATACATGCTGCGGGTGGCATTTTTCATGCCCTGCCCATCAGTATGGATAAACTATGTGTGTAAAGGCTGTCAGCAGGATCTGCCCAGTTATTTGAGTGGGTTATATTTTGAAAGAGTGATCCCTTAACACACAAATAACAAAAATGGCAGCTGCTTGGTGCCATGCAAGCATAATGTGCCACTAAGGGGTTAACCTGCCCGCCCAGGGATCTATGGGTAAAAAAAACACCAGTTTCAGTCCCTTTGTGTCTGGGACAGGCCATGTGACCTGGGAGAACCTTGCTACCTGACCGAAGACCCCGCCCCCCTATGCCACATCTCCACCAATCGCCCCCGTTCTTCTACAATGCTTTGACTGGTGAGGTCATGGCGAGTGACCCCGCCCATCTATCGTGCACTTCCTCTTGTCTCTCACAAGTCTGCCAGGCTCGCCGTCCAATCACTGCGGCGGTCCGAGCTTGCCCGGTGATGTCATTCGGCCAATCAGGAGGCGGCTCCCTTTTGCAGGCCGGGGAAGGAAGAGGCGTGGCCCGCCGAGAGAGAGAGAGAGAGTGTGTGTGTGTGGAGACAAAGAGAATCCGGTGCGGGCGGGCGCCTCGCTGTGAATTCCCTGAGGCGGCGGGATGGCGCGGTGCGGGCGGGCAGTGCTCAGCTAGGTGCCCGGGAAGCAGCGATGAGGCCTGGCGCGCCCTCATTCACCCCCTGAGAACACAGCGCCATGCCGGGCGGAGGCCCCTGGGGGCTGTCTGCTCAGTCCGACCTGCTGCTGCTGGAGCCCGAGGAGATCCGGCTGAGGCTGGCCGCGCTGGGCCTGGAGAGTGCGGCGGAGAGCGAGGCCCCGGCCGAGGAGGAGGAGGAGGAGCGGGCCGCCGGGGAGGAGCTGTACGCGGGCCCCGGGGAATCCGGGGATCTCCTGGCTGAGGACATGATGGCCGGGGGCCCCGGGATGCTGCTCCTCGGTCCCGGCTACCCGCTGGGCGCAGAGCAGGCCGGCCTCAACCTGCGGAGGAAGAGCGTCAACACCAACGAGCTGGTCCCGGTGCCCAGCTCCGAGCATGTGGCCGAGATCGTGGGCAGACAGGGTGAGTGTGACCCGGGGAGGGGCGGAGACAGGGTGAGTGTGACCCGGGGAGGGGCGGAGACACGGGGTGAGTGTGACCCGGGGAGGGGCGGAGACACGGGTGAGTGTGACCCGGGGAGGGGCGGAGACACGGGGTGAGTGTGACCCGGGGAGGGGCGGAGACACGGGTGAGTGTGACCCGGGGAGGGGCGGAGACACGGGGTGAGTGTGACCCGGGGAGGGGCGGAGACGGGGGTGAGTGTGACCCGGGGAGGGGCGGAGACACGGGGTGAGTGTGACCCGGGGAGGGGCGGAGACACGGGGTGAGTGTGACCCGGGGAGGGGCGGAGACACGGGTGAGTGTGACCCGGGGAGGGGCGGAGACAGGGGGTGAGTGTGACCCGGGGAGGGGCGGAGACAGGGGGTGAGTGTGACCCGGGGAGGGGCGGAGACAGGGGGTGAGTGTGACCCGGGAGGGGCGGAGACAGGGGGTGAGTGTGACCCGGGAGGGGCGGAGACAGGGGGGAGTGTTGACCCGGGGAGGGGGGGGAGGGGGGGTGAGGTGGGTGTGACCCGGGGGGGGGGGGAGGGGGGGGGGGGGGGTGGGCCCGGGGGGGGGGCGGAGACAGGGGGTGAGTGTGACCCGGGGAGGGGCGGAGACAGGGGGTGAGTGTGACCCGGGGAGGGGCGGAGACAGGGGGTGAGTGTGACCCGGGGAGGGGCGGAGACAGGGGGTGAGTGTGACCCGGGGAGGGCGGAGACAGGGGGTAGTGTGTGACCCGGGGAGGGGCGGAGACAGGGGGTGAGTGTGACCCGGGGAGGGGCGGAGACAGGGGGTGAGTGTGACAGACCCGCGGGGAGGGGCGGAGACAGGGGGTGAGTGTGACCCGGGGAGGGCCGAGAGGGGCGGAGACAGGGTGAGTGTGACCCGGGGAGGGGCGGAGACAGGGGGTGAGTGTGACCCGGGGAGGGGCCAGGGAGAGTTGACGGGGTGAGTAGTGGGTCCCGGAGGGGAGGGGGAGACAGGGGTGAGTGTGACCCGGGGAGGGGCGGAGACAGGGGGTGAGTGTGACCCGGGGAGGGGCGGAGACAGGGGGTGAGTGTGACCCGGGGAGGGGCGGAGACAGGGGGTGAGTGTGACCCGGGGAGGGGCGGAGACAGGGGGTGAGTGTGACCCGGGGGGGGGGAGACAGGGGGCCCGGGGAAGACAGGGGGTGAGTGTGACCCGGGGAGGGGCGGAGACAGGGGGTGAGTGTGACCCGGGGAGGGGCGGAGACAGGGGGTGAGTGTGACCCGGGGAGGGGCGGAGACAGGGGGTGAGTGTGACCCGGGGAGGGGCGGAGACAGGGGGTGAGTGTGACCCGGCGGGGAGGAGGCGGAGAGACAGGGGGTGAGTGTGACCCGGGGAGGGGCGGAGACAGGGGGTGAGTGTGACCCGGGGAGGGGCGGAGACAGGGGGGTGAGTGTGACCCGGGGAGGGGCGGAGACAGGGGGTGAGTGTGACCCGGGGAGGGGCGGAGACAGGGGGTGAGTGTGACCCGGGGAGGGGCGGAGACAGGGGGGTGAGTGTGACCCGGGGGGCGGAGACAGGGGGTGAGTGTGTGACCCGGGGAGGGGCGGAGACAGGGGGTGAGTGTGACCCGGGGAGGGGCGGAGACAGGGGGTGAGTGTGACCCGGGGAGGGCGGAGACAGGGGTGAGTGTGACCCGGGGAGAGGGGGGGAGACCCCCGGGGAGGGGCCCGGACGGGGTTGACCCAGGGTGACCGGGGGAGGGAGAGGGGCGGAGACAGGGGGTGAGTGTGACCCGGGGAGGGGCGGAGACAGGGGGTGAGTGTGACCCGGGGAGGGGCGGAGACAGGGGGTGAGTGTGACCCGGGGAGGGGCGGAGACAGGGGGTGAGTGTGGACCCGGGAGGGGCGGAGACAGGGGGTGAGTGTGACCCGGGGAGGGGCGGAGACAGGGGGGAGTGTGACCCGGGAGGGGCGGAGACAGGGGGAGGTGTGACCCGGGGAGGGGCGGAGACACGGGGTGAGTGTGACCCGGGGAGGGGCGGAGACAGGGGGTGAGTGTGACCGGGGAGGGGCGGAGACAGGGGGTGAGTGTGACCCGGGGAGGGCGGAGACAGGGGTGAGTGTGGACCCGGGGAGGGGCGGAGACAGGGGGTGAGTGTGACCCGGGGAGGGGCGGAGACAGGGGGTGAGTGTGACCCGGGGAGGGGCGGAGACAGGGGGTGAGTGTGACCCGGGAGGGGCGGAGACAGGGGGTGAGTGTGACCCGGGGAGGGGCGGAGACACGGGGGGTGAGTGTGACCCGGGGAGGGCGGAGACGGGGGTGAGTGTGACCCGGGGAGGGGCGGAGACAGGGGGGAGTGTGACCCGGGGAGGGGCGGAGAACAGGGGGTGAGTGTGACCCGGGGAGGGGCGGAGACAGGGGGTGAGTGTGACCCGGGGAGGGGCGGAGACAGGGGGTGAGTGTGACCCGGGAGGGGCGGAGACACAGGGGGTGAGTGTGACCCGGGGAGGGGCGAGAAACAGGGGGTGAGTGTGACCCGGGGAGGGGCGGAGACAGGGGGTGAGTGTGACCCGGGGAGGGGCGGAGACAGGGGGGGTGACCCGGGGAGGGGCGGAGACACGGGGGTGACCCGGGGAGGGCGGAGACACGGGGTGAGTGTGACCCGGGGAGGGAGGGGGAGACAGGGGGTGAGGTGCCCGGGGAGGAGGGGCGGAGACAGGGGGTGAGGGTGCCCCGGGGAGGGAGGGGCGGAGACAGGGGGTGAGGTGCCCGGGGAGGGAGGGCGGAGACAGGGGGTGAGGTGCCCGGGGAGGGAGGGGCGGAGACAGGGGGGAGGGGGTGCCCCGGGGAGGAGGGGCGGAGACAGGGGTGAGGGTGCCCCGGGGAGGGAGGCGGAGACAGGGGGTGAGGGTGCCCGGGGAGGGAGGGCGGAGACGGGGGTGAGGGTGCCCCGGGGAGGGAGGGGCGGAGACGGGGGGGAGCGTGCCCCGGGGGAAGATTGTAAACTTGGTGGCCAAAATAAGTGAAAATAAAGGGTTCCTCCAGGTCCTGACAGTCTTTCCTAAGGCCGGTGTCAGACGAACGCAGTGATCACGTCCGTCGTAGCAGAGAATCCTGATCAATAGACCCACACAAAGTGTGAGCGCACCAAACTGCGCCGCACAACGCACCAAGGGGCCGCGACCTCAAAGAGCCATTTGGACCCGTTTCCCGTGAAAAAACCACTGGGAGCCACAAACCCCGATTAACCTGTAGATAACACTGTGTGTATATTGTCTGTTTACCTTTATGCTGTGTATGAAACATACTATAGTGTGTTATTTATTATTGTTGTATTTGTTACTTTTTTCACATGCACAAAATGCACATATTACTGTAAATAATGTACGCGGGCTGCCTGTATACATTGAATATACCTGAAAACCAGAGAAATCTCAATGTATCCTTCCTGGTAAAAGCCTTTATAAAGAAATCAAGTAAATAAGGCAAAATAATGTGTGTATTTTGTGCAAGTAAAAAAAGTAACAAATGCAACAATTTGCCCTGGGGTGGGGGAGGGGGACTCTAATTTTTTTTTTTTTAGCAATAATAATAAAAAATCATTTTAAGATCACATAAGGCAATTAGCATGTCATTAATATTAGGGAGGCACCGATACCACTTTTTTAAGACTGAGTGCGAGTACCGATAGTTTTCCAAGTACTCACCGATACCGAGTGCCGATACTTTTATTTTATGTCATGTGACCACTTTCCAATAAGAACAGACCTCATATAAAAATGCCCCCAGCTCACATGTATATATCCCCCCCCGAGACATATGTATATATATATTGCCCCCAGCTCTCATGGAGACTGCCCCGTTCACGTGGCTGCTGGGCGCATCTGACGCTGCCTCCGGCCGAGAGGCAGCGTCACAGATGCGCCCGGCGGCCACGTGAACGCATCGCAGCAGCGCGACCCAACCTTCAGACAGGTGAGTATTGCTGCCGCCGGAGGGGAACGCTGGCCACGTGCTTTTCATGCACGCGGCCAGCTTCCCCAGCCCCGTGGATACCGGCAAACCGGCCCAGCGCTGGCTTCCGGTATCGGGGGATGTATCGGGCCATTTGCACGAGTACCAAGTACTCGCGCAAACATCAGTATCAGTGCATCCCTAATTAATATAAATAACAAATAATTTCAAATAATTTGTTACAAACACTAATGAAGCGCCAACGAGTTGCGTAGCGCTGTACAATGAGAGAGCGCGGATAACACATATGCGTACACAAAACACACACGGAACAGGAGAGAGGACCCTGGGCCAGAGGTTAATGCAGCCATGATTGATGCCATTTATTTATAATTATTATATTTCTTCTCCCCACATATATAATCATCCCCAGGTCCCCCATATATAAATAATCCCCAGGTCCCCCATGTATAAATTAATAATCCCCATGACCCCCATATATAAATAATCCCTAGCCCCCCCATGTATAATCATCCCCAAATCCTCCCATATGTATAGATTAATGATCCCCAGGTCCTCTCATATATATAGATTAATAATCCCCAGGTCCTCTCATATGTATAGATTAATAATCCCCAGGTCCTCATATGTATAGATTAATAATCCCCCGGGTCCTCCATATATAGATTAATAATCCCCAGGTCCTCCCATATATAGATTAATAATCCCCAGGTCCTCTCATATGTATAGATTAATAATCCCCAGGTCCTCTCATATGTATAGATTAATAATCCCCAGGTCCTCTCATATGTATAGATTAATAATCCCCAGGTCCTCTCATATGTATAGATTAATAATCCCCCGGGTCCTCCCATATATAGATTAATAATCCCCAGGTCCTCCCATATATAGATTAATAATCCCCAGGTCCTCCCATATATAGATTAATAATCCCCAGGTCCTCCCATATATAGATTAATAATCCCCAGGTCCTCCCATATATATAGATTAATAATCCCCAGGTCCTCCCATATATATAGATTAATAATCCCCAGGTCCTCCCATATATATAGATTAATAATCCCCAGGTCCTCCCATATATATAGATTAATAATCCCCAGGTCCTCCCATATATATAGATTAATAATCCCCAGGTCCTCCCATATATATAGATTAATAATCCCCAGGTCCTCCCATATATATAGATTAATAATCCCCAGGTCCTCCCATATATATAGATTAATAATCCCCAGGTCCTCCATATATATAGATTAATAATCCCCAGGTCCTCCCATATATATAGATTAATAATCCCCCGGTCCTCCCATATATAGATTAATAATCCCCAGGTCCTCCCATATATAGATTAATAATCCCCAGGTCCTCCCATATATAGATTAATAATCCCCAGGTCCTCTCATATGTATAGATTAATAATCCCCAGGTCCTCTCATATGTATAGATTAATAATCCCCCGGGTCCTCTCATATGTATAGATTAATAATCCCCCGGGTCCTCCCATATATAGATTAATAATCCCCAGGTCCTCCCATATATAGATTAATAATCCCCAGGTCCTCCCATATATATAGATTAATAATCCCCAGGTCCTCCCATATATATAGATTAATAATCCCCAGGTCCTCCCATATATATAGATTAATAATCCCCAGGTCCTCCCATATATATAGATTAATAATCCCCAGGTCCTCCCATATATATAGATTAATAATCCCCAGGTCCTCCTATATATATAGATTAATAATCCCCAGGTCCTCCATATATATAGATTAATAATCCCCAGGTCCTCCATATATAGATTAATAATCCCCCGGTCCTCCCATATATAGATTAATAATCCCCAGGTCCTCCCATATATAGATTAATAATCCCCAGGTCCTCCCATATATAGATTAATAATCCCCAGGTCCTCTCATATGTATAGATTAATAATCCCCAGGTCCTCTCATATGTATAGATTAATAATCCCCCGGGTCCTCTCATATGTATAGATTAATAATCCCCCGGGTCCTCCCATATATAGATTAATAATCCCCAGGTCCTCCCATATATAGATTAATAATCCCCAGGTCCTCCCATATATATAGATTAATAATCCCCAGGTCCTCCCATATATATAGATTAATAATCCCCAGGTCCTCCCATATATATAGATTAATAATCCCCAGGTCCTCCCATATATATAGATTAATAATCCCCAGGTCCTCCCATATATATAGATTAATAATCCCCAGGTCCTCCTATATATATAGATTAATAATCCCCAGGTCCTCCATATATATAGATTAATAATCCCCAGGTCCTCCCATATATATAGATTAATAATCCCCAGGTCCTCCCATATATATAGATTAATAATCCCCCGGGTCCTCCCATATATAGATTAATAATCCCCAGGTCCTCCCATATATAGAGATTAATAATCCTCGGGTCCCCTCATACCTTGTTTCCATCATCCTGTTAAAGTTCTGGCAAGCGGTGGCTGTCCATCATGCTAAGGGGGAGGGGTTATACCAGCTCCCCTCACTCTATTGGACAGCCACCACGAGCCGACATCTTCCATCACGCTGTGCCCAAAGCAAGGAGCAGACGCAGCGTGATGATGGGAACAGAGCCGACAGTGGCCACCCAGTGGAGTCTGGGGGAACCTGGGTCGGGGCAGGCTGCGCCCTAGCGGGAGAGCCAGCCCAGGAGCCGCAGCAGGGCATTGAAAGAGCCGCATGCAGCTCCGGAGCCGCGGGTTTCAGACCCCTGCGCTAGATGGACGCACAGAGTGCGCCACGTCCGCGTAGTGTTCTGTGTGAGTGAGATGTCAGACGCAGCGCATTTGCGACGTCCAGCAACTTGACGCACACGATGTCTTTTCATATCCTTTTCAAATCTTTATCATTTTTCATATTTTATTTCCCATAATCCCCTTTCTTTTTATGTCCGTCAACAAAAACCGACCGTGTGGTGTCTGCAGTATCTTCCGTCAGTACGTCCGGTATGCACGCACGCAGAGTGCGCTCAGACTGTGTTCGTCTGACATTAGCCTAAAACCTGCATTGGGTCAGATTTGGCGGGCAGCGGTCTCTGTGCGTCTGCTTCTTCATGGTCTTTATTTCCTCTGGATAAACATGACCTCGTATGGCTGGCGTTGGTCAGATTCTCCTCCTAGGTTCTCCTGGCCCTTCGTGTGTCTGAGGCCGGTGCGGTGGATCCTTCAGGGTGTTTTGTGAAATTTGAGAAACCTCCAGTCGCCCCCGGGGGCCTCGTCTGTAAACGAGATAAAGAAGATCCACAAAGCTAAATGCACAGAACAAAAGCCAGGCTGGCCGCCGGGGGCCGGGCAGGGCCGACGTGTCTTCTCATGTGCTGTCATGAGTGTTTATTATCCTCCTTTTCGATGAGGACGCAGGGGTCAGAGTCTCAGGATTAACCTGGAGGCAAGGGTTGGTTCTTCTCTCTTCTCTCCCTGTGATTCAGCCTGGTGTCCAGGTCTGTGGAGATTCGATGTATTGAAGGGCGCGCACTCCACAAAAAGACTTCAGACACAAAATCCACCGGCTCTGGTTGCCGGCAAGTAGGAAAGACCGCAAATACACCACCGGTCACGCTGTGACGATCCATTTTGTCTTTAATGGCATCAAAGTCTACACAGATGTTTTGGCCGACACGTCGTATCTCTCTCTCCCCCCCAAATCAGGTGAAATTGTGGGTTGAGGTGGAGTTTTTTCCAACCACATCCAGCGTCCAAAGTTGAGTAAAGTCACCTAAAAACTGTGAATTTAAAATATATATATATTTTACAGCAGCCTCTGCCCAATGACGTAAGAACAAAAGAGTGGCACCTTGTTTTCAATGTAAATAGCGCCGGGTGGATCCTCGCCGTGTGACCGGCATCGTGTTTGTGTCTATAGGGGTTATTCTACGAGCACTGAATTGGCCACAAAATTGCACCGAACAGTGAATTTCCCCGCACCGTGCAATTTGGTGGCCATTCGGCTATTCACAAAGCAGGCAGTTTGCCAAATTTTGGCAAACGGTCTGAAATACGGTGCCTGTTCGGCAGTGAAATCCCCCATTAGAGAAGCAATGGGTAATCTATTCAGAGATGCCGAACAGCAGAGAAATGTCTTGATTTTCGGTGGTTTCAGGCCGTACTAGGTGCGCCTGCACTGATGTGCTTACCGGCGTACTTTGCAGCATTGTGACGCTGCAACGGGGGCGGTCATACACTTGTGCGTGTGCAACAAGCGTCCATTATCCAAGCCTCCCCATCGATGCACTAGGACGCGCGTTGACGGGGCTGCAAAGCGCGATTCTCCGTAGGAGGATCGCACTTCGCAGCGCTGAGCGCACTGTGTGCACTCAGCGAGGTGGCCAGACGGGCGTTGAGTGGAAGTCTACTCACACGGACGTTCCTTCCGCTCCCCAAAGACGCTCGTCTGACCCCGGCTTATTTCGGCAGCTTTAACCAGGCAAATCCCATAGGTTTCAATGTTAAAAATAGTCCAGTTTTTTTTATATTTATTCAACAGTTTATTCTTTTAATTTGCAGCAAAAAGTCTCATGAAGACTCTCCTATGGTTGTGACCTTCTAGGTCTACGAGTGAGATCATAAACTCAATAATCTGACACCTATGTCCTCATCCGCAAGTTTGCCGCTTGCTCGGTGCAGGCTCACTGTTGCCGGCAGCTAATTCTTGCCATATTTTCACCATGGCCTATGCAACACATTTTGTTTAATTCCCCCAGGAAGACTCTGCGTTTTTCTTTTCCTCATTCAAACCTTTGGACAATGTAGCAGTTTTGTGGCGGCTGGGCGGAGGCCGCGGCGTACATGATGTCATGTTTTGTTTTTCTTTCTTTGGATGTTTAGGCCCAGCAGCAATGTCTGCGTTAAGTAATGCAAATCAAAGTCCACATATCTCCGAAAAATTACGTAAGCTCCTTCATACACACCGGCGACGTCACCTGGGCGAAAGTACACTTTGCTTTTTCACCTGTTTACCTTTTCATTGTACCTTTTCACATGTTGTGCAATAAAGCTAGTGCCGCTGCCTTACCAGTCGCCGTCCGTACAGGGTCAGCGGGGTCCGTCTTGCTGCTGATAAACACGCTGTATTTCCCTCCTCCTGCGATTTTATATTTTTATGACGTTTGGACTTTGCGTTTCTCGTGTTGTACACGTGGAAAAACCACATTTTATTGGTACTGATACTGGTCACCAGCGACCTCTGATCTGGGACACCGAGCTTCGTAACCTCACACGGTTATTTTCATGGCCAACGGGTCTTTCCATTCTAAAACCAACGTAACACGTTTACGATCGGGTTGTAACTCATGAGTTTGCTGCAGATGGTTAGGACACGAGCAAGAGTTGTGTGCATGGGGTGGGGTTGTTATGTAGATACAGGGCTTGACAAATTTGCTTTGAATCTAGGAGCCAGGAAAAAAGTTAAGAGCCATTTATTTTTATTGGTAAAAAGTGAGCGATGGTCTCCGGTCTCCGCCTCTGTCGCGGCTATTACAGTTTGACATGTACGAAGTTCTTAAGGATCCTAAGAAGGTTATTAGGCAAAAGCTGAGCGACGTTAATTGTGTGTAAACCTGCAATCTGTAAAGACACATCAGAGAAACCTAAGAGAAGGTGTGCTGGGCTGAGAGTTCATGTTTCTGTCTGCAAGCTCCCCCCCCCCCCCCGGCATCTCACAATCGGTGACAGCACGAGGTGGAGCCCCCCCCCCCCCCCCGAGCTGCTGGGAAGATGCTGCAATAAAGATTAGTCACACTCGTGCCTGACATGCCCAGGTGCCAGGATGCAATTTCTAGTTGCCATGGCGACCTGGCGCCTGGGATTTGTCGAGCCCTGATGTAGTGTTACTCAGAGTAACCCAAAAATGTTGGCGTCTCACATAAATACTAGTAGCCAATGGCTACCTGGCCCCTGTATTTGTCATGCGTTGATCAATATCTGTGTTTCCCAACCTGGTCCTCAGGTCCCCTTAACAGGCCAGGTTTGCAGGATATGTGAAGCACAGGTGGTATGATTTGTTGCTCAGTGATTGCTGGATTTCCCCAAGGTAATCCTGAAAACCTGGCCTGATGGGGAGGACCTGACGTCAGGTTTGGGACACACTGATCTAGATGGACATATATAAATGATAGGGATGTCCCGTTCCTTGAGGGTTGGGTTCCAAATGCAACAATTTTCGTGGATCGGCTTTTTTAAGCTGATACTATCCTGAGGCTCCAACCTGCCGGGCAGAGAGGCTTCCAGCTGCAGCTCCACAGCCACGGCAGCGTCTTTCCTATTTGAAATTGGGTCATGTGCCAGACGGGGAAGACACTGAGCTGGCCTGCTGGGACTCGAGCGCCTCTGCACTCATAGTGTTTTCCCTGCCTGCTGCGTGACCCGTCAGCGGGGAGAATCATCTCCCCGGGAATGTAGAAGGTCTCCTTAAGGGAACGAGCCACCAGTCCAGCCTAGATTGATCGGATCGGCTGCTCACAGCAATCGGGGCGTCCCAGTAATATAAAATATGGGCTGGGGGAGAACATTTTATTTTTTTGGATTAAGCTCCTCCTTTCTCAGGTGTTTTTTTAATTGTTTTTTTTTTTTTTTTTTTCATGCAGGTTGCAAGATCAAAGCACTACGGGCGAAAACAAACACTTACATAAAGACACCGGTTCGTGGAGAAGAACCCATATTTGTTGTGACTGGAAGAAAGGAAGACGTGACCATGGCCAAAAGGGAAATCCTTTCAGCTGCTGAGCACTTCTCCATGATAAGAGCAACTCGGAACAAGAACGGCCCGACTGTGGGCACTGGCCAGTGTCCACCCAACCTACCAGGCCAAACCACAGTGCAGGTGAGGGTACCGTACAGGGTGGTCGGCCTCGTTGTTGGACCCAAGGGAGCTACGATTAAACGAATACAGCAACAAACCCACACGTACATAGTCACTCCAAGCCGGGATAAGGAGCCAGTGTTTGAGGTCACGGGGATGCCAGAAAATGTTGATCGAGCTCGTGAAGAAATCGAGATGCACATAGCAATGCGCACCGGCAATTATATCGAGTTGAATGAAGAGAACGACTTCCACTACAACGGTACTGATGTGAGCTTTGACATCGGAGGCATTGCTTCTTCGTGGCTGAGTGCGAACCCAACCGCTCCTGGTCGCAACCGACTGAGTTCCAACTACAGGAACGACAGCTCCAGCTCCTTGGGAAGCGGCTCGACTGATTCCTTTTACGGAAGCAATAGATTGGCGGACTTCAGTCCTTCAAGCCCTTACAATGCTGGCAATTTCTGGTTCGGAGATAGCGTGCCGGCTATGAATTCTGAAGATCTGACTGACGCGTCTGCCTTTGACCCGACTCCATCCTCCTCCGAGGCCGTCTGGGGGGTGCCTTACGAACTGGCAAACCAACTCTCCGGCTACAGCAACGATATAACCCCCAAGTCTCAGCGCAGTGGAAGCATGTCTCCGACCTACCCGGAGGGGATTGACTACCCTCTAACAAGAAGTATTAGAAGCGACCTGCCTGGCGCGAGCAAAGGAGGCCTTCCCATCTACATCCCGGCTTTCTCCAACGGTACCAACAGCTACTCCTCTTCCAGCGGTGGATCCACGTCCAGTTCTCCGCCCGAAACCAGAAGAAAGCACGACTGCGTCATCTGCTTCGATAACGAGGTCACCGCCGCCCTCGTCCCGTGCGGTCACAACTTCTTCTGCATGGAGTGTGCCAACAAGGTGTGCGAGAACGAGACCCCCTTGTGCCCCGTATGCCAGGCCAACGTCAATCAGGCGATCCAAATACACTCGTGACTGTAGCCCATGCGTCGAGAAAATACAAAATATTCTATATATACCCAACCGTATGCTCAAGCTGGATCTAGGCTGCAGGTTGTAGATGATTTTTGCTGCTGCCTCCTCGATAAATCTGAACGGCACGTCCAGTGTCTGTAGGTGGGAGATCGGCGTATCAGAGTCTAGCATTATTTTTTTTTTTCGATGTCGAGAGATGGGCATACAGGATTATGATTTACGCGGTTAGTTTACGTACTTTGTGCAGCGTTTGTGTTTACAGAGATCAAATCCAAGCAAATTTCTGTTTCTAAGATGTCACTGCCTTGTTTTGTTTTTTTTATATTCTATATATATATATATATATATATATATATATTCTCACAGTCTGCTCTTCAGGATCTAAAAAAAATCAAAAGGACGCAAAAAGACGGAAGCTGTAGATATTTCTAATTTACTAATTCTCTCGTGTGTCTTTTTTTTTGTGTTTTAAAGTGGCTTGATCGCCCCCGTGTGAGCTGTAAACTCACTAAACACTACCACGTCGAGGGGTCACTGTCGGTAACCAGTCCACTTGCTCTTGGCCGGGACCGTCCGCAGCCTGGAGTCCCTCCCCTTCCCTCTGACTTTTTTTTTTTCCTGAAAACCTCTGGATTTCTCATTACAGGCTTTAAACAAGAAAAAAAATAATGCACAAACTGGCTAGTTGAGAATGTTACATTCCAGTTATTAGTCCGATCACGTTATTTAACTTATTTTAGAGGAAATTTATTGTAAATGTGAATCCTTTTTATGAGCCACCCGTGAATTTTTATATATACTTTTTTTTTTTTTTTTAAATTTTTTTATTATTAAAAAAGGGAAAGGCTACTACGGTTATAATAATCTCACAAATTCCAATTATCAAATCATGGTTGTAGTCTGTGGAGTCCACTCCCAATTAAAATGTCATGAAGGGGGAGGGCCTTTCATTTTAAAAAAAATATATATTAAAAAATAATAATATATACTAACCTCCCTTTTTTATTTTTGCGTTTCAGGTTGCGGGTTTTATTTTTCTCCTTTTATATTTTTTTTTCCCTCAACACTCGCATCAAATATGCAGAAATTTTAAAAAGGTTAAAAAAAAAAAATACAAATTTTTCTATGAATATTTTTTTGAAAATTTGTTTCTCAACGTAAAAACTTTATTTTTTTTTTTCACAATAACACAAATGGAAGTTTATTCAGTCTTCGTACTGGCTAGTTAATATATATATATTTTATTTTTTATTTCCACTCGATGTTACATTTCTTATTAAGAAAAAAGAAAAAAAAAGTTTACAAGATTTTATTTTATTTCAAATTTTTATTTTCCAGTATAAAACGTTGCCTTGACGGCATATTATGTATTGCAAGGACTTTTAGAGAAACCTGCTTGTAGATTAGTCATGTCAGTATTGGACCTTTTTAACCCCCTCTTAGCTGCAGTCCTAGCAAAGTATGCACGAACATTCGTCAAGCATGTATTTTATTATATTGCATATTGTACACGGCAACTAACAAGCCAAGGAATTAACCTAATATATTAGATGCGTGTACCATTTATATTTAAACTAAAGATGTTTAGAATGACAAAAAAAAATCTATATATAAATATATATAGTTTAGTATTTGCTAATTTTATTACACTTTTTGTTATGTACATGTAGGGACGCAATAGGGATTATTATAAATTCAGTTTGAGTAAAGGTTATACGAAATATAAAAGAACATATATTTTATGATAAAGGGCCTTTAACTTATTACGGCCAAAGCACTGATATTATATATTTGCTGTAAAGAGAATTATAAGAGTTTTATTTTTTTGGATATTAAAAGTTAATAAAGACTTGTTTCCATTAACTTACACCTCGATTCGCTCGTCATTGAGTCTGCGCGCTCAGCTATGTAACTGGATTACCTCTGCGTTCCATAAATATATATCCTGGTTTGTTTTTTATATATACACAGGGTGTCCATAAAGTCTCATTACAATTTCAAGAATTTATTCCAAAGGTAAATGAAAAGACATAAGTGAAAATTATTACAAAATGAAACGTATATATTTAACCCCTTAGGGACCGGGTGGTTTTACACAAATCCGTCCTTTTAGTGCCCGCTGCTGTTTTTTTACGTTTCTGCGCTGTTCGTGTTTAGGTCAAATTTTCCTCTTACTCGTTTATGCAACCCACACATATTATACACCCTTTTTCCTGCCATTAAATGGAATTTCTAAAAATTACCATTTATTGCAAACATATCGTATAATTTACTAATAAAAAAATATGAAATATGATGATAAAATGTTAACACTTTTTTTCCCGTAATTTAACCACTTCTTCAATGCGGTGGACGCGCTCAGCACGTCCAACCGCATTGCTACTTGGCTGCGGAGGACGCGCTGAGCGCGTCCTCCCTTTGCAGCCCGCGATCAGCCGGTATTCCGGCTGATCGCTCGGCCCCCCGGTGTGGGCTGACATCATCGATGTCAGCCCAACCTCCGGGACCCCGGCGGGCACGATAGGCGTCATCGCGCATGTGCGATGACGTCTATTTCAGGCACCCCCCCCCCTGCCATTGCAGGGAAGGTGCCTGAATGGGAGGGGGGGGGGGGGGAGGTCCTTCGGACCTCTCCCCCTCCCCATCCGTGCATGCCGGTTAAAGGCAGGCACCGCCTGGAAGGGCACAGCCTGCCCTTCCAAGCGGCGGCTGTCTTTAACGCCTAGGGGGCTGGATCGCGATATGGTGCCAACATGCGCCGTATTGCGGTCCCCTCCTGGAGCTGGCCGACATCTTGGATGTCGGCCAAGCTTCCGGGATATCCCCCTAATGACTGGCATCATTGCGCAGAGCGCGATGGCGCCAGTTTTCAAATTAACCCCTTGCTGCCACCTATAGTGGAGATAAGGGGTTCATTGGAACCCCCTATCTCCCGATCCGTGACAGCTAGGGGTTAATGTTTATCATTGGAACGGCCAGAGCATGGCCTTTCCAATGATACCAAACATGACCATGTAAACTGTGTAAAAAAAAAAATATATTTTTTTTTTGGGGGGTTTTTTAGATTTATTAATGCAACAATATTGTTCCCATTTCAATTATAATGTGAACAATGATGCTGCACTAACGATTTTTTTCTATGGGGGGCGTTTGCTAAAAAACACGTAATTTCCCCCCAAAAAAAGTAACGATTCCTCATTTCAAATTTTTTTAACAAGCGCACCCCATACAAAATATAACCGCAAACGATCGCATTTTAAAATGTGAAAAAAAACACTTTACACATTGTAAATTATTGAAAATTCAAATTTTATTGCATTTTTGTTATAATATACAGACATGACATAACGTATACATATAATAATGACATATTATGAATCTGCACAGTCTGCCGGAAAGAACGATATATAATATGTCTGGGTCATATATTAAAATAAGGCTTCAAAACGCGTTTAAACATGATGAGCAAAACCGGTAAAAATGACCTCAGCACAGAGGCGGGAAAAGCCTCAGCAGCGAAAGGGTTAATCCTCAAAATCTACAACCACCAACCCCATAGAAAGAAGTCCTTTTTTTTTTTTCGGCGAGACGTAAATTACTGCAAATGTTTACCATGACTTTTTGACTGAATACGCAGCACCACAACTACACGACCTTCAAACAACCATCATTTCCCAGCAAGATGCTGCACCACCACATTGGGGACGGCATGCTGGTGGGTTCCTAAATGAAACCTTTCCAGAGCGGTGGATTGGAAGGGGTGACCCAATTCCCTGGCCACCTCGTTCACCAGATATCACTCCCCTCCACTTCTTTCTATGGGGTTATGTTAAAGATATGGTGTATGGAACAAAGGGACATCACTAATCTAAAGCAGAGGATCGCTGACGCCATTGAGGGGATGCTACAGCCAACATGGCAAGAAATCCAGTACCGTCTTGATGTGCTTCGTGCAACTAACGGTGCCCATATAGAGGTGTATTAAAAAACCTTAAATATATATACGTCTCATTGTAATAATTTTCACTTATCCGTCTTTTCATTCGCCTTTTGGATTTTTTTTCTCTCTAAATTGTAAAGAGACTTTTTATAAACGCCTTGTGTAATTTTTTTTTATTTGGATATTTTTTAGATAATTAAAAAAAATGCTGAAAATTAAATCGAGCGGATGTAGAGCCCGACCAGAGTTCAAGGAATAACTTCCTGTGCGATGGAACGCGAGGGTCACTCCGCAAAATCTGGTTGATGTCACATGCAGACATTATGGATTCTCTCGTTACCGCGCACACTTCCTGCAGCCACATGTGTCAATGATTATTTTTTATTGGACCTCCGTTTACAGTATTCCACTGCAAGGGCTTTCCTGTCTGTGTGACGTATTGCAAGGTGTAAGGGATGTCATCTAGTCCACTGATGATGAACCTCAGCACCCCAGATGTTTCTGAACTACATGTCCCATGATGCTCAGCCAGCATTCAGTGTGACTAGGCATCGTGGGACGTGTAGTTACAAAATATATGGGGTGCCAAGGTTCACATTCACTGAGCTAGGGTCTTAGCCTCATAATTGCAATTTATTATTAAGCGCCAACACATTCCGCAGCGCTGTACAAGGTGTAATGGGTAAATAATTCTACAATACATACAGGAGGCAGGTCAGTATTGCTGCCAGCAGATACATGAGGACCCTATTCCCGTGGGAACTTACAATCTAGATGGTGAGGGGATTAGAAACATTTATGCACAAATGTAGGTGTTTTGTTTTTAAATTCCTGTTTCGCATTCATCCATTAACCCCTAAAGGACCAATGACGGAACTGTTCAGTCATAAATGCATTAACTTTACCCTTGGTCCTTTTAGGGGTTAATATTCTGCCATTTCCATCTTCAAAGTGTTAAAGCAGCGTTTCTCAAACCTGTCCTGGGTCCCTCTAACAGGCCAGGTTTGCAGGATATGCGCAGCACAGGTTATATATGATTTGCTGCTCAGTGATTGCAGGATTCAGTCTGCATTTCCTCGAGGTGATGCTTAAAAGCTGTCCTGTGAAGGGGACCTGATGACAGGTTTAGGAAACCCTGGGTTAAAGAATACAACCCTTCAATGCATAAGGTGGTGAATTGATTGTTACTGCATGTTATGTTTGCATTATTTTTTTTGTCTAAATTTAGCTTTTGTCACTTTTTCTTAATCCGTAGCGTTTACCCCCGTCCCGACGCTTCTAACCGTCCGTTCTCCACCTGTATCTGACTCACAGTTGACTCAGGAACTTTTCCAGACAGTTTCGAAGTTGTGGTTAAGAATAAAAGTGACAAATCACCCCTCTGGGCTCGAGACGCAGTCTCCGAAGCACCGGCGTGTGTATTTTTAGATTGTGTGATGTACAGATCCGTGTCACCTTTTAGCCTGGCGATTGGCTCTAACAGAAACCCCAAACTGCTGAGGAAACGACACAGGAACTGCACATTTTTAAGCGGAGTAGAATGAATGGATGCACCTTTAATATTTAACCCTTTTGCTACCAACCACTTTTTTTTTTTTTACAAAAAAATCTAAAATTCTTTATTTTTGGTCTTTGCATAGACAAACAGAAAAGCAGCCTCGCAGGACCGAAGCAAGTCAATCGAATCACATGTAAAAGGTAAAAATAAGTCATCGGGGAGAGAAACGCAAAATCGACAGAAAATCAAAAATGACCTCATAGAATGGCGCAAAGAAGTAAAAACAACAACAAACGGGGCAACAAAACCGTCCTCGGGAGGGTGTCTCAAAAAGTGGGGGAAACTCATAAAAGTAAAAATCACAAACGAACCGTCACCAGCCGGGGAACACTAACCTGGAGAGGGGAGGGGAGTCCCGAAAAACAAAAAAGCATAGTGAAAATTAGGAGTCGTAGGGGTCCCATCAGCCAGCATCCCGAAATGAGGGTTCTCGCAAGGCGGGCAGGGCACTGCATGGGAGGCCGGAATGCGCTGCCTAAGTCTGCCCTTCGTCAAGGAGCAAGGCACGCAGATCCCAAACCACCAGCGATTCACGTTGCCGACCTCTCGAAGTAGAGCCATGGCTAACTGAGGAGTGAGAGCCAGGCGAGAGATCCAGCTTGCATCGTCCTTCCGGTCAACGGGGGGGGGGGGGGTGCACGCCTCCAGGCCTCACCAGCGCTTCATCGGACTGCGGCTCTGTGATCCGTGGGCACCTCAGGACCACACTGTGATGTCATTCCAGCTGCCAGCAAGGTAACAGATGATACCATCCGGGGCTTTGGGTCGCCACTCACCACCTACTGACTCCGCCAGGGCCGCACAGCCATGCAAATCAGCTTCCCGCCGGAAGCCTCCAGGCTCGACGCCTCGGGGTATCTGCACTCCTGGATCCCCGCAAGACCTCCGTAAAGTGACGCATAGCGCCTCAGGTCAGCGGACGCCCGTCATGCTCCATCTTCAGCCTCAGTTCCTCTAGGCTTGAGAGCACGGCCTCCAGACCGAATCCAGGGGGAAGCAACTGGACATCCATCCGCCGCACCGCGTGCACTCCAGTGGCCCCTTCCACCAGGTCAGTCGTTATGACTGGGAGATGGGGGCCCTCCGTCTCCCCAGCCCTCTCCATTCAGGTTAGGAATACATATTGGGGGTAGCAGAGGTTGTGTGCAGCGAGTCCCCAAGATGGCCGCTTGGGTAAATCACTGGCCAGGAAACCCTCAGGACACCCAGCCCAGACACAGTCGATTTGTCCAGTAACGCCCCCGGAAGCGACCAGGATCCTCAGAGCCGAGGGGAGACGGGTGCAGCCGTGAACGGGATCCTCATAGGGGCACTGCAGTGTGACAAAAGGAGGCTGGAAGTAGGCCTCAAGATGGCCGCTGGCAGCACCCATCCACTGGTAAAACAGCCGGGAAAAAGAGGTCTCAGGTTCGGAGTGGGGACAAAGCAGGTTCCGGAAAACTCACCCCCAGTGGCCGGCCACTCAGGGAGTGCAAATGCGAAAAATCATCGTGAGAAAGTCAGCTAAATTTACCATAAAGACTAGGCAGAGACGGAGCTCCACCAGAACACGTCTTGTTCCCTTCACAGCCGGCCACGCTAACACCAACTACTTTTAGTTGAAAAACATTGTTCTTGTAACATTGATTTGAAGTCTGTGATGCGAAGTTAGTAATTAAACGTCAGGCGAAAGAGATATTGTACAAATTCTTGAGTTAAATTAAAAATGAGCAAATTTACATTAATAATTTTTCATGTATTCATTTAGCCCCGACAGAAATATTGCTGGGATGAAAGGTTCTAAACTCTGCATGGCATTTCTTATCTGGCTCAACGTCACACGGGGTCTGCTGCAATATATGTATGTGCTGTATAATGCCTGTAAGATATTAGTTTTATATTTACCAAAATATGTAAATCAGAAGATTTCTGTTCTCATGTAAGGCGTGGCGCAGTGCAGCTACTAGCTAGCTAGGGAAGCAATAAAACACATACACAAGGGTGTGCAGAGTGATCGCTTCAATCTGATGATTCTTGGGTTTGACATTATATAGCATACATAAAATGGAGTAACAGTGACCAATCAGTATACAGATATATTTCCACGTCAGAGTTGACCAACACGGTCAGTCAGCCCACAGTGTATATAATCATACATAATTAATACAACACAAAGAAAAACTTTCTATATTCTGCCCGTTACAAAGTTTTCGTGCACTTTTCTACTTTGTCTGCTAACGGTAACTCGAACAATACAGGATGTCTGCTTCTAATTAAAATCCCATTGACTTCTAGAGGATTTGACTATCAAGGATATGTGCATGTAGTATTGAAGCTTAAAAAAGGGCCATATTGGCTAAGATATGTATTTGAATCACAGTATACTTATATATTCATACAGGAAATGAAAAGCTACTTCTTTCTTTTCAATGCCTGTGTATGGCAATTACAGCAACATCTTGTATCTGTACTGTACAGGGATTAACACTCATTATAACCCCCTGAATCTTATCTCTGTACAGCAGTGACTGACCCCACAACTATCCCTGTATTTTGCCAAACCCCTGCCTGCTGGAATGCAGCAGTAAAGTTTGTTGAACTGTTACATTGAGGTTTAGGGCTGCTATTTGCAGCTTGTTTACAGTAATAAATGATGACTGGAGAGAGCACCAATTTCTGTTTCTCCACAGGGGGCTCACTAATCCTGCCTTTTATAAAGGTGTCTAAATAGGGTTTAATATTCTAATGACTGCTTTTCAATCTATTACAATGCAAAATCGAGTTAACTATTTGGGTAGTGAAAGGGTTAAACAAGCTGCTTTCTATGTTGCTACTTTTCCTCTGTGTGTGTGTGTGGGTTGTTTTTTTGTGGGGGGTTTTCGTGTGGGAGCAGAGCTTCAAGATTCTTTCAAACAAATATTTTCGAATCCCTAGAAAGTGGAATACCGAGTAAAAAGACACTCGGGCCATTAACGGCTTCCCTGCTACTCGAGCCACAGCTCCTGTGGGAATAGGATTGTTGTCGTCGCTGTTCCTGATTCCCTTGCGCAGTCGGAACTGAGCCCAAGTCTTTTGGTCTTCCATAGGGTTGGATCCACTCAGATGTTTCGGAATCTATTCATTTACCAAAGGAAGGAAAGACAATCCACCACCACTTGCTTTTCCAAAGCTCTCACAGCTGCTTCACGTGACTCTTCCACATGTTCCAAATTCTTTTATTTAGATCCTGACGCGCCGGCCATGTCTATTCCACTTTAGTGACACTCGGATGTACTGAGCGGCACCAAATTTAAAATTACTCCTCATTCACTGACAGATGACAGACTGCGTGGCTCTGGGTAGTCCTCAAGCTAAGGCCGGGGTCTATTGCATATGAGAAGCTAACATGAGCCGTAAGAGCCGATGCCTGAGTTTCTGTTCCAACTGGTGCAGCAGCTTTCTGTACGATTCTTTGTCCTGTACTTCACCGCTTAGGAGATCCAGGAGATCGCTGGGCACTGGTTCCTAGGATTTTGTCTCCTTAATTTGTTTGTGTCCCCCTCCCCACCCATGTCTTCTTATACACAAAACATTACCTGAGGTCTAGGTTTTCTTACTTGCTCTTAGGTTCGATTATGAAGGTGTCCAGCCCTGCTATATTTGTATACTTTGTGTAGGAAGCACAAATGTACTGGGAGCCGGTAAAGAACCAGTGTTGACCAGTCCACTCGTATCCCCCCCCCCAATACTCATGAATGACCAGTTCCGAAATACATGAAAGAAACTCAATACTTACCTCTAAGGCTGCGGTCACATGAGTGCACTGAGTGCGTCTGTGTGACCTCCCTCCATGCGTCAGTCACAGCTTTGTGACAGCTCGACGGGGAGGGCCACACGGTGTAGAATTCGTGCTGATTGCGCGCGCTACCACCGGACGTGCTGAGAGCCTCCCCGTCAAAAATCTACGGGGGATGTAGGACGAGACTACAAAGCATGATCCTCCATAAGAGCATCGAGCTTTGTAGAGTGTTGAGCGCACTAGCTGCGCTCAGCGAGGTGGCCACACGGGTGTCAGAGTGGAAGGAACGTCCACTCTGACGGATCTCACGGACGTCCCTTCCGCGCTCAAGTACGCTCCTTTGACCCTGGCCTCATCCACCTCATCGTTCTGCAGCTTCGAGGGCATGGAGAACACCTGCCATACACTGGCTCGCTTGGAATAGGGTCCTTCGTTGCAACTAGATAGATTGGGGGGGATTATTCAAAGAATGTTGGGGTTTGCTGAAGTTGCAAACACTGGTGAAAATCGTTGCGAGCGTTTCACAAAAGAAAAATTCAGACAGGAGCAGGAGAAGCTTCACAGTGAAGTAGGGCTGTGACTAATGATTATTTTCATAACGGATTAGATGGACGATTTTAGTTTTTTAGATTAATTGAGTCGGATAATTAAAAAAATTAGAACATTGTATGTACATTATGTATCTCGTGAAGCTTGCGTACATTTCATACACAACTGGTCAGAGTGATTGATTGAGGGTGAGGGCGCAGCTCTAGCGCATGTCTGCTTTCTCCCTGAATGAACTCTGCTACGAGCGCTCAGATAAACCTGATGCTGTCAGCGCGTAAAGCGGGGTGAGAAAGTGGGGGGCACTGACCACTGACCATGCAGCCTGACCATGTTAATAAGCTAAAGTGGTCAGAGTGCGTAGAGTGTCCCTTTTAAAATGGCTTATTAAACAGTGGGGGGGGGGGGTGGAGATGAGAAGGCGTGAGTTTGGCAAATTATAATATCAATGTTTAACTCCGTCTGACTCTAAACCTTGTGTACTATACACAGACCGATTAATCGACTAGCTGATTAATCTGTAATGAAAATAGTTGATTAGTCATCGATTAATTCCATTGGTTGTTTCAGCCGCGCAGTGAAGCTTCCTGTCTTTTTATATATATATATATATATATTTTATTTTTTTTATTTGGAAACAGGAGTCAGCAGTACAGTAGACAAAAAATATGATACAAATACAAAGAGACAGCAAGGGTGTTCGAGAGCAACAAATATAAAGGGGAGGGGGAAGGGCACTCATACAAATATAGGATAGCAGTACAAGGGAGGTGTTCCCATCTGCAGGAAATCAAGGGGCGGAGCATTTGGGCAGGCAAAATATTTTTTTTTAAAAAAGGGAAGGGGGTGGGGACCTTCTGGAGAAAAAGCGGCATTCCTGGCTCGCTCCAGGAACCCTGTGGGGCAGGGGCGTAAGTAGAAATCACAGGGCCCCATAGCAAAATGTTGTATGGGCACCCCCACCTTCAACCTAACACACCCCCGCAGCCTACCCCCCCCCACGCACACAAAAAGAAATGAACTAATGCCATTGAACAACACATTACTACATTCATGTGGCACAGTACCAATAGCAATTCATTCATTCCTCCCCAGCATGTCCATTTATTCATTCCTCCCCCAGCATGTCAATTCATTCATTCCTCCCCCAGCATGTCCATTTATTCATTCCTCCCCCAGCATGTCAATTCGTTCATTCCTCCCCAGCATGTCAATTCATTCCTCCCCCAGCATATCCGTTCATTCCTCCCCCAGCATATCCATTCATTCCTCCCCAGCATATCCATTCATTCATTCCTCCCCAGCATGTCAATTCATTCCTCCCCCAGCATATCCATTCATTCATTCCTCCCCAGCATATCAATTCATTCAATCATTCCTCCCCAGCATATCAATTCATTCAATCATTCCTCCCCAGCATATCAATTCATTCAATCATTCCTCCCCAGCATATCAATTCATTCAATCATTCCTCCCCAGCATGTCAATTCATTCATTCATCCCCAGCATATCCATTTAGGCTAGGGTCAGACAAAAGCATTTTTCCCCGCGAATGTGAAAAAGTGCGTCCGAACGCATTGACGTATTTTTTGACGGAATGCGCAAAAACGGTCAGACGACGCGCATTGTCGGTCGTGATTTTGTACGGATCGTCAATAAAACTCTTTTTGCGTCTGGACGTTATGTAGGCTGGACATTAGCAGCGTCTGACATCTCCTAATCACGCACACACGCCGCTATGCCGCAGCTGCGCACTCAGTACGTCAGTACTAGCGGTTCAGCTTTCTTAAAAAAATGTGTTCAAATTCCACTTGTGTTGCACGGCCGGACTTTTGTGCCGCCGTACATCGTATATTGGCCGTCATTGCCCGTCATCTGCTGCTAGTGCGGCCGTAATTATGTGCGCCAGAACGCACGTTAAAAGTGCGCTGGTCTGACCCCAGCCTTATTCATTCCTCCCCAGCATATCAATTCATTCAATCATTCCTCCCCAGCATGTCAATTCATTCATTCATCCCCAGCATATCCATTCATTCCTCCCCCAGCATATCAATTTATTCATTCCTCCCCAGCATACCAAGTCATTCATTCCTCCCCAGCATACCAATTCATTCATTCAGTTCTCCCCAGCATACCAATTCATTCATTTCTCCCCCAGCATAATTACGTTCTCCCCAGCATAATTAATTTCTCCCCCCAGCATAATTAATTTCTCCCCCACAGCATGCCAATTAATTAATTTCTCCACCCCGCATACCAATTAATTAATTTCTCCCCCCCCCCCCGGCATACCAATTAATTTCTCCCCCCAGCATACCAATTAATTAATTTCTCCCCAGCATATCAATTAATTTCAACCCCCTCAGCATATCAATCCCCCAATATCAATTCCCCCAATATCAATTTAATTTTCCCCCATATTAATTCCCCCCAAATCAATTAATTGCCCATATCAATTAATTTCTCCCCCAATATCAATTCCCCCCAAAACAGTGATTGAATTTAAGCAAGCATGGGATAGGCATAAGGCTATCCTAAACAAAAGATAAATCCAGGTAAAGTATCCATGTAATTGGGCAGACTAGATGGGCCGAAAGGTTCTTATCTGCTGACATTTTCTATGTTTCTATATCAATGAATCCCCCCATATCAATTAATTAATTCCTACCCCGGCATACCTCATGGGTTGCGGGAGCCAGTAGAGAGACATCCGGTCACAGGCATGCGCTGGAGCCAGAACACTGGCCGTCAACCCCCGCTGATGACTTCACACGGCGCACCGCGTGACCTAATCAGCAGGGGCCGACGACTTACAGGCCTTAGGGGCAGTGCCAGAGGGGAAGCATCTCGGCGCTGCCAGGCTCACACTCCGCCATCTCCGTGAGCCGCTGACTGGGCATGGGACATCACCAGGGGGTAGATTAGAAGTCTTTTAAGCTCCCTGTCTTATCTCATTCAGCTGCCAGCTATTATCTCAGGTAGCCTTGAGAACAATAGTCCCCTTATCGTAACATTCCCTCCTGCACCTCTAACTGTTAAATACTGTATAAGTTAACGCACAGCCACAAACTAAAACTCATAGGATTTTGGTAAATGTTGCATTGTGGGAAAAATGCACAAAATGGAACCAGGAGATAAACGTTATTTTTCCTTTTTACATGCAAATATTGAAAGAAAAAAACAGCAGTTTGTATTCCATAATGTGTTTTATAAGGTGTTTCTGTTTGTTATGCACAAGTAATCTAGTTACAGTTTATGTAAGTGGTTGTGGCCCTTTTAAAGCCTTCTAATCTACCCCTGGTGATGTCCTTTGAATACATCCCACACAATACAATGATGTGAGTCGGTGACTGACCCATTCACCCCATTCTATGGCCAAAGCCACACAGTGAGGAGCAAGTGATGGAAAGATACAAAATATCACACAATGGATGCACCCAGTGACATATATAGAGGAAAATATCACACAATGGATGCACCCAGTGACACATATAGAGGAAAATATCACACAATGGATGCACCCAGTGACACAGAGAAAAATATCACATAATGGATGCACCCAGTGACACATATAGAGGAAAATATCACACAATGGATACGCCCAGTGACACATATAGAGGATAATATCACACAATGGATGCACCCAGTGACAGAGAAAAATATCACACAATGGATGCACCCAGTGACACATATAGAGGGAAATATCAAACAATGGATGCACCCAGTGACACATATAGAGGAAAATATCACACAATGGATCCACCCAGTGACATATATAGAGGAAAATATCACACAATGGATGCGCCCAGTGACACATATAGAGGGAAATATCAAACAATGGATGCACCCAGTGACATATATAGAGGAAAATATCACACAGTGGATGCACCCAGTGACACATATAGAGGAAAATATCACACAATGGATGCACCCAGTGACACAGAGAAAAATATCACACAATGGATGCACCCAGTGACACATATAGAGGAAAATATCACACAATGGATGCACCCAGTGACACATATAGAGGAAAATATCACACAATGGATGCACCCAGTGACACATATAGAGGAAAATATCACACAATGGATGCACCCAGTGACACATATAGAGGAAAATATCACACAATGGATGCACCCAGTGACACATATAGAGGAAAATATTTTCTTAACTAAACATACAAGAGAAAAACATGTAAGATATCCGCAACATCAAATAAACACAATAAGGACATAGCATTTTGGTGATACTGGCTCTTTAGAAGTCTATAAACTGTATCACAGAGTGTTGCCAGGATCAGATTATACGGTGTTGCTGGTAAGTAATGTAACCAGTTTTCCAGTGTTAAAATTTAGGATCATAACCCACTGCTCTTAGGGTATATTGGCCTAGGGGTGGGCTTCACACGCTGCGGCCATGTTCTTCAACTACATCCCCGAAAAGGCAACTTTTCTAACACCGGTTGCGTATCCCTTATTTAAAATGCTTGGGACCTGAACGGTTTTGGATCTTGCAATATCTTGGAATGTGAAAAAAGGGAGAGTCAGCCTGAAATTGGTCTTGTAGAGTATATAAACGTACGTGTGTGTGTGTGTGGTGACTTCTATATGCCCACTCTGATCAGACTTCACTCTCACCTTGTTTTAGACCAGTCGTCTCAATCCACCCCCCCCCTTCCTAGACCGTTTCTGAACTACAGCTCTCCTGATTCACTGGCCATCTATTGCATTCAAAGAATTCTGGGAATTGTAGGCATCAACATTTGGGGGGGCAGAGTTGGACAGCCCTGTCCTTTATGATATTTCTGTAGAGGGTGAGAAGTCTTCGTAAAAGTCTGTGAGAAGCCTAGACTCCGCCTCCAGGGACACTCTCCGAAGCACAAGTGACCCTCTTGGAATGAAGTTTTTAAATGGGGGGGGGCAAGTTGAGTCGTCTCCGAATTAGCTGAGTCTAGTGGAACAGCAGCCAAATGTCCAACATGAGAAGCCACTGGTTGTTGCTGCAGTGTATTAATATTAATGTCTCCCGGCGTGCGTTCGTTTGCGCCACGTTGCATGAGACGTGTTCTAGATAAAGACGCGCTTGTCAATATCCCATTAAGCGTCGGAACCATTCTGAATGATGTGTTTTGTGATGTACGGTTTACACCCCGTGCGCACGCCATCATTTCATCCTTGATCGGCGATGACCTATTTCACTAATGTATCTCTGGAGCACCGCCAGCTCTCCATTTATTGACAGGTTTTGCATGGAGCTCGGGTCACCGTGTACAGCAAAAGAAAACGGGAGAATGTCACCGTGTAAGGAATTTCATAAAACAACGTGTCCGTGAATAATTGATGGTCAGCTCGCTAGTGATGCCCCGAAAAAAAAAAAGAGATAGAATAAAGATAAATCAATGGCTGCAGCCTGTCTGCAAAGTGCTGAGCGCGTGATCCCGATCCGTAATAGAAGTATGATGTCACTTAATGTAGGGGAGCCAGGAATACACCCTTTCAGGACCGAGAACCAATTTCTCCTGCATCCTAACAAAGTAATAGCAGCCATTGGCATGTAGAAGCTGTATGTCGGCCGGACAACTGCAAGGACTAACCACTTTGACACTCTCTGTCACTCGGTTCTTCGGGATCCGAGTCTGCACCGAGTCAAGCCCCACTTGGCTAGTATACCCCATATCTGTGTCATTCCTGGGCCCTCGTGTCATTTTGCAAAACCACTCCAGCAATTTTGACGCGGAAAGACACTGGTGGAGTGCCACTTGATAGTCACGACAAGCATCATGACGTTGGCCAGTTGGCCGCAAAACGTCACTTTTGATGCGGATGTTCTGGCTCACCTGCATGGTGGAGAAAAGCCTACCTATATAAACTGCGACCAAGCCTAGACTCATTGCCTAGTTGTGGTTGTTTCCTAGACCCAATAGCGCGTTCCTCTTGAGTCTTGTGTACCCACCCGGCTGGTGTTCGTGACTTTGTTCTGACCTGTGTCCCTTGTACTGATCAGACTATTATTGTGACCTCTCTCTGATCCAAAACCCTCTGTGCCATCCCGGCAATTTCCTAACCATTTGTCTCTACGTGTGTAACCCTTCCACCCTAAGAAATGGCATCACAAATTATAAATTGACTCCGAACCTGAACACATAGTAAGTCCAGCCATTATATGGACTGGCATTTGGGTTAAGTAGGTGGTTCTTTCTCCCACGACCATTTGCCAACCGCCTAAGAGACTGGTATCACTCATGGGATTCCCAGTGCTGCATATAGGGGTGTCAAGGAAATTGGTGGGACCCTCTGTGCAGAGGGTTTTGGAGCCTGCACAAAAACATGGTTGATCTGTTGACCCTAGCGTGGAATCCATGCATCTAGAATTTGAGGTGCACTTTTCACAGGTCAGATGGATTCCAGTGCAGTGGCCACAGCTCTCCTCTGACACGTGTATGCTCCTATGATGTTCCTACACAAGTTCTTTGAGGCTTCATAAGGCGAGGGGGGTCCATTGACTTCACCTTCTGATGCAAAAACATGAGCTTTACATATTTACCACCTAAGGGCTCGATTTAATTCTTTCAGCTGGTTTTTCTAAAAATATATTGACAAGTTTCGACCATGTCGGTCGATTCAATGGAGGAATTTCGGCCGAAGCAGAAAATCGAAAAATTATGCTGGTCCGGAAAGAAGCGGACCGGAAAAAAGTAGAAAAAAAAACCAACAATTTTTGGTCAGGACCATAGTAATTTTTGCTGCTAAGCATGCTTGTTTGAGAATCCAAACTTTAAATGAGGGTTTCAGTCTGATTATCTGTGTTTCCCTGCCTGACAAGTTATCATCTGGGGATGTCCTGATTGGCCTGTTTGAGCCATCTGTCCAATCCGAGTTGTTCGACAATCGGAATTGGCCAATACCAAATCCCGATACTGCAAGACCTGCGTAATTGCGTATGGACTGGCGGCTCGTCCACTAAAGATTTCAATGGTCTTCCCTGCCTGCTCGTAGTGCTAGGTACAGTCAATGTGAATATCAAAAGACTTCTGCTGTCTGGTGAAATTCGGCTACGGCTTCAAGAATCTTGAGACCAATATACACTACCTGGCCCAAAAAAAAGTCACATACACTGTTTGGTTGTGTCACCTTTTCCTGTGATTGCATCACGCATTCGCCGTGGCATCATGTCGGTAAGCTCATGCAATGTCACAGCATTTATCTGCATCCAGAGTGGCATTAATTTGTGGCCAAGATCTTGTATTGATGATGGGAGAGTCACGGTGCTGCGTAAAGTCTTCTCCAGCACATTATCCCAAAGATTAACCTCAATGGGGTTAAGGTCTGGACTGTGCGGTGGCCAATCCGTGTGTGAAAATGATGCCTCATGCTCCTTCAACCACTCTTGCACAATTTGAGCCTGATGAATCCTGGCATTGCCATCTTGGAATATGCCTGCTGTGCCATCAGGGGAGAAAAAAAACATTGATGGAAAAACCTGCTTATTCAGGATATTCAGAGAGTCACATGACCACATTTTTTGGACACATAATGTTGCTGATCCTAGACCCGACCAACTGAAGCAACCCCATATCATGAGAGGCTTGTGCGATAGAAGGTGACTTTTTTTGGCCAGGCAGTATATACAGTATCTATACATATGTAGCGCTGCTTTAAAGAATGTGTTTTGCTGCATTTAATTATTATGACCACCAGAGGGAGATAGAGACATAATGGACTATGCTGGACAAACACTGAACTACATTTTCCATCATGCTTTGCGTGAGTACAGGAAGTGGGTGGTGTAGGAAGAGGAAAGACATCAGCAGCCTCGTGCAGGGGAGAGGCAGAGTGAGCTGAGCAGTGAAAGGTGGAGGATGCACGTGAAAACTGTCAAGGATCGTGACCAGGCCAGAGTACAGGCGCTGCCTCACTGGTGCTGGAGATCGGGACGGTGACCCTGCTGAGACCTACCCACGCAGCGCTGAGAGGTCTGGATGGAAATCTGGTTCCGGCTGGACCCCGAGTGAGGAGACCGCGCTGATCGATTGGGAGTGCAGGCGGTGCATCGTTGTTCCTGTTGCGGAGATTCGACAAGCAGGGAGCGGATCCAGTGGCACAGAGTGCCAGTGCACGGCGGGAGAAGATCCTCGATCGGGTGCTTGACAGTTTGTCTATCGGATGAGAGGCCTCCCAGGCCACAGTTCCAAAAATAAGAAACGCACACTGCAGTATTGTTTAAATCCACAGGGCCCTAATGTGACTAGTCGAAGATTGTTTGTTCCATTCACTGGCCAGTTGAATACAGTACCCGGGTACCCGAGACAATACACATACACATTTTTGAGCTATTATTCCCGGGACTTACACTCCAGAACTGAGGGGGTTACTCTTTTTCTTTTGCCTCCGCGTGTTTTTCCCGCGTTACGAAATCCTGTCATTTAAATACCGTATCTACGTTATATATGCTGCTTTATTGGGATCAGTAAAGAATCTATATAATAAAAGAGTAAGGCTTTGGCTGTCCGTCGCCAAAGCCTTACTGCGCATGCGCGCGCAACCAGCGGCGGTTGGTTGCGCGCGCATGCAACCGCCGCGGCACGAGCCGGCTGCCGGCTCGCCGCGGCGGTTACACATGCATACAGCAGCCGGGTAGAGGCTGCGCTCGCAGCCTCTACCCGGCTGCCGCGCGCATCCAACCCCAGAGCGGCGAAGGGAAAGTTTCCTCCGCCACTCGGGGGTTGGATGCGCGCGGCAGCCGGGTAGAGGCTGCGAGCGCAGCCTCTACCCGGCTGCTGTGTGCATCTAACGGGTCCCCCGAGCGGCGAAGGGAAAGTTCCCTCGCTTCCACTTTGAAGGACCCAAGCCCCAGTCACGTGACCACGGCTTGGGTCCTTCAAAGACCGGAAGCGGGGAAATCTTCACTTCCCTGGCGGCGCTCGACAGGTAAGTATGAGCGCTGGGGGGGGTCAATATCCACGAGCTGGGGGGTCAATATCCACGAGCTGGGGGGTCAATATCCACGAGCTGGGGGGTCCATATCCACGAGCTGGGGGACCATATCCACGACCTGGGGGCAAATCCACGAGCTGGGCAAATCCACGTGCTGGGCAAATCCATGAGCTGGGCAACTCCATGAGCTGGGGCAAATCCATGTGCTGGGCAAATCCATGAGCTGGGCAACTCCATGAGCTGGGGCAAATCCATGTGCTGGGCAAATCCATGAGCTGGGGCAAATCCATGAGCTGGGGGCAAATCCATGAGCTGGGGCAAATCCATGTGCTGGGCAAATCCATGTGCTGGGCAACTCCATGAGCTGGGGCAAATCCATGTGCTGGGCAAATCCATGAGCTGGGCAACTCCATGAGCTGGGGGCAAATCCATGTGCTGGGGCAAATCCATGTGCTGGGCAAATCCATGAGCTGGGGCAAATCCATGAGCTGGGCAACTCCATGAGCTGGGCAACTCCATGAGCTGGGGCAAATCCATGAGCTGGGGGCAAATCCATGTGCTGGGCAAATCCATGAGCTGGGGCAAATCCATGTGCTGGGCAAATCCATGAGCTGGGGCAAATCCATGTGCTGGGCAAATCCATGAGCTGGGGCAAATCCATGTGCTGGGCAAATCCATGAGCTGGGGCAAATCCATGTGCTGGGCAAATCCATGAGCTGGGGCAAATCCATGAGCTGGGGGCAAATCCATGAGCTGGGGGCAAATCCATGAGCTGGGCAACTCCATGAGCTGGGGGCAAATCCATGAGCTGGGGGCAAATCATTGTGCTGGGCAAATCCATGAGCTGGGGCAAATCCATGTGCTGGGCAAATCCATGAGCTGGGGCAAATCCATGTGCTGGGGCAAATCCATGTGCTGGGGCAAATCCATGTGCTGGGCAAATCCATGAGCTGGGGGCAAATCCATGAGCTGGGGGCAAATCCATGTGCTGGGGGCAAATATCCATGTGCTGGGGCAGTATCCACATGCTGGGGCAGTATCCACATGCTGGGGCAATATCCACGTGCTGGGGCAGTATCCACGAGCTGGGGCAGTATACCCACAATAGACTGCCCTCTGGGCAGGCTGGGGCAGTATCCACGTGCGGGGGCAGTATCCACGTGCTGGGGCAGTATCCACGTGCTGGGGCAGTATATCCATGAGCAGGGGCAGTATATCCACAATAGACTGCCCTCTGGGCAGGCTTTACAACTAGTATAATCTATAAAAATCCACAACAGTGCTGGTGTATACTTATTCCCTAGTGCGGTGAGACTAACCCGAGGTTAATTCAGCGGCTCCTCTGGGAGTGAGCGCTACACATACATATAAATAATGTTTTTGGATGCTCATATGCCGATGGGTTGGGTTTTGTGCAAAGGACTAAGGGCTCCAAGAGGTATGGAAGCACTCTGATACAAGTGGAAAAGCCAGAATGCACCAGATTGGAGCCAGAGAGATAGATTTCTCATCCAACCCATGGTTATTGTCTGTTTTTACCAGGTCTCCATGAGTCAGATTGGGAAATCCTTTCAATTCTCCAGTTGCCCCTCACCCCAAAACCCTCAGTCCTACCTCCCTTAGCCACAACCCTCAGTCCTACCTCCCTCCACCAAAAGACCCTCTCCTGCCTCTTTCAGCTACCTCCAACTACACTATCACATACAGAAAAAGTGGCGTTGCGCCTAATCCTTGCCAAGGCGGCTGCAACAACCAGAAGCAATCAGCCCCTGTTCATGTATAAAGCATAACAAGAAAAAAATGTGTCACCTGTGCTTATCCCCATAGCTCCACGCGAAACAAAACTCAGAGGTTTTGGTTTACTTGAATGGCCATTAAAGTGTAAGCTCACCTGCCCTGTCAAGGCACCTCTGGTAAGGAGAGTCCTACCAAATGAAACAAAGAGCCGCTCCTCTGAGCAACCACACTCTCATGCTGCTTTTTAGCTAAGAGACAAAATGGGGAGTTTATTTATACACTCACCAAATACTGCCACTTTGGGATCAAAAATAAAAACATGGAAAGGGACAGCAGCAAAAATTACCTGGCTGGAATTGCAACAAAATAAATATATATATAAAAAGTGGTGTTGCGCCTAATCCCTACCAGGGCAGCTGCAACAACCAGAAGTAATCAGCCCAGTTCATGTATAAGACATAACATGTTTTTGATCCCAAAGTGGAAGGTTTTCAGCAGAGCCGCTGTAGCGCATGCAATTCGTGCTCCGCAGGCGCGTCGAGCCTTCACTAACTGCGCTCAGCGAGGTGGCCAGACGGGCGTCAGAGTGGAAGGAACGTCCACTCTCACAGACATTCCTCCCGCTCTGAAAAAACGATCGTGTGACGCCAGCCTGATATAAAGATACCTTTTTAATTTGAAAAGGTTGAATGGATCTTTTCCGAAATTCCGTTTAACTTTCCTTGGAAAGGCAGAATCATTGCGATTCGAGCAGAGCTTTCAGCGCAGACAATAGGTGGCGTTTTGTTAAGCGAGGAAGTCATTATTTCCTTCTTTCAATCCTCAAAAAAAAAAAATTTAAATAGCAATTTAAGTACGGATGCTGGGCTAGGTGAGCGCGTCGATTCATAGCCGTTAAATTAAATTCATCCCTCCGTGCACATATATATATTTTACAGAAGTCTATCTTCTATCTCGCTGGTTGCATTAACATTGATACTTACGGCTTAATAACAGAACGCCGGATTAGGGAGAACAGTTACCTCAGCGCTTCCACTTTATTGCTCACGCGTGTAATGCAGCCTGCGCGCAAAAGATATTTCTTAATGTCCGCGTTTATGCAAATGAATTCGCTAAAACAAACGTCCTTATTGCTTCTCCGTTCCTTTATTGTAAATTGATTAAAATTTATTTTTCAAAGGTAATTTTTAAATAAAACGTGAAGCCGGCGAGGTGGCGGCAGCGGCGGCGGCACTAATCGTCAGTCAGCAGGGTAGGATTTCGTCTGGTCGTCCAGTAAATCAGAGCCAAAGCCGTTTTCTCGATACAACAAAAATAAAAATAGTCGAGGAGGACGCGTAACTACGAGCCGGTACTTCAGAAATGCAAATGAGTCGTTTAATCTTGGCACCGCTGAAGTCAGCGGTGATCCTGCGCGAGCAATAATGAAATTCTGCTCCACGACTTTAATTAAAGATGGCTTCCGGTTCGCACTAACCGTTCTCCAAGGAGGTTCTTCGTGGGACGTATTCACTAAACCGATAGGGCTGTGCACTAGTAATTAGAAATAAGTCAGGGAATTTAACACTTTCAAGTCAAAGTCGAGAGAGAGGTAAAAAAGTTGATTTGGAGAATTTTAGGTTCTGCTCCTTCTGGATCGTCTCGGTAATACAAACAGGTCTATTCAGAGAGAGGTGAAAACCAGGAGAATGACTGGAGAAGTGAAAATTCTAGGTCAAAATAGCCAAACCAGAAAAATTCTCCCATTTATCTCACTTTCCAAATCGTCTATTTGGTCTAGATTGTTCTCTTCTCCTGCCATGCAGTTCTCCTGAGTTTCACCTTTCTCTGAATAACCCTGTATATGACAGAAGTGATATCCTAATACTGAGATTACTTCTCCCTGGGGAAAACATCAATTCTGCATTAACCAGGTGTGCAACTGGTTTTTTTTTTTATATACCGCCGAACGAATCGAAAAAACGCTGCATAGAAAAACCACCGAACAAATCGGGAAAAAAAAAAACCACTGAAACTATCTGAAAAACCGACGACTGCATCCGACAATCCACTGAATCTATCTGAAAAAAAGCCAATGACCCGACAACCAGCCTTCGGGAAAAAGCCGACAAGCCGCTGAACAGGGGTAAAAAAAAGAAAACGCAACTTTTAAAACTCGTTTAAAAAAAAAAACCTCAAAAAACAAACGAGTGCATGAAAATAATATATAAGATCCTATGAATAACAATAAAAATAGTCTGCTACAGAATTTTAAAAAAGAATTAAAAAAAAAAACCGACATTAAAATTTTTTAAAAAAATACCAAAAATTGCCTAAGAACTTCCTAAAAAATTTAATAAAAGAGACCTTTTGCTGCAAACTAAACGGTTGAATAAATATTTAATAGAAATGGGGGATATTTTTTTACATTGCAACCTATGGGGTTCGCCTGATTAAATCTGGCGAACGAAAGCACTGAAAATATGGGCATTTCACTGCTGTTCGATGTCTCTGAATATATTAACCATAACTTGTCTATAGGGATTTCACTGTCGCCGAAGATCACAGTGTTTTGCTGGCAATTCGCCAATATTTGGCGAACCGGCAGCCCATTGCACAGCACAGCGGAATATGCTTGCGCTTTATAAATAAAGATTAATAATATACAAAATATAAGGGATTATTCAAAGGAGACCAAATTCGTCACGAAATTGCACCGACTGGTGAATTTCCCCATACGGTGTAATTTCGTGGCCATTCGGCTGTTGAAAAAGCTGCTGGTTTGCCGAATATTAGCAAATTGCCAGCGAAAAACAAATCTTCGGCGGCAGTGAAATACCCATAGAGTAGTAATAGTTAATCTATTCAGAGACACCGAACAGCAGAGAAATGTCAGTGAAATTCCCTGCTGTTCTGTGGTTTCGTTCGACAGGTTTAAATCAGGCGAATCCCATAGGCTTCAATGTTAAAAATATTCCCCATTTCTATTAAATATTTATTCAACCGTTTATTCTTTTCATTTGCAGCAAAAAGTCTTTAATTTTTTTTTAACATGGCGTTTTTTAAAATTCTGTAACAGACCTTTTTATTGTTATTTCTAGGATCTCATATATTATTTCCAGGCATTTTCATGCACTCGTTTGTTTTTTGTGTTTTTTTTTTAAATGAGTTTTAAACGTTGCGTTCTCTTTTTTTTTTCTGTTCTTTACCCCTGTTCAGTGGCTTGTCGGCTTTTTCCGAAGGCAGGTTGTCGGGTGGTCTGCATTTTTTCAGATCGATTTGGTGGATTGTCAGATGCATTCGTCGGTTTTTCGGATCGTTTCAGCAGGGGTTTTTTAGATTCGTTCGGAGGTTTTTCAATGCGGCGGTTTTTCGATTCGTTCTACGGTCTTGCAGCGTTTTTTTGATTCAGCGTTTTTTCTATTCGTTCGGCGGGTTGATTCGCCGCACTTCGAGGAACCTGAGGTGAATGCCTAACTCACCACAGGGTCGGCGAATTGGGGAACGGGAGAGCACCGAAACATTGGTGATTTCTGAATAACCCCTATACTTTTCTAACATTATTCACTGGTAGTGAAAGGGTTATTATTTGTATTTTACAATATATAACTAAATTGATTTTATTAGTGAATGGAAAGTTTTAATGTCACCCCCCCCCCCCATTTGGACATTAATAGTGCTCTACTAAGCCGGTATCTTTACGAGTAATAATTTTTTATCTGTTCCTACAGGATCCTGAACGTCTCATGTACAGTGGGGCAAAAAAGTATTTAGTCAGCACCAATTGTGCAGGTTCTCCCACTTAAAAAGATGAGCGAGGCCTGTAATTGTCATCATAGGTAACTTCAACTATGAGAGACAAAATGAGAAAAAAAATCTGATACAATGTAACCACAAAGTACGTCCATTACTGCGCGCAGTCAGTGCGCTCGTCTGACCCCAGCCTTAGGGGGACCTAAGTAGAGAACCACTGCATTAGGGCATCATCACCAAAAAGCCTCAGTAATGAGCTGGCTCCCACAGCTTATTCAAAGAGCAAAGTCTGTTTGCATCTGGCGATACAGGCAAAAAAATAAACCAGAAGATAAAGCCCAACAGAAGATAAAGCCCAACAGAAGATAAAGCCCAACAGAAGATCAAGCCCAACAGAAGATCAAGCCCAACAGAAGATCAAGCCCAACAGAAGATCAAGCCCAACAGAACTCAGATGAGTTGAGTTCGGTTTTATTTTCTACCTAACACATCCCTCTCTATTGCAGGAAAAACTAGACATCACCTTTAACCAAGCTTTGGTTCTAAAAACATACAGTGGGGCAAAAAAGTATTTAGTCAGCCACCAATTGTGCAGGTTCTCCCACTTAAAAAGATGAGCGAGGCCTGTAATTGTCATCATAGGTAACTTCAACTATGAGAGACAAAATGATAAAAATCCAGAAAAATCACATTGTCTGATTTTTAAAGAATTTATTTGCAAATTATGGTGGAAAATAAGTATTTGGTCTATATCAAAAGTCCATCTCAATACTTTGTTATATATCCTTTGTTGGCAATGACAGAGGTCAAACGTTTTCAGGAAGTCTTCACAAGGTTTTCACACACTGTTGCTGGTATTTTGCCCATTCCTCCATGCAGATCTCCTCTAGAGCAGTGATGTTTTGGGGCTGTCGCTGGGCAACACGGACCTTCAACTCCCTCCAAAGGTTTTCTATGGGGTTGAGATCTGGAGACTGGCTAGGCCACTCCAGGACCTTGATATGCTGCTTACGAAGCCACTCCTTCATTGCCCAGGCGGTGTGTTTGGGATCATTGTCCTGCTGAAAGACCCAGCCACGTTTCATCTTCAATGCCCTTGCTGATGGAAGGAGGTTTTCACTCAAAATCTCATGATACATGGCCCCATTCATTCTTCCCTTTACATGGATTAGTCGTCCTGGTTTCTTTGCAGAAAAACAGCTCCAAAGCATGATGTTTCCGCCACCATGCTTCACAGTAGGTATGGTGTTCTTTGGATGCAACTCAGCATTCTCTCTCCTCCAAACACGACGAGTTGAGTTTTTACCAAAAAGTTCTACTTTGGTTTCATCTGAACATATGACATTCTCCCAATCCTCTTCTGGATCATCCAAATGCTCTCTAGCAAACTTCAGACGAGCACAGACATGTACTGGCTTAAAAAAAGAGAAAGGGGGTGGCACTCACGTAGATACTAGGAAGGAATAGAGGTAACGTTCCATATATAGAACAAATTTAGAGAGTCACAAGTATCTCATTTCTTTCTTAGGAAGAGTGAATTCGCAAACTTAAATTGGAATAAAGGGGAAAACTCAGTTTGCTAGAGTCCTAAGTCGTAATAGTCAGTCCTGACGGGCGTATTAATTCCCAGCAGGAAGAGAGTTAACAGTACTCTGCCTCTTCAGTCTATCAGAGACCACAGAATTCAATCATAGCAGTCATAGTTCATCCAATAAGGGACAGGCAACAATGGTAATACACCTATTTTGTTTAAAAGGTCTGTGGTTAGCCTGGATACATTCAGGAATAAAACCCACAGATCAGTCCAATATTGGTTTCATCACACGCCGTGGTGGCGTTTAAGCCATAAACTCAAATCCAGCAATGATAGTTCAGCTTTGTCTTACCAGACACAGTTCCTCTCAGGCAGTTCAGTAGTTGGGAGTGTAGTGGGACCGTCAGGGCTTCCCTTTGTTCCATACACCATATCTTTAACATAACCCCATAGAAAGAAGTCGTTTTTCTTCGGCGAGACATCAATTACTGCAAATGTTTACCTTGACCTTTTGACTGAATACGCGGCACCACAACTGCACGACCTTCAACCAACCATCATTTTCCAGCAAGATGCTGCAGCACCACATTGGGGACGGCATGTTGGTGGGTTCCTAAATGAAACATTTCCAGAGCGGTGGATTGGAAGGGGTGACCCAATTCCCTGGCCACCTCGTTCACCAGATAACCCCATAGAAAGAAGTGGAGGAGAGGGATATGTTAAAGATATGGTGTATGGAACAAAGGGACATCACTAATCTAAAGCAGAGGATCGCTGACGCTATTGCCACCATTGATGAGGGGACGCTACAGCCAGCATGGCAAGAAATCCAGTACGTCTTGATGTGCTTCGTGCAACTAATGGTGCCCATATAGAGGTGTATTAAATGAGGCACTTTAGGTTTAACTAACATTCAACCCTAAAAGGAATTCTAAAAATAACCACAAAGACAAACCTAACCCTAAAAATAACCCTAACCCTAAAAATAACCCCTCTAACCCCAACACATAAAAAACTTAGAATTTATTATATTTATTTTTATTCTGTACACTGAAAAATCCAAAAACTAAAGGCTCGATTTAAAGGGCCCCTACAACCAAAAAATGAAGGGCTAAACTACAAAATTCACGCAAAGGTTTGTGCCGGCCCAAATAAAACTTTAACGCGAGGGGTAAAACCATTTGTGCCGAATGCCGTATTACATAGTCAGCGCAACAACCGCGCGCAATCGTCTACCGCGGGTGAACCTGCACGAACGCTGCACGAGCTTAATGTACTTTGCGCGTCCTATATGTAACATTGTGAGCGCAAATGCGTTTGTGCGCTGGTACGCGGATGGTATTACAATCTATGCGCAGTTTGTAACGCACAGCCTTTGCGCGCATAATTTTAGCAACTCCTAAAAGCTGGTGTTAATGGCAAATTCTATCAACCTGGCCGAAACCAAATACACCAGCCCTAAAAAAAAAAAAACACGCAGCAAAGTATAGTTACACATACCCAACCAATAAAACAGAGAAGTTGTGTGTGCACTTATTATTGATGCATCATATATACTCATATTGACTTTGACAGGCGCAAAAACTTAATGTGAGATAATTGTGGTTCTTAATTCTGATTGGCTGAATCGCGTGAAAAAAACAGTCCGCACACTGATTTCTGCGCGCGACGGTACTGCGCAAGCAGTTGGGCGCGTCTCGTTTGTGCGCGTTATTGATCGCCGGATGAAAAGACACGGGAGGATTGTAATTCCAGCGGTGATTTGCGCGCGCAGAAGTTTAACGCTTGACACACAAATTCACGCTTTGTGCTAGGGTTTTTGCGCGAAGATGTCCTTATTGTGCTTATTTGATGTTGCTGATATCTTACATGCGCTTTGTTTTTCTCTGGTATGTTTAGTTATCAGCAGCATAAAATAAACACAATAAGGGCATTTCATTTTTTTGGTGGTAGTGGCCCTTTAAATCGAGCCTTTAGTTTTTGGATTTTTCACAATGTACAGAATAAAAAGAAATATAATAAATTCTATATTTTTTTATGTTCGATGTTTTTGGTCGTTGCCTAATTAAGTCACTGTAATTAAGTAATGTAAGCAAATGATGTGCTAACAATTCAATCTCAAAATTCAAACATTGATGGTCAACGGGTCACCGAGGATGGCAACTGTTGGGCCACAATATGTCGCAAATCATGCTTCATCTGTCCAGCCTGATGTATGAGATGTTTCAGTAGATGGAGAAAAAAAAAAAAAAAAGTAATTTAAAATAAAATAAAAAAGCAGCAGTAATTATCCTGGCACTGGGAACCTATAATCTGCCACCTACAAGGTTATGTAAACCAAAAAGATGAAAGATTTATGTGTCCGGACCTCCCCCCCCACCAGCAAAATCTCTATAAGATCATTTCTTATTACACTTGCTACAAGATATCCGAATTAAAATCGTTCATGTGTAGAACTGTGTTTACTTCCTCTTTACTGAAACTGACAGTTCGGTCTTGATTTATGGCCTTGATCTTTGCGGATTTTCGGACGAGAAGTCATCAAGGCCTGAAGACGACTCTTACACAATATGGTTTTCAAAGAAACTTTGCCGAGTAGGTTGTGATTTCAGTCTTTTACTGCCAGGGTTCACAGATAGGCTGGAAGAGGTATGGCGGGCTGGAAAAAGAGATACTGGAGACTAAATGGTTTATGGCAAGGATGAAGAAGAGATCATGAAATGGAAGGACATGTTGGCATGCTGATAGAGGTACAGAGATAAGGATTTGATGGGGTTTGAGGGATCATCACATATTCTTACCTTAATATACACAACATTGGAAAGCATGGAGTTTCTCCTCTTCATAAACTGTACCTTCCATCCTATTCCCCCTATGTCATCCACTTCTTCCACCAAATTTCTAATTTACCATCTCGCTGACCCTTTTTGGAACGCTTCTTAATCTGGATCCCTTATTTTCTCTCCATGGCATCCCATCTGTCATCCTTGGAGACTTCGACATTCCTTTTTACTCATTAGCATATCTTCACTCCTCTAAAATCCTCTCCATCACCTCCTAAATGGAGCTCACACCATGGTTCAATTCCACCACATACCAACTTTGGACCCTATGTGCTCCATGAGTAGAATCTCCTCAAACAAATTCCTCCATCTTTCCGGTCATCAACCCCATTACTGTAAATTTCTCCTGCAAAGCTCAACGTCTACACCGAAGCCACTTCAACCTCAAAGGCACCTTAACACCTTGAATGCACAGCAACTTTCTACTGCGATCCATCCTCTTCCACATGTCTGGATTTAAGCTTCCATATGTCTGGATATGGCCACCAAATTATACAGCTCTGCCCCCTCAACTTCACTTGAGAAATTAGCTACTACCCATTCCATCCTGTACTCAGGTCCAAACTCAAACCATGGCACGCCAACACACTACCTTAACTGGTGCTCAATGGCGGCTGAGGGTGCTTGAAGGAAGTCTCGCACCATAGCCAACATCTTACATTACAACTTCATTAGTCTCGCGCCAAACAATTATACTTCACCTTCTCTCATGACTCCAGATGCCTCTGTCATACATTTATTCTGGTAACGCGTCCCTTTTCCATACAACCCTCCAACCTCACTGTCTATTTCATTGGAACGATTAACCGCCTCAGACTAGAAATCTCTTCATTGCACTACTCCCTTATCCATACAACCTCATTCACTTCTCTCCTCCTTTAACCATACAACCTCATTCACGTCTCTCCTCCATAATCCATACAACCTCATTCACTTCTCTCCTCCCTAATCCATACAACCTCATTCACTTCTCTCCTCCCTTATCCATACAACCTCATTCACTTCTCTCCTCCCTTATCCATACAACCTCATTCACTTCTCTCCTCCATAATCCATACAACCTCATTCACGTCTCTCCTCCCTTATCCATACCTCATTCACTTCTCTCCTCCCTTATCCAAATACAACCTCATTCCCATCTCTCCTCCCTTCGCCATACCTCATTCACTTCTCTCCTCCCTTCACCATTCAACCTCATTCACGTCTCTCCTCCCTTATCCATACAACCTCATTCACGTCTCTCCTCCTTATCCATACAACCTCATTCACGTCTCTTCCTCCTTATCCATACAACCTCATTCACTCTCCCTCCATAATCCACAACCTCATTCACGTCTCTCTCCCTTAACCAACTCATTCACTTCTCTCCTCCCTTCACCATTCAACCTCATTCACGTCTCTCCTCCCTTATCCATACAACCTCATTCACGTCTCTCCTCCCTTATCCATACAACCTCATTCACGTCTCTCCTCCCTTATCCATACAACCTCATTCACTTCTCTCCTCCATAATCCATACAACCTCATTCACGTCTCTCCTCCCTTAACCAACCTCATTCACTTCTCTCCTCCCTTCACCATTCAACCTCATTCACGTCTCTCCTCCCTTATCCATACAACCTCATTCACGTCTCTCCTCCCTTATCCATACAACCTCATTCACGTCTCTCCTCCCTTATCCATACAACCTCATTCACTTCTCTCCTCCATAATCCATACAACCTCATTCACGTCTCTCCTCCCTTATCCATACCTCAATCACTTCTCTCCTCCCTTATCCAAATACAACCTCATTCACGTCTCTCCTCCCTTATCCATACAACCTCATTCACTTCTCTCCTCCCTAATCCATACAACCTCATTCACGTCTCTCCTCCCTTATCCAAATGCAACCTCATTCACTTCTCTCCTCCCTTCACCAACCTCATTCACGTCTCTCCTCCCTAATCCATACAACCTCATTCACGTCTCTCCTCCCTTATCCATACAACCTCATTCACGTCTCTCCTCCCTTATCCATACAACCTCATTCACGTCTCTCCTCACTTATCCATACAACCTCATTCACGTCTCTCCTCCCTTATCCATACCTCATTCACTTCTCTCCTCCCTAATCCATACAACCTCATTCACGTCTCTCCTCCCTAATCCATACAACCTCATTCACTTCTCTCCTCCATAATCCATACAACCTCATTCACGTCTCTCCTCCCTTATCCAAATACAACCTCATTCACGTCTCTCCTCCCTTATCCATACAACCTCATTCACGTCTCTCCTCACTTATCCATACCTCATTCACTTCTCTCCTCCCTTATCCAAATACAACCTCATTCCCATCTCTCCTCCCTTCACCATTCAACCTCATTCACTTCTCTCCTCCCTAATCCATACGTCATACACTTCTCTCCTCCCTTAACCATACAACCTCATTCACTTCTCTCCTCCCTTCGCCATTCAACCTCATTCACTGCTCTCCTCCCTTCGCCATTCAACCGCATTCACTGCTCTCCTCCATTCGCCATTCAACCCTGCCGCCTGCTCGACCATGTCTTTTTCTCCACTATCTGCAGTGGAAGTCTCTGCAGTTCTCCTCTCCTCCTGCCATATCACTTGGCCTTTTGACCCCATCCCTTCGAACCTCGTTCACACAGTCTCATCAGTTATTGTCCCTTCTTTCATTAACATTTTCATTCTCTCCCCCCCCGGCATCTTCCCTTCTTCCCTCATTCTAAAGAAGCCCTAGTCTTTGTCTACCATCCTATCGTTTTTACATCCCTTTGCCTCCAAGCTTCTAAATCATCTGGTCTATAACCAGCATAATGGTTTCCTCAATTCTAACTCCTTACTTGACATTAGGGATGAGCCAAACACCCCCCGAGTTCGGTTCGGGCCCGAACACGAACTTCCCATTTGTTCGGGTCCGAACCCGAACCCCCATGCAAGTCAATGGGGCTGAAAATTCGTTTTTTTAGAGTGCCCTCCAAGAGGGCATATATGCTACATATTTGCCATAAAAGGTGTATGGGGGTCCGGGTAGTGCCCTGGGGGACAGGAAACAAGGACAAAAAGTAAAAAAAAAAAGTTTTTAAAAGGGACAGTGAGTTTTCCATGAAATAAGGGTTAAAAATAAAAACGAAAAATTCCTTCAAATATCGTGCCTAGGAGGTCCCCATAACCTGCCCGTGAAGTGGCGGATTTCTAGGATGTATAGAAATATGTAAAAACCAAAAAATGACATTTCAAATGACGGTAAATGCTTTTCCTTTAATCTATCCATAAACAACTGCTTGGGGCGGCAGTCTGTAAGAAAAGAGGAGACATTTTCGGACACGCAGAAAAAGTTTACTGATTTTTTTGGCGGTGAGAAGCAGGAGAATGACTGGAGAATGGAAAATTCTAGACCAAATAGCCGATTTGGAAAGTGAGATAAATGAGAGATTTTTTCTGGTTTGGCCATTTTGACCTAGAATTTTCACTTCTCCAGTTATTCTCCTGCTTTTCACCGCTCTCTGAATAACCCTGTGAATGTTTAATCCCGAGATCAAAAATAACATTGCTTTAGATTTTTTTCAAACACCAGTTAACCACTTGGCTGCTATGGACGCGCACAGCGCGTCCAGCCAAGTGGTTCTCCTGCGCTATGGACGTGCTGAGAGCGTCCATGCACATGAGGCAGCAATCCGCTGGATTCCGGCGGATTGCTGCGCCCCCCCGGTGCGGGCTGACATCTTGTATGTCAGCCCAGCACTCCGGGACCCCGGCGGAGCAATTAGATGTCATCGCGGCGGCGCGATGACATCTAATTCAGGCGCCCCCCCCCCCACATGTGCAGAGGAAGCGCCTGAAAGGGAGGGGGGGAGGTCCTTCGGATCTCTCTCCCTCCCGATCGCCGGGGGGCAGAGGGTTAATCCAGGCACCGTTTGGAAGGGCACAGCATTGTTCCCATTTCAATTATAATGTGAACAATAATGCTGCACTAACGATTTTTGTATGCGGTGCGTTTGTTAAAAAAAGCGAAATTTTCCCCAGAGAAAAAAAAAAAAAGTGTAACGAGACCCCATTTCTAATTTTTTTAACAAGCGCACCCCATACAAAATATAACCGCAAACGATCGCATGTTAAAATGTGAAAAAAAACACTTTACACATAATAAATTATTGCATTTTGTTATAATATACAGACATGACATAACGTATACATATAATAATGACATATTATGAATCTGCCAAGTCTGCCGGAAAGAACGATATATAATATGTCTGGGTCATATATCAAAATATGGCTACAAAACGCGGTTAAACATGATGAGCGAAAGCGGTAAAAATGACCTCAGCACAGAGGTGTGAAAAGCGTGAAAAAAAGTGTGAAAGGGTTAAATGCAGCATATTAGGATGTTTTAGGAGGGAAATTAATTCTCAAATCTCAATCAGAAACGTACAATGTATCAAATTGATTACCAGACTGAAAACACCTGGTGTTATGCCCGTTTGTGAACAGAGGTCATTTAGAGTTGATAATCTTTCCACGTACACATTAGTTTTTAATTCAATATCTAATAAACCGTTGCTTATAATATTCTGCAGTAAAGAGTCTCTTTATTTCTAGATTTTTTAGTATTTTTTTAAGCATTTTCTATACTTTTCAAAATTTCTTTTTTTTTCGAACCCGAACCGAACACGCTCAAAAAGTTCGAAATTCGCGAACTTTCAAACTGCCAAAGTTCGGGTCGAACTCCGAACCGTCCGAACCCGAACAGCTCATCCCTACTTGACATCACATCAGCCTAGCTTTCACTCCCACCACTGCTCGAACTAAAGTGTCATGGTTCGATCAGGATCTGCAGGACACCTTAGTGATTAGCCACTTTCTGACCAGCCCGCAATTCCACACTAGTCCAACACTTCTCGTGTGGTGATGCCTGCAGATCGGGACCTGATTGCTGTATCCTTAACGTGTCTCCCTATTTAACCCAGCCTGGGCCCTACCTCCTGGCCAGCTCATTGATACCCTTTTACTCCTTTGAGTCTCTTGTGAGTTAGACCTGGCTCCCCATCACTTTGTGCAACCCGTATCCAGTGGTCCAGAGGACCCGAACCTGTATCCCATGTCCCAAATACACCCAACCTGGAACTCAACTTCCTGAGGCCCAGAGACTCCTCAGTCTGTAGCTCGACAGAGGTCCTAGTCTGCCACACATTCTGAGACCCTGTGTATCCAGTCATCCCAGGTCCTGTATTTGCCATGTCCAGCTATTTTCAAGTCTTGCCATTGACATCTGCCAGTGCCAAATTACCCTGATTTCCTTTCATCCTTTGTCCCCACTATATTGCTTCTCCTTTCTTTTTTAATACACACTTTGTCCTGGTCCATTTCTTTGCATATTGGGTTTCATTGGTAAAGAGGTATTGTTGCATGACGGCAGTGCTCACCCCAGAACATGACACAAAGTGACCAACGTGACTAATGATTTAGACGCCGCTAGATCCAAAGGTCGCTACGCCCTGCTCATCATTCCTGATCTTTCTGCTGCTTTCGATACAGTTGACCCTCGTCTTCCTATTTCAGGGGGGACCGAGCAGCATCTTCCAGCGAAAGCAATTCCTTTCTGTACAAACATTCCGATTATACGGTTTAGGAAAATATGAAGCTAAAACCGCAAGTATGAAAATACAGATTGTACATTAAAGGAACACTACCTCTAATATAAGTGTAACCAGTGCATTACAGAAAACCACATTCTAAAACACATGCTGCTGTTTATTTTTCCATTTTACACGGAATTCCTTCAAACAATGGAAAAAGAGCAAAAAAGGTTAGGTTTTTTAATCTCGTTTCCATTTTGTGGATTTTTTTCCATGATACAACATTTACAAAATCTTATAGCAAGTCTCGTTTTACAGCTGTGGTATAGGAAGAAACTGAAGTGAAGAGGAGATGGGGTGGAGGAGGGAATGTTTAGACAGAGTAGAGGTAACATCACTGCTCTATAACTGTGGAGATACAGGTTAGATCCCGGCCAGAGCACCTCTCCAGTAAGTGTCCTGGGGCGAGACACCTAATGGTACATACTTGCTACCACACAATATCGGCTGTGGAGTCCAGTGGTAACTTCTCTCCCCTGAACCGTGGAGAAGCAAGTCAAAATCCCATTCAGCACATCCCTCCAACACAACTGTGGAGAAGCAAGTCTCGACTTTACGAGAAGCGGGTTCAACCTAACCACCAGGTCACTATTCTACAATCATGGAAAGACGACGCGATCCCACTCAGAAGACGCCACCGGCGAGTATCCTTGGGTACGACGCCTAACGATATGGATGCGCCTAGCTGTCATGCCCCGCTCTCAGCCCCGGCCGCCATGTTGGGACGCTTGCACTACTTACCCGAGGTCCCTTGTGGGGCGCTGCTCCACGCTCTCAGCCCGCAAGCAGGAGAGAGCTCGAGGTGCGCCCCACGCCGCCGACAGGAGAATGCCGAGAAACGAAGCGCACATGCGCGATCGCATACCTCCTTAAGAAACTAAGAGTTTAGTACTCTGCACCCTCTGCTGGTGGATTACGGGTACTGCATGACACCTGCACTAGAGATCCTCATTTGCCTCCCATTAACCTATCAAGTACTCAGGTATCCCAACTCCACCTACGAGTCCCAGGTGAACGGTGTTCTTATGATCCTCTGAACCCTATTTAAACCTGCCGCCTTTCTCAGTTCATTAACCAGGTTATACTGTGGTTCACTGCTTCAGTTATCCAGTGTTCCCTCTTCGTTCCTGTTCCAAGTGAATCCTGAGCTCCAGATCCTGCATCCAGGCTTGCTTCCACGGTACCAGCTCCAGATCCTGCAGCCAGGCTTGCTTCTGCTACCACGGTACCAGCTCCAGAACCTGCATCCAGGCTTGCTTCCGCTACCACGGTACCAGCTCCAGCACCTGCATCCAGGCTTGCTTCCGCTACCACGGTACCAGCTCCAGCACCTGCATCCAGGCTTGCTTCCGCTACCACGGTACCAGCTCCAGCTCCTATAGCCAGGCTTGCCTCCATGACCACGGTACCAGCTCCAGATCCTGCATCCAGGCTTGCTTCCACGGTACCGGCTCCAACTCCTATATCCAGGCTTGCTTTCACGACCGCGGTACCAGCTCCAGATCCTCAACCCAGGCTTGTCTCAAAGGCCACAGCCCACGTTGCCCTCTTCTACAACCCTTCATTCTGGACTTTGGTTGTATCACTTCTAAATCCGAAGACCCTTACTCGCAATCCTCCGTTCTCGACTTTATACTAACCAAGAATACCTTTTGACTAATAGTCTTTTGTTCTGGACTTATATTTCATTTCATCTCAGTAAATATTCAATTGCTTATATATACACCTCCTGGTCACCTTCTTCTATGGCTTGCCATTGGGTTCCATACGCACAACATTATACAGGGGTCACAGCCCCTGCCCTTACAATACCTCACAAAACACTTGTACATATCATAGATTGTAAGTTACCTTGGGAACAGGGACCCCCTGAAGCAGGCCGTATCATCCATGTGTGGTATTCCAATGTATCAACTCCCTCCTTGTACATAGATCTTGTAAAGAGCTGCAGAATATGTGGCGCTATATAAATAAAGGATAATAAAAAATAATAACAAGGCTGTGGGATTTTCTGCCTGTTGAGGTGGTTGGGTCAGAGACTGTACAGACTTTTATACAAATGACCGGATGACTTCCTGCAGACACAGAATATTTAGGGATATAATATTTAATATGTGGGTAAAAGCTTCTTGATCCAAGGAGAAATCTGACGCCATCTGGGTTCAAGAAAGAATTTTTTCCCCAGTATGTTGCGTATTGGCGAGCGCGTCAGACTGTTTTTTTTTGCCTTCTTTTGGATCAACAGCAGGTGGTCTGAAGCGCTCGCCAATATGCAACATACTGGGGAAACAATTCCTTCTTGAACCCAGATGGCGTCAGATTCCTACCAGGACAATGTGTGTAAAAAAACCTGCTGTGAAAGGCTGAACCTGATGAACGCATGACTTTTTTCAGCGTATGTAACTATGTGGGATCTATTTTGCTGTCTAGGCTACCTGAATGAGATCTGATAGTGGGCTATTAACCCTTCAATCGAACCTCTGCTGATGCCCTTTGCGCGCACACACACTCCTTAGGTGCAGTCATATTCCTTGAGATTTGACCCATTTACTCCATTCTATGGCCAAAGTCACACAGTGAGGAGCAAGTGATGGAAAGATACTGGGGGGGGGACGACAGTTTACAACACAAAATATCACACAATGGATGCGCCCAGTGACCCATATAGAGGAAAATATCACATAATGGATGCACCCAGTGACACATATAGAGGAAAATATCACACAATGGATGCACCCAGTGACACATATAGAGGAAAATATCACACAATGGATGCACCCAGTGACACATACAGAGGAAAATATCAATGGATGCACCCAGCGACACATATAGAGGAAAATATCACACAATGGATGCACCCACTGACACATAGAGGAAAATATCACACAATGGATGCACCCAGTGACACATAATATTTCACTCTAACTAAACATACAAGAGAAAAGCAAAACACATGTAAGATATCAGCAACATCAAATAAACACAATAAGGTCATTTCACAGGACAATTTACACATAACAAAATGGCAGATGAATATTTACCAGAAAGTCCCAAAAAGAGAATCATCCTATATATTATTTGTATGAGGTGTGCATCAAATTACAAAGTCAGATTCACGTCTTAATGATCTAATGTATTTCACAAATAGCCTCGTCTCGGAGAATCTTGGAAGATCAATAAATACTCCAGTCGCAGCAGGCGGAGATCTGGCGGAATGTTAATGTATAGAACGGCCCTCGCAAGCGGAGACGGACACAGTAACTACTGAGAAAGCAAGGTGTTTAACCTGAATAGACTGGGCTTAGGAACGAGTCAGAGGATTCACCTCGGGGAACTTATTTTTGAAAACAAATCCTTCTGGTTGTAATATAAAAAAAAAAAAAAAAAAAACACTAATTTATATATACACACACAACAAAACAGGAGGAGAGCACACCAAACATATTCAAATACAAAAGAAACCACAACAGCAGCTAAATTCAATTGGACAGAGATTTACCAGATTTAACCCTTTAAATGCTTACAAACATTTCTTAACCCCTTCAAAAAAACACTGCAGTTCTTAACCCTTACACAGATTCAATGCTGAGCTCTGTTGAACAATGGAAGTTTAGTTTGCAATGGATGGCCATAGATTGCGTAAGCCTGCCAACAGCGACAATGTAGTTAAGGTTGAGTGCTGCCCCTCTCGTGTAATATATATATATATACACACACACACACACACACACACACACAGGCCACTTTATTAGGGTCACCATGCTAGTACCGGGTTGGGCCCACTTTGCCTTCCCTAACTGCCCTAATTCTTCGTGACATAGATTCAAAAAGGTGTTGGAAACATTCCTGAGATTTTGGTCCATGTTAACACAAGGGCATCACACAGTTGCTGCAGATTTGTCGGCTGCACATCCATGATGCGAATCTCCTGTTCCACCACATCCCAAATGAGCTCCTCCCTATTGAGATCTGTGGAGGCTGTTGGAGGACAGTGAACTCACTGTCATGTTCAAGAAACCAGTTTGAGATGATTTGAGCTTTGTGACATGGTGCATTATCCTGCTGGAAGGAAGCCATCAGGAGATACAGGGAATACTGTGGTCATAAAGGGATGGACATGGTCAGCAACAATACTCAGGTAGGCCGTGGTGTTTAAACGATGCTCAATTGGTACTAAAGGGGCCAAAACGTGCCTAGAAAATATTCCCCACACCATTAAACCACCACCACCACCACCACCAACCTGAAACATTAATACAAGGCAAGATGGATCCATGCTTTCATGTTTACTCCAAATTCTGACCCTACTATCTGAATGTCGCAGCTGAAAATCAAGACTTAGCCCAGGCAACCTCTTTCCATTCTTCTATTGTCCAGTTTGGGTGCCTGTGTGAAATGTAGCCTCAGTTTCCTCTTCTTAGCTGACAGGAGTGGCACATGATGCGGTTTGCTGGTGCTGTAGCCCATCTGCTTCAAGGTTGGACGTGTAGTGCGTTCAGAGATGGTATTCTGCATACCTTGGTTGTAACAAGTGGTTAGTTACTGTTGCCTTTCTAATTTCTCAGATGATCTGGCCAGTGTAATCCTGGGGGGGGGGGGGGGGACACATTTAAGTGATGACCCTGTCAGGGTCATTCTTTAAAAGGAGAGGCATCTGATGGTCCTATTTGGAGATGAATGAAGTGCTGCCCCTACCACATCAATTGACACTTGCAATGCATAACTTATCCTCTTTGAGGCTTGAACAGAATTGAAAGCACAAAAGGAAACACAAAGGCAAGACATAGTGCAACCCATCTAGGTAATGCATCAAAATAAAATCAGATATGAACGCACATTTTTTGGTGTCACCACTTGGACACCAGATGTAGTAGCAGCTGGAAAAATTGTAAGGGGTACAGGATCCCCCCCCCCCTAAGCAGTCAGTCACCTGCTCGGTTCCTCTGTTTAACTGTAGTCCCAGCCACTATTTGAAGGTAAAAACTGCTTTTATTGTGAATATAAATAAAATAACTACAGCTGAGACGCGTTTCGTGATACACCAACCGAGGAAACGATTTATCTAATCGGTATTTATAGTCAAAATAAAAGCAGTTATTTTACCTTTAACGCCGGTTCCAGACACTATTTGAACAGAGGAACCGAGCAGGTGACTGACCGCTGAGAGGGGATCCAGTACCCCTTACAATTTTTCCAGCTGCTACTACATCTGGTGTCCGAGTGGTGACACCAAAAACGTGCGTTCATATCTGATTTTATTTTGATGCATTACCAACATGGGTCACACTATCAGGTCTATTTCAGAGAAAGGCGAAAACTCAGAATGATTGGAGAAGTGAAAATTCTAGGTCATTTATCTCACTTTCCAAATTGGCTATTTGGTTTAGATTGTTCTCTTCTCCTGCCAGTGCTCCTGGTTTTCACCTCTCTCTGAATAGCCCTGTATGTCTTGCTTTTGTGTGTTTCCTTTGAGGCTTGAACATAATTGAAAGCAAAGAGGATAAGAAGTTATACACTGCAAGTGTCACTTGAAGCGATTTCCCTACCACAGGGCTCAAAATTTCAAGTCCCGAGCTACTAGCCAGGACTTAGAGTTACTCGCCGCCAGTTGCCCCACCTAACCCTTACCCACACAAATACATCTCCCTGCTCACTCTGGACCACAAATGCCTCTTCTGAAGACACCAGTGCATTCCAGTGAAACATGTTAAGCTTTTTAGGCATGTTATTTAACACAGAAATGTACCATACAATAATGATGACTGTTCTAGGAACTTTTCTCATGAACTTTCAAAGGAAAAATATAATAGTGAAGACCAGTTATAACAACAGATGGGAAAATGAAGGGGGGGGGGGGGGAGATGAATCCACTCACACTCTCCAGAGCCTCATTAGGCTCGATCACTTCGCCTGTGGGTGTTTCTATGGCTCACCCAATAGCTCTCAGAGGTAGACTCGTCTTACGGCCTTGATATCCTTTCGGGATCCTGGATCGTCCGTAGGTTCTCCAATATTTGGATGCCGATAACCTTCAATAACTGGCTTCTCTCAGGTCTTGGTATTCCTTTAGGGTCCTGGATGTTTTACAGGTCATACCCTATAATGACTTGTAGGAATCTGCAAGACTCATTGAATGAAGGAGGAATTTAATCCTTGGCAGAACAGGAAAAGTGCTGCCTCTCCCCAGCACTAGAAGCACAGGTCTATAAACAGTTAAACCACTTTTCCTGTTCTGCCAAGGATTAAATTCCTCCTTCATTCAATGAGTCTTGCAGATTCCTACAAGTCATTATAGGGTATGACCTGTAAAACATCCAGGACCCTAAAGGAATACCAAGACCTGAGAGAAGCCAGTTATTGAAGGTTATCGGCATCCAAATATTGGAGAACCTACGGACGATCCAGGATCCCGAAAGGATATCAAGGCCGTAAGACGAGTCTACCTCTGAGAGCTATTGGGTGAGCCATAGAAACACCCACAGGCGAAGTGATCGAGCCTAATGAGGCTCTGGAGAGTGTGAGTGGATTCATCTCCCCCCCTTCATTTTCCCATCTGTTGTTATAACTGGACTTCACTATTATATTTTTCCTTTGTTCTAGGAACTTTTCTCATGAACTTTCAATCAGCTTATACAGTCATCATTATTGTATGGTACATTTCTGTATTATCTAATATCCCTTGTATTATTAGATATTTCCCCTAGACCGCGTACGCGGACACGCCGATCACAGATTTTTCTTTTTTCTGTTGATTTGGTGCGGATTGGGACCGCACTTTTGGTGCTTTGGGCAACGGGGTTATATTTTCCATTTTTGCTCTAGTGTCTGTTCCCCACAATTTTTTTGTTATATGTTATTTAACACGCATGATTATAGATTCATTAAAGCTAATCTCCTAGCAGGAAACAAGCTTATATCTGGAGGAATTTTCTTTTCTTGGAGCATTGTGAGGGAATCCTTTGATTTACGTTCTTTTTCTATTTAAATCAATTATGAAAGGGTTACCCCCTTCTGGACATTTTCCTCCATTTCTAAATATTGTTGGCTTTAAGAGGCAATTTTTTTTATTTTAACTTTTGCATTATGCAGAGGTGCTATGGGCAGGTGACCCGTGTTATACACCAAGCAATGCGTGATGATGATGATGCCTTGACACAGAACGCCACCAGCTGAAGCTGCTCTGAGAGGCAAATGGCAGCGCAGCATTTCATGTTTGAATCTCAACGGGTGCCGTTTTCCGATCAAGCAGAATTCACCCCCGCCAAGATGAACGAGAGAAAGGAGGAAGGCAGGACCGGGTATACCTGCCACCATCGTCAGGGAGACTATTAAGCCCACTTCCTCTCCATCAATCCAGGCGGCGCCATACAATCTCGGAGCGCCTATCACTGGAGTCAGTTTTTCTTATTGAAGGGGGGGCGCGCTGTAGACACCTGTCAGCCCTTTGCAGTTGTCAATCAGATGGCGTTAGTGTGCGCTGTGAAGGAAGCGAGTTGCTGCATTGGTGCAATAAGACCCGGGGAGGTAAGGCAACTTAAGGGAGGCGCCTCCGCTCTGCCGTTACATGCCATTACGGAGTACCGGCGCGTACAGGCAGAACAACCCCTGTTAATATGAATAACAGGGAAGAACCTCCACTCGCCCTCACTTAATGTCTACTCTCCAAATGCGAGTGGAAATTTTGACCTCTGCCCTACCACATCTCCAAACTTGACTTTTCTGGTGGATTGGGATATTCCACCACGTGGAGAGGAACAGCGGCTGATTCTCGTTAAAAACTGTTTTAAAATTGCATACTAACCAATTCATTGTACCTAGTTCATTTTGCTGTGTGGCGTACTGTGGCCACCAGGTGGCGCCAGATATACAGAATTGGTCTCTGGAGGTTTTCCATGAAGCTCCAGCCTACCTTACTGGTCTAGATGTGGTCACTCTGAAGGTCCTCACTTTGAAGGGCAGACGTCTGATTATTCTGACAATGGTTCATTCACGGTCGTGTGACTCTTCCAGAGGCAGATTAGTCTTAAGAGGGTCAGATTTCCACCGCTTTAGATTTGCGATCTAGTCCGGGTCACGGATTCGTGATAGCCCTTCTTATGCGGCTCGTCTTGTCAGGGTCACAAGTTCAACGCCACCTTCAGTAAGAGTAGAGATCTAGCATGCCAGCGGAACAAGTTTAACAATTCCCACATTTGGACAGGAGATGAGAACTGGCACCAGAAGCAAACATACCTCTTATGTGGAGCACATCCCATCACAAGACGTGCTGGTAGCGGCTGCAGTTTCGTTTTAGGCACATTGGCAACAATGTATTAAATCATTCCTAAGGTTATCCAACATGGCGTCAGTCGTGCAGGGCTTGCTACAGATGGACTCTTGAAAAAGTCAGAGCTGCTACGAGCAGGAGGCCGAAGTGGACACCGATTATTGAAAAATACCCAATAATGGCAACAATCCAGAGGTTTTGAGTGACGTGATATGTCGTGCCATCCTTCTGGAAGTAACCCTGTGCTCTTCCAAACCGTAAGCCATTTTTTCCATGGGAGTGCTATACCCATGGCTCTGCTGCCACCTGGTGACAGATTCCAGCACATTGAGCAATGCAACGTGCTCAACATAAGCAAAGGTAACGTTTCCTGAAACCCATTAAATCTTTCATCCTTTTTACAACCTACAAACTTTGTAGTCCGGTCTAAATGAATCACTGTTTTTTTACCGCGAGCAAGTTGTCTTACACGGCAAAAGAAACATCCAATGAAAGCACTTCTGATTAGGCAAGTGGTCAATGTGCCGACTCCCACAGCTCCATGCAGCGCTGCAACAGTTTGGAGGCGACACTCAACAGTCCAACATCGCGCCGCATCCAGGAATCCCTCCAGGGTTTTGAGGTCTATGATCTTAAACCCCCCTTTTTTTTTCCCCACAATTTTTTTAACGCATAAAGAAAAACAGAAAAACCATCTATAATAACCAAATGACTGTTTATTGAGAATTAGTAATTTGTTAGAACACAAGTCACTTTCTACTTTGCATGTCAACAAATAATGACACTACAACCGATTCAGAATAAAAAAAAAAAAGTTAGAGCGTAATGCGACCCGATGCGTGCGCTTCCCTTCAGCGTTTTATTTGTACTATTATCTAGATAAAGTGTACACGTCTCTCCTAAAGTTCGTTACAAATACTATCTGTACGAGGCCATTCCCAGATGACACGACCGCTAACGGTTCAGGGGCGCAGACGTTATGCGCGAAAGGGTTTTAAACAAATTGAGACGCATAGGGGGGGGGGGGGGATTTGGCTTCGTCCAGAATACAAGACAGATTGGCAACTTAAAAACATTTCAGTATGTACAGCGCGACATTACAAAGAAATCCAAAACAAAAACAACTCACCAGCAATGTATCTTCAAAATTTTTTATTTCATTTTTCTACCAATAAATCGCACTCGTTCCCGTTACACTCAGGATGAATGCCCGAAACGCTGGTCACAAAAGCAAATGTCATCTCAAGTCTTGGGCCACGAGAGCGCGTGTAGCGTGCCTGTCGTAACGGACATGCTTTTGCACAGACGTACTTGTGGACACGACATGCGTGAATTCTGACGCTCAAGATAAAAAGAAATCTGAAGAAGCTGTCGCGATTTGTTGTCAGTTTGCTTTGCGCGTCACGGACGTCAAACGAGCGCTCGTCTGAGGTCTTGTACTCTCGCCTATAGAAAGCATCATGTCCATAGACGTGCCTCCATGCCGACCATAACATCTGCACTTTTACACCGTGTGGTGTTCCCTCCAGAATCCAACAAAATTCTATGACAGACGCATTCAGTGCGCTCGTGCGACCCCCAAGCCTAAAACTATGGCACTTTCAACACAAAAACCAAGGGTTCTCATTTGGCCGTCGCCCACACACGCCAGGCTCTCTGGCTCAGATGGCAATAGGTGTGTGTGGTCAGCATCCTTGGCCCTCTAGATGTTTTGGGGCTACATTTCCACATGAGGCTCAGCCTATGTAACTAGCGACTGAGCATCAAGGGAGATTTAGTTCAAAACCTCAGGGTGGGGGGGGGGGGCTGCGGACCTCAGCATTAGGAGCCTGCCATTACAGGATATATGCGATGCGAGTCGTTAACCATTAGTAGCTCCTGGCTAGCAGCTCCATGGAGAAGCAAGCCGCTAAGTTAGAGTCGAGTCAAGGAGTCGCTGAAACCAACAGTGAAAAACATCTCCTGGAGTACATAGGACTCTGGACATTGTTGAGGACACTGGGAACCATTTGTTCCTGGTATCCTTCATGAGATGAGGTGGATCACGCCAACCTCTGCAAAGCGGGACCATAGACAAGTGTTCATTTTTCTGTTAAAACACTAAATGATTCTAAGAGATATATATATTTATAATCTAACTTGACAGGTGAGCCTGAAACGATGTTACAGGTTGAGTGCGCACCCCTTAATAGGAGCACATGGTGCTGTAAGCATTTCCGATTCTGCCAGAAGAATCCAATGTCTGAGGGGAAGGGGTGCGGGATGTGGCAAGGAAGCCAAGATCCCCTTCCTGTTGCCAAACCAGAAGCTGGGCAGCCCATTTTGAGGAACATGCTGCAAGGGGCCAGCATGTCTATGTAGCTGCATGCTGCACAGCGTCTCCTCGCAGTGATTCAAGGCTCGGCGCAGCACTGGACTCCATGAGGACCCATAAAAGGAGAGTATTCTTCTACCGTGCAAGCAACTATCCAGACGCAATACAAGACAGAAAAACGCATGAGCCAGAAATCTAAACCCACCTGCAACGCGTGAAAACACTGCCCTTATTACACCACTGACACTAGCAGGATACAGTTGCTAGGCCAAGTTAAGCACCGGCATTTGCCAAGCATCAATACTGCTGGTGGCAATATCATGGCTATCAGCCATCCCGGAGATCACATAGGAATTCAGGATCATGGTAGGGTGAGCCTCCATGCAACAGACGGGAATATTAAACCGTTCAGCCATTGTGATCAGAGATCATGTCAGAGTTGCTCGTTAGCAGTATTCATGCTTTTGCAAGTCCTACAAAAAGCAGCAAAGCTTCCTGCTCAATTAGGTATAGCGAGCCGCAAGAGACGTGGCAGCGATTATTACCACTCGGCTTACAACAGCGCTCACGAAGTTACTATACAGCAGCTGTCAGGAGTAGTGTCTGACATATGAACACCACTATTAAAAGGTCGTTCAATACAGATACACTGCACTGAGCAGACTGCTAGTAAATGGACACACTGTATCTGCAACCCTCTGTGCCCACAACACAACCGCATGTTTAAAAAGGCAGGAGTATTACAATTTGATTGAAGGGATAGACCGATATCGCTTTTGCCGATTGGCTTCCCGATATTCAGAAAATTACTGATATCGGTATCGGCAGTTTATTTGCCGATAATTGGACAAGTTGGCTCACTGTAGCTGCGACACAAGATCCCACAGAACTGTGCGAATCCGGTGCTTCTCCCACATCAGGCTGTAAGCCCTCACTGCAGAACGACCCCTGCTCACTGACCGTATTGCACATGAGCGTAATGACAGCAGAAATGGGGCTTCCATCCAATCTGGCAGGGAATTCCCTATACAGGAGATGCGGGGGTCCATTTCCTACAGCAAGGGGTCAGCAACCTGGGACCTCCAGATGTTTTGGAACTGCATTTCCCATGAGGCTCCAAGAACCTAATGAGAAGCCGAGCATCATGGCAGATGTAAATCCAAAACATGTGGCGCGATATTACAAAGTCATTGCTAACTTAACCAGAGCTGTTGTAAACTTCCCAGAGCCATTATAGTCTATGGGGTTAAGTTTACAACAGCTCTGGTTAAGTTGGCACCAACCTTGTAATATAACCCTTGGAGGGCCAAGGTTGCTGAACCCCTTACATACAGGGTCATATGAGGGATCTTTGAGAAAGCCAAGGACACAGTCTTATTGTTTGGAAAAATAGAAGCTTAAATACAAAACAAATCTTATTAAATTGAATGAAAGAAGTGGTGCAATGTTTAAACACATTGAGTTCATGGCATAATGTCAGATTTGTGTGTTTCCCACAACTTTAAATTTACAGAATATCGGCACCAAATATCGGCTATCGGACAGAAAAGTTGCCGATAATCGGTATTGGTCCTGAAAAAATGATATTGGTCTATCCCAACATGATTGTGGGGGTCTCTTCCTCCACCAGCAGCTAACGATTGAGTTTCCCAACTGCCGGTAACCAGATCGGTCACTAGTGACGTCAGCACGCTCGCGTAATGCTCTCAGACCACCGGTGAAAGCCTGCCCCGAGAGGCAGCTAATGGATGGGTTCTGCGCAGGCACTAGGTAAAGCGAGCAAGCATCAAGCCGTTCCTACACTACAGAATAGGCTTACGCACACAAATTGCATAAAAACGCTGCAGGGACCTACAGAGTGAGAAGCTCCTGAGCCTAAGAGGAGGATCTGTGCGTGATCAGGGAGAAAAAAGTAAAAATCACCTTTGATATTTAAAAAAATAGTGGTGTCGGCAGGATCTGCCCTACTATTTAAGAGAAAAACGGGGAAATTATGTTTTAATTAGAGTATGTGCCATTAAACACAGCCGGCTTAGGTGTAACGTTTAATTTAAGCTGGGCAAGCCAACAAAATCTCAGTAAAAGTTATGCATTGAAATTAGGGATGCACCAAAATTTCAGACACTGAAATTAATCGGCAAAAAAAAAAAAAAGCTAAAGATCACGTCATCCAAACCAGGGTTCGGATCCCAAATTTTTGGTACTGGGCGGAAATTTTAATTTCAGTGCATCACCAATTGAAATGTTATACCAACCTCCAGCTTGGAACTGGCTGTCTGACCCGAGGCGCCGTGTGCAGCACCCTACATAGACATACTTTATGGCGTGATTACAACCTGCTACAATCTTACTCTAGCAGTTTGGTCAGTACTATGGACACTGGTAACGCTTTAAATATTCTAAAGAGAAAAAAAAGAGCTTCATGTCATCGCAGGCGCACGTTGAGACCGGACGAAAAACCGAAATATATAGACAAGATACTGCGGTACCAAGAGTTTCCTTGGAAAGCAATTACAAAAGAGGAACTCTTCCCGTCAGTGCCCAGGCATGGCGTAATAGATGCGTTAATGTAGCTTTACAGCTTAACCCATTTCATAGTGGAGTGGTTTTCCATAAACCCACCTGCAGTAGCCAGTCGTTTGTAATGGAAAACCACATGCACTTGGGGGGGGGGGGGGGGACGTGTTTAGTCCTTATAAAGGATTTTAGAGGCAAGCAAGCTTTTTTTGACAGGCACAGGGCTCCCCCTGCTGGACAAAGAGTGCTACTACATGAATACAGATGAGGCTCTATTTTTAACAAAAAGAAAAAAAAAGGAAACACCAAGCTGCACAAACTGTTTCAGCACCTCGGCTGTCGTGTCCAAGGTGTTAAAACTCTAGGGGCATGTCATGGAGCCCGCTTGCAGAGGATTTTCAATTGCAATAAACCAGAATATGGGTTCAATCTCAGGCACCCGCAGGAGCTTTTGAAGATTGAGTTAAGTCAATCGTGGTAGTGAAGGGGTTACAAACACCAACTTTGTCTGCAGGTCACGCAGATTCCAGCCACACAACCAATGTGACAAAAGGTTTATAATAAAAAAAAAAGGTTTAATTTCAGCTAAATCTGTCCCTAAAAACCTTGCAGGGCAATGGATCACTGACCAAGCATGCAAGCAGTAAAAAAAATAAAAAAAAATCCCATTTCGCACTGCCCTGCCATTCAAACTGTAGCACTTAAGTTTGTGAACCCCCAACACTTATTTTGGTTTCTGTCTTTATAGAGACATATAGGGCCCCAGTGTCTTGTTAGTGAAGCTGCTTTTGGACTACATTATCAAATGTTTCCAGATTGTAGTGTTAAGGCCTAGACAGGGCACCTGCGCTTCAAGGTAATGATTTACCCCTCCCTGATCCGACATGAAATTTAGAAGATGTAACAGCGGAGCCGCTTCACATCAAGACCGTTTTCTGAGGCTGCAGAAAGTTCTCTACATTCGCTATGTTTTAACAGGGACCAGGGCATATTTATGCATTTAAAAAATAAAAAAAAAATCATAGAACACTTTACTATAAAGCAAGGACACGTTTTAATTCCACCCCAAATTTAAAGTAGAAGATTTGTGGGTATTTAAGGTTACAAACATGATTGAAGTCTTCCATGTTGAAAATGCGATTCTGTACATTAGTGATGGGGTCCGGTGAGAAGGGTGAGGGAAGGGAAGATCAGTCCAGAGGTTGAGGGTCCGCGATCGGCATAGTGTGAAGGACCTCGTCGAGCAGTTGGAGCGCACGATGCAAGTGGATCTCGATCCAGCAAGGTGTCTCCTTAATACTTTGCCGTGGGTAATCTGGACCCCATCCCTTGACGAAACTCATGCGCAGGATACACAACCTGCGGAGATCATCCACGCCGATCCCTGCAGCTGCCGACAGACCTGGCAAAGTAAAAGGAGACATGTCAGGCGAGCGAGCGCATTTACCACACGGGCGATCTAACCTGCCACGAAAGCAAATATTCTAGAATAGAGCGCGAGAGCCGAAAAAGCAGCGAGAGCGCGAGAGCCGAAAAAGCAGCGAGAGCGCGAGAGCCGAAAAAGCAGCGAGAGCGCCGAAAAAGCAGCGAGAGCGCCGAAAAAGCAGCGAGAGCCGAAAAAAGCAGCGAGAGCCGAAAAAGCAGCGAGAGCCGAAAAAGCAGCGAGAGCCGAAAAAGCAGCGAGAGCCGAAAAAGCAGCGAGAGAGCCGAAAAAGCAGCGAGAGAGCCGAAAAAGCAGCGAGAGCGCCGAAAAAGCAGCGAGAGCGCCGAAAAAGCAGCGAGAGCCGAAAAAGCAGCGAGAGCCGAAAAAGCAGCGAGAGCCCGAGAGCCGAAAAAGCAGCGAGAGCCCGAGAGCCGAAAAAGCAGCGAGAGCCGAAAAAGCAGCGAGAGCCGAAAAAGCAGCGAGAGCGCGAAAAAGCAGCGAGAGAGCCGAAAAGCAGCGAGAGCGCCGAAAAAGCAGCGAGAGCGCCGAAAAAGCAGCGAGAGCCGAAAAAGCAGCGAGAGCCGAAAAAGCAGCGAGAGCCCGAGAGCCGAAAAAGCAGCGAGAGCGCCGAAAAAGCAGCGAGAGCGCCGAAAAAGCAGCGAGAGCGCCGAAAAAGCAGCGAGAGCGCCGAAAAAGCAGCGAGAGCGCCGAAAAAGCAGCGAGAGCGCCGAAAAAGCAGCGAGAGCCCCGAAAAAGCAGCGCGAAGCCCCGAAAAAGCAGCGAGAGCCCGAGAGCCGAAAAAAGCAGCGAGAGCCCGAGAGCCGAAAAAGCAGCGAGAGCCCGAGAGCCGAAAAAAGCAGCGAGAGCCCGAGAGCCGAAAAAGCAGCGAGAGCCCGAGAGCCGAAAAAGCAGCGAGAGCCCGAGAGCCGAAAAAGCAGCGAGAGCCGAGAGCCGAAAAAGCAGCGAGAGCCCGAGAGCCGAAAAAGCAGCGAGAGCCCGAGAGCCGAAAAAGCAGCGAGAGCCCGAGAGCCGAAAAAGCAGCGAGAGCCCGAGAGCCGAAAAAGCAGCGAGAGCCCGAGAGCCGAAAAAGCAGCGAGAGCCCGAGAGCCGAAAAAGCAGCGAGAGCCCGAGAGCCGAAAAAGCAGCGAGAGCCCGAGAGCCGAAAAAGCAGCGAGAGAGCCGAAAAAGCAGCGAGAGCGCCGAAAAAGCAGCGAGAGCGCCGAAAAAGCAGCGAGAGCCCGAGAGCCGAAAAAGCAGCGAGAGCCCGAGAGCCGAAAAAGCAGCGAGAGAGCCGAGAGCCGAAAAAGCAGCGAGAGCCCGAGAGCCGAAAAAAGCAGCGAGAGCCCGAGAGCCGAAAAAGCAGCGAGAGCCCGAGAGCCGAAAAAGCAGCGAGAGCCCGAGAGCCGAAAAAGCAACGAGAGCCCGAGAGCCGAAAAAGCAGCGAGAGCCCGAGAGCCGAAAAAGCAGCGAGAGCCGAGAGCCGAAAAAGCAGCGAGAGCCCGAGAGCCGAAAAAGCAGCGAGAGCCCGAGAGCCGAAAAAGCAGCGAGAGCCCGAGAGCCGAAAAAGCAGCGAGAGCCCGAGAGCCGAAAAAGCAGCGAGAGCCCGAGAGCCGAAAAAGCAGCGAGAGCCCGAGAGCCGAAAAAAAGCAGCGAGAGCCCGAGAGCCGAAAAAAAAGCACGAGAGAGCCGAAAAAGCAGCGAGAGCGCCGAAAAAGCAGCGAGAGCGCCGAAAAAGCAGCGAGAGCGCCGAAAAAAGCAGGCGAGAGAGCGCCGAAAAAGCAGCGCGAGCGCGCCGAAAAAGCAGCCGAGAGAGCGCCGAAAAAGCAGCGAGAGCGCCGAAAAAGCAGCGAAGCCGAAAAAGCAGCACGAGAGCCCGAGAGCCGAAAAAGCAGCGAGAGCCCGAGAGCCGAAAAAGCAGCGCGAGAGCCCGAGAGCCGAAAAAGCAGCGAGAGCCCGCGAGAGCCGAAAAAGCAACGAGAGCCCGAGAGCCGAAAAAGCAGCGAGAGCCGAAAAAGCAGCGGAGAGCGAAAAAGCAAAGCAGCGAGAAGCCGAAAAAGCAGCGAGAGCGCCGAAAAAGCAGCGAGAGCGCCGAAAAAGCAGCGAGAGCGCCGAAAAAGCAGCGAGAGCGCCGAAAAAGCAGCGAGAGCGCCGAAAAAGCAGCGAGAGCCGAAAAAGCAGCGAGAGAGCCGAAAAAGCAGCGAGAGCCGAAAAAGCAGCGAGAGCCGAAAAAGCAGCGAGAGCCGAAAAAGCAGCGAGAGCCGAAAAAGCAGCGAGAGCCGAAAAAAAAAGCAGCGAGAGCCGAAAAAAGCAGCGAGAGCGCCGAAAAAGCAGCGAGAGCGCCGAAAAAGCAGCGAGAGAGCCGAAAAAAGCAAGCAGCGAGAGAGCGCGAAAAAAGCAGCGAGAGCCGAAAGCAGAGAGAGCCCGAGAGCCGAAAAAGCAGCGAGCCGAAAAAGCAGCGAGAGAGCCGAAAAAAGCAGAGAGCCGAAAAAGCAGCGAGAGCCCGAGAGCCGAAAAAGAAAAGCGCGAGAGCCGAAAAGCAGCGAGAGCCCGAGAGCCGAAAAAAGCAAAAAAGCGAGAGAGCCGAAAAAGCAGCGAGAGCCCGAGAGCCGAAAAAAAGCAGCGAGAGAGAGCCGAAAAAGCAGCGAGAGAGGCCGAAAAAGCAGCGAGAGAGCCGAAAAAGCAGCGAGAGCCGAAAAAGCAGCGAGAGCGCCGAAAAAGCAGCGAGAGCGCCGAAAAAAGCAGAGCGAGAGCCGAAAAAGCAGCGAGAGCCGAAAAAGCAGCGAGAGCCGAAAAAGCAGCGAGAGCGAAAAAAAAGCAGCGAGAGCGAAAAAGCAGCGAGAGCCGAAAAAGCAGCGAGAGCCGAAAAAGCAGCGAGAGAGCCGAAAAAGCAGCGAGAGAGCCGAAAAAGCAGCGAGAGAGCCGAAAAAGCAGCGAGAGCCGAAAAAGCAGCGAGAGCGCCGAAAAAGCAGCGAGAGCGCCGAAAAAGCAGCGAGAGCCGAAAAAAAGCAGCGAGAGCCGAAAAAGCAGCGCCGAGAGCCGAAAAAGCAGCGAGCCCGAAAAAAGCAGCGAGAGCCGAAAAAAAGCAGCGAGAGCCGAAAAAGCAGCGAGAGCCGAAAAAGCAGCGAGAGCCGAAAAAGCAGCGAGAGCGCCGAAAAAGCAGCGAGAGCGCCGAAAAAAAGCAGCGCGAGAGCGCCGAAAAAGCAGCGAGAGCGCCGAAAAAGCAGCGAGAGCGCCGAAAAAAAAGCGCGAGAGCCGAGAAAAAAGCAGCGAGAGCCGAAAAAAGCAGCGAGAGCCGAAAAAAAGCAGCGAGACGAAAAAGCAGCGAGAGCCGAAAAAGCAGCAGGCGAGAGCGCCGAAAGAAAAAGCAGCGAGAGCGCCGAAAAAGCAGCGAGAGCGCGAAAAAAGCAGCGAGAGAGCCGAAAAAGCAGCGAGAGCGCCGAAAAAAAAGCGAGCAGCGAAAAGCCAGAGAGCCGAAAAAGCAGCGCGAGCCGAAAAAAAAAAAAAAAGCAGCGAGAGCCGAAAAGCAGCGAGCCGAAAAAAAAAAAGCAGCGAAGGCCGAGAGCCGAAAAAGCAGCGAGAGCCGAAAAAGCAGCGAGAGCCCGAGAGCCGAAAAAAAAAAAAAGCAGCGAGAGAGCCGAAAAACAAAAAGCAGGCGCGAAAGCAGCGAGAGCCGAAAAAGCAGCGAGAGAGCCGAAAAAAGCAGCGAGAGAGCCGAAAAAGCAGCGAGAGGCCGAAAAAGCAGCGAGAGCCGAAAAAGCAGCGAGAGCGCCGAAAAAGCAGCGAGAGCGAAAAAAAAAAAAGCAGCGAGAGCCGAAAAAGCAGCGAGAGCCGAAAAAAAAGCGCAGCGAGAGCCGAAAAAGCAGCGAGAGCCGAAAAAGCAGCGAGAGCCGAAAAGCAGCGAGAGCCGAAAAAGCAGCGAGAGCCGAAAAAGCAGCGAAGAGCCGAAAAAGCAGCGAGAGAGCCGAAAAAGCAGCGAGAGCCGAAAAAGCAGCGAGAGCGCCGAAAAAGCAGCGAGAGAGCCGAAAAAGCAGCAGCCGAAAGAGCGCCGAAAAAGCAGCGAGAGCCGAAAAAGCAGCGAGAGCCGAAAAAAGCAGCGAGAGCCGAAAAAAGCAGCGAGAGCCGAAAAAGCAGCGAGAGCCGAAAAAGCAGCGAGAGCCGAAAAAAGCAGCGAGAGAGAGCCGAAAAAGCAGCGAGAGCCGAAAAGCAGCGAGAGAGCCGAAAAAGCAGAGAGAGAGCCGAAAAAAGCGAGAGAGAGCCGAAAAAGCAGAGAGAGCCGAAAAAGCAGCGAGAGCCGAAAAAGCAGCGAGAGAGCCGAAAAAGCAGAGAGAGCCGAAAAAGCAGCGAGAGAGCCGAAAAAGCAGAGAGAGCCGAAAAAGCAGCGAGAGCCGAAAAAGCAGCGAGAGAGCCGAAAAAGCAGAGAGAGCCGAAAAAGCAGCGAGAACCGAAAAAGCAGCGAGAACCGAAAAAGCAGCGAGAACCGAAAAAGCAGCGAGAGTCCGAGAGCCGAAAAAGCAGCGAGAGCCGAAAAAGCAGCGAGAGCCGAAAAAGCAGCGAAAGCCGAAAAAGCAGCGAGAGCCGAAAAAGCAGCGAGAGCCGAAAAAGCAGAAAAAGCGAGCACAAACTCAAGGGCTTCTTTTAAAGGAGAAAAGAAAAGTTTAAAATTAAGTGACATTTGGACTTTAAAAGAAGAGAAACATAATATTTCCATTGAAGTCCCTTTTTAAACTTCTCTACATTGTGTTTCTGCACCAGGCATACTGTTAAAGCCAAGGAAATCCTAATGGTGGGGTCGGGTGCGCAACTGCTGGGAAAGATCTAACACACACCCCTACAGTGTCTGACAGAAGTGAGTGCACCCCTCACATTTTTGTAAACATTTTATTATAGCTTTTCATGCGATGACACTTTTGATTAAATACAGAATCTCAAAATGTAAGGGGTGTACTCGCTTCTTTGTAAAATAATTTTTCGTGAGAACACTGAAGAAATGACACTTTGTTACAATGTAAAGTAGTGAGTGTACAGCTTGTGTAACCGTGTGAATTTACTGTCCCTCAAAATAACTCAACACACACAGCCATTAATGTCTATACCGCTGCCAACAAAAGGGACGACACCCCTAAGAAAATCTCCAGATTGGGCCCAGTTAGCTATTTTCCCTCCCCGGTGTCATGTGACTCAGTGTTAAAAGGTCTCAGGTGTGAATGGAGAGCAGGTGTGTTAAATTTGGTGTTATTGCTCTCACTCATATACCGGTCACTGACACCTCATGGCAAAGAACTGAGGATCTGAAAAAAAGAATTGTTGCTCCAACATGATGTACTGTGACATACTGAAGCAGAGCCTGATCCCCCCCCTCCCTTCAGAGACTGGGCCACAGGGCTGTATTACAACATGATAACGACCCCAAACACACCTCCAAGACGACCCCTGTCTCGCTAAAACAGCTGAGGGTAAAGGTGATGGACTGACCAAGCATGTCTCCAGACCGAAACCCTATTGAGCACCCTCAAACACAAGGTGAAGGAGCGCAAGGTTTCTAACATCCACCAGCTCCATGATATCGTCATGGAGGAGTGAAAGGACTCCAGTGGTAACCTGTGAAGCTCTGGTGAACTCCATGCCAAGAGGGTTATGAAATGCTAGAAAATAAATGGCAGCCACACAAAATATTCACACTTTGGGCCCAATCTGGACATTTTCTCTTTAGGGGTGTCGTCCCTTTTGTTGGCAGCGGTTTAGACATCAATGTCTGTGTGTGTTGTGTTATTTTGAGGGACAATAAATTTACACTGTTATACAAGCTGTGCACTCACTTCTTTACATTGTAACAATGTGTCATTTCTTCAGTGTTGTCTCATGAAAAGAAAATATTTTACAAAGAAGCGAGTACACCCCTCACATTTGAGAGATTCTGTATATATAGTTTATCCAAAATCTTCTCATATGGTTTATAAAAAAAAATTACTGCATGTAACCACAACCAATGAGTTGATTGTATCTGAACCACAAACTCTGATCTGATTAACATAGTAACGAGGAAAAGCTCTGCAGTATAAAAAGCGAACACTCAACGAATGGTGTCTCGAGGGTTAATCTTTCATTCTTTATCCATACTTACTAATGGCTGGAGCGATTCCACCCACGGACCCTGGTCCTGGTATGTTCCCAGCTACTGCGGCAGCTTGTGCCGCGGCTGCGGCCTGTGCCGTCGCCGCCTGCTGCTGCATCTGTCTGTGGCACTGGCGTAAATCAAAAACCTTGAGCAGAAAAGAGAAAGATATTGGAAATTTATTTATAATAAGCGCATTTCACAGATTTCTACTTTAGGTTTGTCACCTGCATGCCCATAACAGCAGATATCTGACATAGCATGTACTAAACCCGTTACAGCCTTTTCAAAAAGAAAAACCATTGAGTTGAGACTAATAATATCCATTTACCTCACTGGTAGTCTGTTTTTTTAACATTTTCACCACAAAGCACTCAATTTTTTTGTCCCCCCCCCCCCCCCGCGGTATCCCGAGTGTGGCTCGGTGTTAAATTCCTATGCTGGAGGCGGTAACCCAGAGCAACGCTCGGGATGCCGCTGATACATCCGCGCTCCCTCGGTGTCCCTCGCAGTCTCCTCCGGTGATCGCGACCTCATACTTCCTGGTTCCCTCCTCGCAAGAAGGAATCCAGGAAGTAAAACGCCGCGATCGCCAGAGGAGACTGCAGAGATCAGCGAGGGAGCGCAGGGAGAGGGGGATGTACACAGCCAGAGTGTGTCTTGGGGTTAAATTTCACCGCTGAGAGCAGTAACCCCAAGACACACGCGGGGAAACCCTTCAGGGGGGTTAGCAGGCTAAGGCCATTTTTCCCCTCCACCAGCTTCAAACTCTGGGGTCTCAGACATGGTCAACATACAACTCCCATTAATGGAAAAATGGGGGTAAACCTATGGACAGCACCTGTCCTTTAGTGTTCGTATATTCGTGAGCTGCTGCCCTTCTGAGGTATTAAGGCAGTGCCTAGTTACTGCCTGGACATGATTTGGAAATAAGGTGGGGTATACCTTGAATGGGCGCTGATCGCGTTTGATTTATTCTTCAATAAATCCTGTGAGTATTCTTAGGGATTTATATTTTCTTGTTTACATATATAGACTGGGTAACGTGTAAATGACATAAGCATATACAGTGTTATTATGCTCGGATGTCCATATGTCAATTTTAGAAGAGTGGTTTCTTATAGAGTATATTGTAGAATATGCGTCAAGATGTTAATAGGATATATGATCAATCTTATATTGCCACCTTGTGGCCAGAATGATCCATCTGAAACAATGTAATGTTTAAAAGTTAATTGAAGTCAGATTATTGCTGCCACCTGTGGTATAGATGGTGGGCATCAATGTATTCAATGAAAAAATCTATTCCTTGTCCTATGCTGCCACCTTGTGGCTAAAGTGCGGTACAGGAATGTTCAGGGATATATTTCAATATTCAGTTTTTCTTCTTGTCGGTAGCAGGATAAAACCTCAAATGCAAGGGAACAGAAGCAGAGAAACAGTGTTTTACCGTTGTATTCACCTTAGATAAAAGGACAATAAATTGCCAACTCACGTGGATTTGAGCCGGTATTGAAACCACGCTCTTTTTTGCATCCCTGGCCGATATAGGTGGCCAGGAATCCTTTCCCTCCACCTCCTTGTTCCTTCCTTACTGCAGGCTTTCTTACTCTGCTGGGCTGGAGTCCTCGCGATGTCAGCCCTGGAGTCTGCCCTGTAGGTAGGCTGTGCTGGGCTCGGAAAGACCAGGATACAATGGTTTTGGGGAAAAAATATTTAATAGTAAAATAGAAGGGGTTTACAAAATAATAAATAAAATCAATTGGTGAGGAATAGATCCAGGACGCGTTTCGCCAACTTGTGTGGCCTCAGCTGGATAATTCCGCTATTGTCCTGCTTTTATGAACTGTCCTGTAGTTGGAATTTGCTTTCGTTTTTGGCGCGTTGGTCCTGTGCATGCGCTTTGGGATGAAATTGTGATCTCGTGTTCTGTTGGATCACGTGGTTGTTAACTGCCAATCGGTGCCCAGGTTTCAATTTCACTATTACTGGTGCTGGATTGGGTCAAAAAGGCTCTGTGTGCGTCCTTAAGGGTATCTTACGGTCTTAATCGATCACAGGGTGATTGGTGGGCTAGGCAATTCTTTGGTCACTCTATGGCTAGTCCGTTTGCAATATATGATTCAAAAAAGGTGCAACATGAAGAGTGGTCAAGGTATTTTCAATGCGGGATTAGGAATACATAATTCCAATAAATGCTAGTTGTGGCATCGCACTGTAATTGGTGCAAAAAAGGAGACAGTTGTAGTGTTTCTGGTGTGTTTCTGATGCTGGTGTACTGAGTCATATGGATGTTTCTATAATGGGAGAGAAGTGTAGTAACATATCTTTTTGATAGTAGGAATGGGACACGAGTTGAAAATATAGATATAGTTAACACATGGGGTATTGGTGGATATTTATACCCGAATATAGTGGATTCCTATTGATGGTCTATACTTGATGGATATGGGAGTAGCATTCAATCTGCAGGGTAGGAGGTAGATCTTTGTATGTCGTAGGTATTCTGTTCTTATACAGAGATAACTTGTTTGATGGACTGGAACGGCTCCTGCGTTCGATAAGGGTGATATGAATGTTATTTGAGTTAAAGGTCGTGGCCAGATATGGTCTTTTTGTTTGGCCTTCGGTTCTTTTGAATGTAACTTTATCATCCATGTGTCACAGCTACATCCATTAGTCAAGTGGCAGACATATCCATTTATCTGATGAATGGACGTATAGTATTTGATAGTTATATGTACTTGGAAGGTTTGTGTATAAGGTTGCTGGTGAGGGTGGTCGTGTTGGTCTTCTTTTATATATGGAGTTTAGAACATCGGTGGCAGATCAATTGTTTTAGGATACTAATTTTTATGTACTACTGGCCTAATTGACGGGGCAAGGATTCTCACCAGCTCGAGTCTCTAACCTTGCCCTGTCAATTATGCCAGTAGTACATAAAAATTTGTATCCTAAAACAATTGATCTGCCACCGATGTTCTAAACTCCATTATACACAAGAAACCTTCCAAGTACATATAACTCAAATACTATACATCCATTCGATAAATTGATATGTCTGCCACTTGACTATCATCCATGTGTCACAGCTACATCCATTAAAGTTACATTCAAAAGAACCGAAGGCCAAACATAAAGACCATATCCACGACCTCTAACTCAAATAACATTCATATCACCCTTATCGAACGCAGGAGCCGTTCCAGTCCATCAAGCAAGTTATCTCTGTATAAGAACAGAATACCTACGACATACAAAGATCTACCTCCTACCCCGCAGATTGAATGCTACTCCCATATCCATCAAGTATAGACCATCAATAGGAATCCACTATATTCGGGTATAAATATCCACCAATACCCCATGTGTTAACCATATCTATATTTTCAACTCGTGTCCCATTCCTACTATCAAAAAGATGTTACTACACTTCTCTCCCATTATAGAAACATCCATATGACTCAGTACACCAGCATCAGAAACACACCAGAAACACTACAATTGTCTCCTTTTTTGCACCAATTACAGTGCGATGCCACAACTAGCATTTATTGGAATTATGCATTCCTAATCCCACATTGAAAATACCATGACCACTCTTCATGTTGCACCTTTTTTGAATCATATATTGCAAACGGACTAGCCATAGAGTGACCAAAGGATTGCCTAGCCCACCAATCACCCTGTGATCGATTAAGACCGTAAGATACCCTTAAGGACGCACACAGAGCCTTTTTGACCCAATCCAGCACCAGTAATACAGGGAAAATGAAACCTGGGCACCGATTGGCAGTTAACCACATGATCCAACAGAACACGAGAACGCAATTTCATCCCAAAGCGCCGAAAACGAAAGCAAATTCCAACTACCGGACAGTCCATAAAAGCAGGACAAGAAGAGAGGAATTATCCAGCTGAGGCCACACAAGTTGGCGAAACGCATCCTGGATCTATTCCTCACCAATTGATTTTATTTATTATTTTGTAAACCCCTTCTATCATCCACTGTTTATTTATTCACCCTATTTTACTATTAAATATTTTTTCCCCAAAACCATTGTATCCTGGTCTTTCCGAGCCCAGCACAGCCTACCTACAGGGCAGACTCCAGGGCTGACATCGCGAGGACTCCAGCCCAGCAGAGTAAGAAAGCCTGCGGTAAGGAAGAAACAAGGAGGTGGAGGGAAAGAAGGATTCCTGGCCACCTATATCGGCCAGGGACGCAAAAAAGAGCGTGGTTTTAATACCGGCTCAAATCCACGTGAGTTGGCAATTTGTCCTTTTATCTAAGGTGAATACAACGGTAAAACACTATGTGTTTCTCTGCTTCTCTGTCCCCTTGCATTTGAGGTTTTATCCTGCTACCGACAAGAAAAACTGAATATTGAAATATATCCCTGAACATTCCTGTACCACACTTTAGCCACAAGGTGGCAGCATAGGACAAGGAATAGATTTTTTTCATTGAATACATTGATGCCCACCATCTATACCACCAGGTGGCAGCAATAATCTGACTTCAATTAACTTTTAAACATTACATTGTTTCAGATGGATCATTCTGGCCACAAGGTGGCAATATAAGATTGATCATATATCCTATTAACATCTTGACGCATATTATACGATATACTCTAAGAAACCACTCTTATAAAATTGACATGTGGACATCCGAGCATAATAATTTATTTATTTATTTTATTTATAAAGGATTTTACCAGGAAGGATAAATTGAGATTTCTCTCGTTTTGAAGTATGTCCTGGGTTCAAGAACATTGAAGTGTTACAGAAATACAAAGTAATACAATGCAATATTAAAAAAAACACAAATATACAGATTAACAGAAAACAAATATGTAGGAAATATAGTCACTAGGTTACATGTTTACAGGTGCACACTGTATATGGTTTGTTAATACTGCTTATGTCATTTACACGTTACCCAGTCTATATATGCAAACAAGAAAATATAAATCCCTAAGAATACTCACAGGATTTATTGAAGAATAAATCAAACGCGATCAGCGCCCATTCAAGGTATACAACACCCATTACTCTATCCAGCGATTGCATTGAAAGATTTCTGGAAATTGAAGTCCAGCAGCAGGTGGTGGGTCGCAGTCTGACATCCAGGTGTCCTGTCTTGCAGGAACGCATGGGAACGCAGTCCCCCTCACTATTTTAGCAGGAGGAACTTCGTTCCTTTTGGTTGAGATATTAGGAAGCTGCGATACCTTTCTATATATATAAAAGGTATATATATATAAAAAAAAACACTATCTTTAAGGCTTTTTCTGGACTTCAGTACATTGGGAATGACAATTTCTCAGTGTTTGCCAGAGGAATGGCATTCTCATGCATAAAGAAGCGCTGCAGCGCCTCCCCTTAAATCTTTAAGACCGGAATGAACAGAAATGCAAGTTCCCACACTTATTTTTAGGACTTGACCCCCTGCCGACATCCCTGATGTAAACCCTACGAGTGCTCCCCTTCGTTACCTTGATATATGCGCTCGGATAGATCTTGTGCACTGCATCACCCGGCGCGCGTCCCGCTTCCCGGTCCAGATAGTAACTCTGAACAAACACTGCGTGATCGCTGAGGCACCGAACCCAGACGTCTCCTTCTCCCTTACACTCCAGCTGCACGCCTTTTCCTATATGTAACCTGAAGGGAAACCAATGCGAAGGGTTAATCACGTGAATTATTATTAAAAAGCCCTGCAATAGAAAAATCACATTGCAAAAAAAAAAAAAAACACGTTTCCAGGGTGGTGTTTGCTATACAGCACAATCGCTGTCCATTCTATACATTTATAGCCTGTGCATCAGGCAGCAGCACCGCACCGTCAGTGAAAAGTACAGAAGAAGGTCAGGTGAGTGCACAAGCCTGTGGGAGGTAAGAAAATGAGAATCTGCTGTTTTACTGGCCCAGCGAGAGTTTCAATGAGTGTTCCGGCATCTTTTTACCCCTGTCTGTGCCAAGTGATGTGGCCACGCGACCTCCATAAGCCAGAGCGCGTGCCTACCAGTCGCTGGAGCTGCTCCCAGGACTGCATGAAGTCCAGCAACTACTCTGAAGGCGCGAAGATCACATTAACTGCAGGACGGCCAAAAGGTTGTCCGTTATTTTGTATCGCACCAACACGGTACAGTGGATAAAGCCGATACAACGCATGCGACACTTATGAGTTTACAGGGCCTTCTACCTGCTTGGGAAATAATCTAAAAGGAGGTTTGCGTTGGCACAAGGGAGATGTCGTGCAAGGTTTGACGGCAGCGTATGAAAAGGACTGGACAAACCGTACAGGCGCACCTCACTTTGCAGCGATTTGCTGATACGGCACTATGGAGCTTAAGTCTGACCTCCAAGGATTTTACCTCCATGTATCGCAAGATTGCGTGAAAGTCAGCCGGCGCCATTTAGGTATGCAGTTTGTGGCATAGCAGGGCAGCCCCTCTCTGGCATCCTTTTTGGTATACTTTCTACACGCATTGCAACCTGTTAAAGAAAACCTGTCGACGTCATTGGCTGCCTGAGTTCCGGCAGTCCCACTACAGCCAATGACTGACCAGCAACAGGGAACGGAGACATGCCGTTCAGGCCTCCCCGCACCATCCTGGCATAAAGGGGTAGAATTGGCAAATCGCTGGTGAACTTCATTCGGAACAGCACAACAGTAAAAGACCATGAACAACAATCGAACTACAGCGAAATGTACATCGAATACGCTCTGTGCGGTGGAAAGTGCAGCGAACTACAGTGGCTGATCCAAGCAGTGAATATACCACAGTTGTCAAAGTAAATCCAGCGCAGTCAGCGAGTAACATCCCCCACCCCCACGCGCATTATCCGATTCTAGAATAGATGTGGATATGCAATATAGGCAGTTTAGCTGCTCCTCTGTGCACCAGAACATCACTGGGATTTAGGTTCTGTGCATGAAAGTGGGGGGGGTTCTGGGTAAACCGGGCTGTGCACCCTGTAAAATTAACACCGCTCCACTATGAAAGCAGGACAACCGTGAAAAGGTGATGAAATAACTTACATGCGCTCGACGAAGCTGCAAGATGAGGATTTATTCTACGTTTTATGCTTTTATACAGACTAATAGTTTGGGCGCACAGGTAACGGCATGTGTCAGCATCGGGTGGTGGGTATGTGAATCTGCTGCATATCTTAGAATCTGGTACGCACCGCATCCATGTGGTGAGGGGTGGTCATGAACACCGCTATCTACGTGTCTTTACCAATTCCGCTCAGAGCCGTTATGAGACAGCTGACGTCATAACTGCTTCATCTTAACCAATGGTGACCGTGTGATTTCATGCAGCATTTGAATTCTGCACGCTGCAAGGAAGCGCTACTCAAGTGACCGATTAAGATTATTTGACTTCACAAGAGGTTTTTCTCGCTCCCCACCAATGTACAGCACTATGGAACTTGTGTGCGCTTTATATGCTGCAGGGAGGGGGCGGGGGTTATCACACCTCCAGCACTTTATAAATATCTATCCATAATAATCTTTATCAAGTGCAAGCATATTCTGCAGCGCTGTACAATGGGGAGCACAAACAAGCAAGACATCCCGGGAGCTTACAATCTAAGGGACGGGGGTAAGTGAAGCAGAGGGAAGGTGAAGCTGGTGGCCAGAAAGTAGAGATGATTGCATGGAAAGGACCAGGGGGTTGGGCTGAATAAAAGTAATTGGAGAGAAGTGGAAACAGCTGTAAAGGAGACCTTAAATTAAGGAGCAGGCCTGGGTGAATGGGACAGCAGAGTGGAGAATCTCGTGGTCTGTTGGTCAGTGAATGTCGGAAGATAGAAGGGGGGGGGGGGGCACAAAGAAGACCAAGAAAGAAAATAAAAGGAAAAATTTAAGCATGAAATCAGCCAGAAATAAAATCCAGCTGCAAGATATGCGCGCAGACATCGGGATATCGATGGGATATCGCTGCAGCGTTGCATCTTGGCAGCACTGCCGTAGTTTAAACTCTGGTGAAAAAAAGACTGAAGATCCCTTTATTTTTTTAACAGCCTTTACTTAAGGGGTTATTCACAGAGCAGAACTTGCCCTGAACAGTGAATTTCCCCGTACGGTGCATTTTCATGGCCATTTGGCTATTCAGAAAGCTGGCAGTTGGCAAAGTTTCCAGCAAAATACGGTGCCTGTTCGACAGTGAAATCCCCCGTAGAGAAGCAATAGTTAATCTATTCACAGACACCGAACAGCAGTGAAAGGTCTTGATGTTCAACGTTTTCATTCGGCAGGTTTAATCCGGTGAAACCCATAGGCGTCAATGTTAAAAATATTCCCGTTTTATTCAATATCTAATAAACTAATTTGCATCAAAAAGTCTTTAGGATTTTTAGGCATTTTTTTCCTGTAACAGACCAATTAATATTAAATCATACGACCTCATATGTTAATTCCAAACATTTTTGTCCAGTAGTTTTTTGCAAACAGTGTTTCAATTTGGACAATTATTTTTTCTTTACCCCATTTGTCAGCTTTTCTGCTTCTTGCTGGCAGCTGATTGGAGGATCAGCTTTGCCGCCGTGTTTCAGATCGTATCTGTGGGGTTTCTGCAGAATTTGGATTGATTTTCAAATCCCTTCCCTGCACTTCGAGGAATTCACCATTCACCGCAGGGTCGGGGGAAATTTGAGATCCTGAAGTGGGAATTCCGGTGCTCTGAATAACCCTGTCAGTCTCACTTCGATGGAAGTTCCCTTCTCATTCACAGGAAGAAAAGCCATCTTTACTGAACCGAACCAGCAGTTTAGTGAACAATCCCGTTACGGAAATGAAAAATAATACTCTACTACTTCAAATACTGCATGAAATTACCTTGCTCGCTCGATGGCTTCTGTTCTGTGCACGTTGGAGAGCTGACCCAAGCAAAACCGATCGCCGCCCGACGGATCCACGTAGCCATCGACTGTGACGATGGGGCAGTTTGAAGGGACTTTGAAGGTCTCCCCCACTTGAACGTCCATTTCAAAGTAAGCGATGGAGCACCAGTACTCAGGAGCTGTAACCAAAGAGTCACAGGGACACCTTTATATTCCATATACAGTCAGGATTCACACACTTTGCACTGGGAGAAACGCATTTTACTTGTCATAACAGGAAAACAATCTGTGACTTCAGTAATCAGAAAGTTAAGAGACATGCAGGCGGCTCTAAATGACCGTGTGCGTCTTATGGAAGAAATACCTGGATGATTTGATATAGGAGGCTGGAATGCAAGCTCGTTATGCACAGGCCCTGAAACACACAAAATCAACATGCCGTTATTCAAAAACAATATTTTAACATAAATCTGATAAAACAAAACTAACCCATTAGCGGATTAAGACGAAAAATCTAATTGCAACCTCCTGATGTAATGAGTACCTGAGCATCACTGGAGACGTTTAGAAGCCATGGTGCTCAGGTACTCAGACTGGATGAGCCTCATGGGCAATGTAGTTCCAAAACATCTAGACGGCCAAGGTTGCCGACTCCTGGTATACAGGGATTATTCCATATTAAGTCGCTGTTTCAGACTAACAGAAAACCTATGGTGCAAGGCAAATATATCCATTTTTAGTGGCCTACCTGCATTTAAAAGGTCATATTCATGCAAATATGTGTTTTCCGGTGATACTTAAGCTGCAAATCAGGTGGGAGTGGAGACAGCTAGGAGGGATCTCGTTTTGAAGCCATTTTAATGAGCTTTCATCGGATAATGCAACTGGGGTTGCTTTCAATTTAGCATTTTAAAATCTGTCAAGAATTCAATATTCGTTCATACTTTGCAATTTTTTTTGCGTGGTGATCACAACGACAAGTAACACATCCGAGTCGCATTTATCCCCTTGATTATAAGTATATATTACCTCTCAGATCTTAAAAAAAAAAAGTTACTGCTGCATTACAGTGTCACTGGTGAATACCGACCATACAGCGGGGTCAGCAAGCTTGGATCCTCCACATGTTTCTGAACTACATCTCCCATGATGCTCAGCCAATCGTTAAGGTTATAAAACATCTGGAGGGCCAAGGCTGCTGACCCCCCCCCCCCTGCTTTAATATCCGGCAAGTCCTTGTTACAACCCCTCCGTAATCGTTAGAAGAAAAAAATATATAAAAATAAAAAAAAAAGGACAGGGTCGAGCAGAGCGAGATAAGGAAAAAAGAAAATATATCTTAGAAAAAGCAAGAAGTGGATGATTCTGGAAAATGTGCCAAAATAACATTGAAAAAAGAAACTTACAGTAATGTCCAGGATGGGGCATGGGTGGGTGATGCTGAAGATGTCCATTCTGGTGGTGAGACATATTAGGTGTATAAGCTGCTGTTCTACTTCCACTCCAGGTTGTGGTACTGTCTATAATATCATAGATAACATGGTTACTACACCGGCCCTTCCTGCAGGTCTATTATCTGTACGGTGTAAGCAATATGTCTCACGGATGGGAGGGAGGGGGGGGGGGGGTCAGGGTGAAGGATTTGCAAGACAATGGAATTATGGGAAACCATGCAACAAACTCAAAACTGATCAGATCTGTGTGTGATGGGATAAACCAAGACACCGGTGTCACGTGGTGCTGGAGGGAATCCGCTCGTCCTGGCAGATGTGACTAAACCTCAGATACAAAGAAATGAGCACTTTAAAAAGGATTTAATAACGAAACGACCCAACGAGTGAGAACAGAAAGATGCTACGTCACAACATAAAAACGGGGTGCTTACTGTGATGGTACGTAGCTGGCTGACCGCTGAAGCCATTTTGCTGGGTTCCTTGTGGGGGCACAGACGCGATCTGCAGGAGGCTCTCGCCGTGCGCTGCCGCTAGTAAACTAACAGGTTGACCTGCAGAGATAATGCACAAGAGAAGCACCTGTAACAAACTTGCCCTTAGAATATTAACCGGAACGCTCGGCATTCAGTGTAAAGGCACAGCTTTCCGTGTTGAGCAGGTGCTCATGGGATATGCAATTCAGGACACCTAGCCAGTCATTAAATCCAATGAAGAAGACTGCTGCATAATCTGAAAGCCATCTACAGAGCAGCTCCATTACAGCAGAGCAACGCACCAAAACTTACGTGAAACCTACATGGCTTGTCAAAATAAAAATGTATATATTTATAAAACAATATACAAGTCAAAAAAAAAAACCCAAAAAAACTACACATCTTAGGCTAGGGTCAGACTAGCGAATTTTTAAAAGTGCGTTTAGGCGCACTTAATCACGGCCGCACTAGCAGCAAATGACGGGCAACGACGGCCAATATACGAAGTACGGCCGCACGAAAGTCCGGCTGCGCAACGCAAGTGGAAAATGAACTAATTTTTTCGAGAACGCAAAACCGCTAGTACGGATGTACAGAGTGCGCTGCGTCCACTAGCGGCGTGTGTGTGTGATTTGGAGACGTCAGACCCTGCTCATGTCCGGCCAACATAACGTCCAGACACCCAAAGTTTCCTGGTTTGGATCCGTAAAAAAATCACGCACAAAAATGCGCATCGTATGACCGTTTTCGCACATTCTGTGAAAAAATACAGCAATGCATTCGGACGCACTTTTTGACGGTCGCTGCGAAAAATGCGTTAGTCTGACCCTAGCCTAAGATAGAGACTTTGCCACACTGTAGCAGGGAATGCTGGGTAGTATGTGCAAATAAAGTCCAGACTTTACCACTTTTTTGCATCAAGCGTCCGATGTTGCACAGACCCCTCACATGCCAGGGCGATGCCATGCTAGATTGTTACTCTAGCATTTGAGGCCGCATTGACGTCTTAGGCTGTCAGACGAGCGCATTCTGAGCGCACTCTGCATGCGTGCACAACGGACGGACGTACTGACGGAAGATACTGCAGACACCACACGATCCGTTTTTGACAGACGTAGGAAAAAAGGAACTATTGGAAATAAAAATTGATACATGATATGAAAAGCCATGGTGTGCGTCAAGGTGCTGAAAGTCGCAAATGCGGTCCGTCTGACTTCGTTCCATCACAGACACACACAACGCTAAGCAGACGTGGCGCACTCTGCGTGTCCGTTCTAGCAGTTTTACGTTCTTACTTAAGTTGCGTCCGTTTGCCACGTGCGTTGGGCGTGTGCAGTTCGATGCGGACGCACTTCGTGTGTGGGTCTCTATTGCTCATGATTCTATGCTACGACGGGCGTTAAACTGTGGCAACACGGACATGATCACTGCGTTTGACACGGGCCTTACTTGTTGAGGCGACAGGAATGCTGGAAAAGCTGCTGGCGTTGGGCGTGCTGGGCTCACTGGACACGAGCAGCGCAGGATTACTGTAGCCCTCGCTGTTTGACCTGTTGCTGGGGGGATGCTGGATGGTCTGGATCGAATGCCCGTCTGCGGTTATTGTCTGCTGCGTCTCCACGTAGTCGTGTCCATACTCATCCTTCACCAGCATGCCAGACGGACCTGCAAGAAAGAAAAAAAAAAGTCAAGAATTACACTGACAGGTACACATTACAATCTACAAAACTAATAAAGATTTTTAATAATGGTCTTCCATTCCATGGTCATCACAAAAAAATTCTGTCCCGTCAGCCATGCAGCAATAAGTCAGGGTTACGGAAGGCAGAAAACACATTTGGGGGGGGGGGAGTGATAGATTCTGACCCAATGTTTTATCCCCACATCCAGACTGTGACATATCCTGTTACTGTCAACGGAAGAACAATGCCCACATCCGCCCCTTTCTGATCTATTGCCCCACCATTCCCGAACCACTGGGAAAAAGGATTCTGCTGTCCAGTAAAACTCTGTCTTCCTCCTCCCCAATCCCTCTAGACCAGGGGTCAGCAACCTTGGCTCCCTGATGTTTTGGGAACTACATTTCCCAAGATGCTCAGTCACCCATTAGGCTGACAGCCACATGGGAAATGTAGTTCCCAAAACATCCGGGAGCCGAGGTTGCTGACCCCTGCTCTAGACTGTAAGCTCCTATGAGCAGGGCCCTCTACACCTCGTTTCCATCCTATGTCTGTTTATCTGTATCTCGTTCTCTTTGGTTATTGTAAAGCGCTGCAGAAACTTGACGCTATAAAAAAATGAGGATATATACAAATGTATGTTTTGTGGGAAATGTTACATGCTCAAAGGGCATTTCAGCAGCACCAACAGATCACACATGTTCTGGCTTTTGCCTCCCAATAGCTGCATTTCTCAGTGCACACATGGAGCTTGAAATCCCAATATAGTGCTGGAGTGTGATGGAAATGTCAGGCGGGCAAGGACAGGAAGTGTAGGACTCCTTAAAAACAGACTAGATGAGGAATCCTCTCCCCTCTTTTGCTTTAGCACAGAATCCTAGACCACCACAAGGATAAAACCACTATGCGGATGCACTCCGGGTCCTCAGTAAAACCTTAGCTTTGTAATGGCTCATCAGGAGCTGAATCTGATGAAATAAAAAAAGGTTTTTTGTTGAAGACCCCGAGAGTGTCCACCTATGGCTTGTTCATGTATCCGTTTAAGACGTCTGCATGGTGCATTAAGCTTAGGTTTATAGCTTTAAAGAATGGCGGTTTGGCAAAATACATATACCCATCTTCGCAGAAATGGAAGCGGACGGTACATTACGTGGGCATGGGTGGATTATACCTACTGCACATACCGGAGCTCTGCAGGGTCAGCCCGGAAAGATCTGTTAGAACAAAGAAACACCATGAAAACAACAAAAAAAAAAAACAATTTTACTTTTAGTTTTAAAACTGCAAACATGTCAAGAAATAGGAAAATCCATGTGAAGGCAGGGCGAGTGGCAGGAGCCCTCCCATGTGGACTACCAGTTGGCCATTGGAGGACCGTATGTCACCCACTTATTCTACCAGCTAGTGAAATGGCTAATATACACACACAGATATACTGTAACACGAGGAATCAGAAACATTAAACAGCTCAATCAGAATGCAGGACAATAGATACAATGTATAAACTGTGCTTGGATACAAGAGACTGAACTGAGGGGGGGGCGGCAAAGTATGGCCGCTACAGAATAAAAATGGCAACGTTAGAGATTTTATAAAGGCTGCCAGTGAATGTGCAAAGCCCGCGGATACTTACTCTCGTAACAGGATGCGATATCAGCCAAGTGACGTGTGGGATCAGTGTTCAAATCTATGTCTTGAGCAATGGTGGGGTAACTCTCTATATAAATGTTACATCAACAATAAGAAGATGAAGCAAAAAACAATGACAAAAAAAAAAAACCTTACTAAAAATGTATCTTGAAATTTAAAAAAAAAAAAAGTTATTGGCAAACACGCAGAGGAAAATTAGGGGAATTTTTTATAAGAAAAAAAAAGTATTGAGAGATTCACCAAAATGTTGAGAATAAAAAACAGTGGATAGAAGTTGCAATAATACAGTGAATTGAAACCAAGATTAGATTCGGGTTAGGATTATGCTCGTTTTAACACTCTTTTCTGCCCCTCGGCTTTTAAAAGACGCCCTCAATAAGTGCAATTCCTAAGTTTAGAAATCCTTCAGGCTGGTGATTGCAAGCCTCTGTACTCCAGTTTTTTGTTTTTAAAACTGCATGTCCCATGATGCTCCAACAGTCTAATGACTAGCTAGGCATCTTAAAACATGTAATTCCAAAATACCTGTGGGTGCCGAGGCTCGCCGTCACTGCTATAGACCAAGTATCAGCTAGCTCAGGGGGTCTGCAAACTTGCCCCTCCAAAAAAGGTTTGTGAAATACATTTCCGACAAAGTTCAGATGACCTACTGAGAGACTGAGCCTCATGGGAGATGTGGTTCCAGAACACCTGGAGGGCCAAGGTTGCCAACACCTGAGCCGGACTGACAGGAGGGGCAGAACACCTGTTCTATGGGTACTAGCTGTCAGAAATTCCCATGTCTGAGTAAGGGAAACCCAGTGCCATGTCCCTTCCGTCAGATTAGATTGGGTAGTTTCCCACAGTTAAAGATGGAGAGGGTAACAATCCTCCCATTCAGTGTTACTCTTCTGATTGGATAGCTGGAGAGGGTAACCGCCATTAGATTTTAAGTTCCTGTGAGCAAGGCCTTCTCTCGGTCCAAAAATCATAACTGTTACCTCGATTCACAATTTCTTTTGTAAAGCACCGTGCAAACTGTCAGTGCTGTATAAAATGATAAATCTTAATTATGGACAGAATTTTATCTGACAAAAATATTTTCCATCATTTATTTAGCTGAAAATAAGTGATTAAATATCCATTTAATTTGCACACCAGTAATAAGGAACAATTAGGTTCTGACATTTTGGTTGTTAACCAAACCCAGGGGGAAAATTCTCTTTTTTTTTAAAAAAAACCTCAACTCTGGTACATCTGTGCAAGGCAAGCAACCATCCAGTGCGCACCGTGATAATATACGAGCGTTAAAGGGGATATGCTATTGAAAATAGTTTCCCGTCTTGCCCTTATTTCGGGATTCAAAAAAAAACAAAAAAAAAAAAACACGAAACCATCTGGTGACCCAATAGATCTGCTTATCTGCAGCCCAAAAGCAAATGAAATTTGATTGCTGCAAATTAATTTTGTTTGCTTTTGGGCTGCAGAAGGTGCCCCAAAGTTTACTCCCTGTGGGTATAATGCCCAAAGAGCTAAAACTGTAAGATGATCTGATGTTACCCTCCTTACATTGGGCTTTCAGCAGCTGATGGGGGGGGGGGGGGAGCAGCAGCTCAAATTGCTGTAACTCAGTTCAGCAGTAGATGGCGCCATCTACTGGCCAAAATAGGTTATTTACAGAAAGAAACACACTGGGTATAAACTCAAATACTTGTTACTGTATAATTTAAAAGGATTTTACAAAAAAAACACTTGTTTCTGATAATGTTTTCTTGGAACATCACTTAGTAGTGAAGGGGTTAAGTAATCTGTCAGCCTCTGCCCAATTATTATTTTTTATTACATTTTACTCCTTTTGTTCCCCGCTTCACGCTGCTCCTCTTCCTCTCAGGGTCTCCCGAACGCAAAAGTCCCTGAAGCTTTCCTGAGCAATCTGCACACTTACACAACCTGCAAATTGAGCAGCGCTGTGGTACCTGTGCCCTTTACGTACACAGGTTCCAGATCATCTGCACAGAACAATGGATAGGAGCTGCGCGTAGGCACCGACACGATCCATCGGATGCCGAGACCCTTCACTCCTGCGATCAGTCTCCGAGGGCGATGCGCTCTGCACGCCGATGCCACTAGTGACCGATAAGGTGACATTCAGCAGGGAAATTTAAAGTACCCGCTGCTGGGGACGCTGGGTGGAGGAAACTCCAACTTCGCCCAGCATTTTCTCCAGATCGGGGGGGGGGGGCCACTCCTCCCATCCTGACCATTTAAAAGAAAAAAAAAATGGGTCAGGATGAGTAGCGTGATCCCTTAACCAGGGAGTAACCACCTTTTCTACGCCAGGCTCTTGGTGGATGTGGTGCACCCCTCTTGGTCATTGGTTCCATACAGCTCCTGTAAGAATTTCTCACTCACCTATTCCAGGAGACACGACCCGCTCGTAGTGATAGGGATTCACGCAGACGCTGTCGCACTTCAGGTCAAACGCATACTGACAGTACTTCACGTGCTTCAGTTCGTTCTTGTGAAGGTCAGGCCAGCGCCAGAGGCGAGCGTAGATCACGTGAGGAAATCCTTTCCTGCCGGCCACCTAGAAAAATAAAGCGAAAATCAGACCAGGGAGAAGCGCTGAATATTTTGGTTTTCATTCCCTTCCCCATCTGCCGACAGTTGCAAGTTAGGTATTTCTTTATTCGGATCCTGTACGTACCTGGAGCCGCCCGTCCAACGTTCGCTGGATGGTGACGCATTTGCTGGGGTGAGCTCCGTTGGTAGTGATGGCCGTTATCAAGGAGTCCAGCTCGTCTTTCTTCTCCTTCAGTTTCTTCACGAGGCTCTCGATGGCGCGTTTGGCGAAAGTCTCGCTCTCCCCGCCTTGCCGGTGGCACATCAGGCTGTGGACGATGCTCAGGCAGGCATCGTTGCTCGTGGGGGTGTTCGCAATAGACATGGCTTCGAGGGAATCCAGGTTTCAAGGTTTTTTTCAAAAGCTCAGTATGAACAGATTCCAGAGCAGCCTGAAACGAAACGAATTGTCTGCTTGAATCCTCTCGCTCCTTTACCTGCCCTTCATGTAAATCTTTCCTGTTTTAGATCTCCTGACGCCAGGACAGATCATTCCTCACATTTATCTCTGGTCATAAAAGCATTAATGTGTTTAACAGGACCTGAATCCGGTGACTTAATATTTCTTGGACAATAGCAGAAACAGCAAAGAAATGGTACAAGTACACGACCAGGTCTATACTATACATTAGTGAACAACAGTATGCTACTCTCCAATAACGAGCTCCGTACCGCGCGACCTGGCACCGTGCGATCGCTCCGTACAGCGCGACCTGGCACCGTGCGATCGCTCCGTACAGCGCGACCTGGCACCGTGCGATCGCTCCGTACAGCGCGACCTGGCACCGTGCGATCGCTCCGTACAGCGCGACCTGGCACCGTGCGATCGCTCCAACAGCGCGACCTGGCACCGTGCGATCGCTCCAACAGCGCGACCTGGCACCGTGCGATCGCTCCGTACAGCGCGACCTGGCACCGTGCGATCGCTCCGTACAGCGCGACCTGGCACCGTGCGATCGCTCCGTACAGCGCGACCTGGCACCGTGCGATCGCTCCGTACAGCGCGACCTGGCACCGTGCGATCGCTCCGTACAGCGCGACCTGGCACCGTGCGATCGCTCCGTACAGCGCGACCTGGCACCGTGCGATCGCTCCGTACAGCGCGACTGGCACCGTGCGATCGCTCCGTACAGCGCGACCTGGCACCGTGCGATCGCTCCGTAACGAGCTCAGTACAGCGTGACCTGGCACCGTGCGATCGCTCCGTAACGAGCTCAGTACAGCGTGACCTGGCACTGTGCGATCGCTCCGTAACGAGCTCAGTACAGCGTGATCTGGCACTGTGCGATCGCTCCGTAACGAGCTCAGTACGGCGCGACCTGGCACCATGCGATCGCTCCGTAACGAGCTCAGTACAGCGTGATCTGGCACCGTGCGATCGTTCTGTAACGAGCGCAGTACAGCATTATCTTGTGTTGCGTATGTCGTGTACAAGCTGGGTTTTGATGCCAGTTAAGAGGACATGGTATTTTAATCAGAGGAGTCAATGAGGTGGAATAAATTATAGAGAGTGAGCAGCCAAACCCAGAATCAGAGATTAAACCGATAAAACCAAAGACCCCCATTGTAAATACAGAGCTTGAATATTTTGGAATCAGAGACCCCTGTACCGTGCTGCAGAATATGCTGGTGCAGCACAAACAACATGTAGGATTTGCGCGTCTAAGAATCATCTGGCTGAAAAGGGACGTAATGTGCTTCGATGAAATGGGATAGAGCTTCAGTAACTGCGGAGAGACACACGCGGGGTCTGAAACGTGATTATCTGTTTATAAAAAGCAGCAAATACTTTCTCAGGGGGGTTAATATATTATTTACAGTAAACTCGATTCTATCCCTTCTCATGCAGACGTGAGCCTCCCCATTATCAGATCCATCCAGGCGGTGCAACATGGAAAGTTCAAGACAAAATATATAAAAGGCAGAGAGTGCGTTCTGACTGCAGAGAGCGCGCCGAGCGAATGCCGGCTTTGTCATTTAACCCCCCCCCTAGTTTGTGGCAGGAACACAATGAATGGGGGGGGGGGGGTCGCGGGGCACGAGTATTTCCAGAGCCATCTGAAATCAATGTAAACGAGTCTGGGTAACGGTGACCGGAGGCGCATTATGTTCCTGGAGTCTGGAAACGTGACCGCTCTGCGGGAGACTTTCCGTAATTGAAACCTTTTACTGAACATGATATTTTAATGCGCTGGAAGACGCCGAGTCCCAGGGGCCGCCGATATTACCCATAAAGCCACTTCATGGTACAGATGCATTGCAAAGCTCAGGATACACGGCCAGCTCGAACACCAGCTCCCTTCAAACCTGCCGAAACCCGTTTATTAAGTCGTGCGTTATGGAGGCGACAATGTGACAGGCGATCTGTGCCTTGAATTAAACTATAAATTACCATTTCCTGCACGATGTATTATATATACACAAGATATTAAACAGGCGGGCAATCACTTTTCATGGAGTTGTCACAGAAACCTGAACGTTTGATTTCACTCATGATCTAGCGCAGGGGTCAGCAAGCAACCGAGGACTTTCACATGTTTCGGAACTACATCTCCCATGATGCTTAGCACAGACTGCTGGGACGTGTGGTTCCAAAACATCTGGGAGGGCCAAGGTCACTAAACCTGGATCTCAAGGAGGTGTGGAAACGTACAGATCTGAGCTGCATGCGTTTCTATGGAGGTGCACGGCACATCAATTACTAGAATGGCTACAGCGCCACTTATCACAAGCATTTGGATTTATAGATTGTATTTACACCTAGAAAGTGTCAAACAGGAATAATAATATCAGAACCTTGATAAAAATTACATTAAATAAGGAAATTAAAAAGCTAAGCCCATGCTTAACCTACAATTGACACAATAGTCAATCAGGTTTTTTCCCCTCATTGAGCAAAGCTTAAGGATTGGCACTGACAGGGTTAAGGCTGGCCGTGTGCAATAAGCTCTGCAAAGCAGAAGAGAATTGCATGATTTACACCATGTGAGTGGGCAGCACATCGCATCCGCCGACACCGGAGACTGAGTGGGCTTCACGTGGGAGGAGGGGGTACACATATGGCCTGTGTTTGTCACGCCTGTGATACGCAAGACACGGGGCGTATGATCATGCAGATCCCCCGCTCTCGCTTTGCAGACATTTACACACACCCCCAGCATAGCCACATGCAGGAGAAAGCTCAGGGGCATCCTCTGACCATCTGCAGGACCACATGATGCACCACGACGGGAAATAAAGTATCGGGAAGCATCATTAGTGCAATAAAGTAACTATAGACATTGTGCCTTTTCTGGGATCTGAGCACGGCGGCAAAGAGATTCCAGTAACTGGGGGTTCAGGAGCAATAAACAAAAAATACAAGGTGGTCCTTCAAAAAGGATTAATGTCCCGATCCCAAAATACATTGAGAAAATGTAAGGCGGCTGAAAAAAAGCACTAATCATGTAACCTCTTCGCTGCTGAGCTCATCGTGTTTAAACGTGACTTGAAGTCATGTTTTATTGTGCGACCCAGACATATTCTATATCCTTATTGTCGGCACACTCCGCATGTCCTAGACAGACAGACAGACTTGAGGGGGAGGGAACCTGTTACTGTATTTATGAGAGATTACAAAAATTGTTTAAAAAAATCCACTTACATTTTGGAATGTCTGCCCCCTCTGAGAGACGCCTGCAATCTGCCCCGGAGCGTGTCCTCACCCTAGCTGGAAAGTGGACGGTGCACTCAACCAGGCGACAACGACCTTGGTCCTCCAGATGTTTTGGAACTACAACTCCCATGATACTAATTAGGCTGGCTGAGCCTCCGGGGGAATTTTGTTCCACGAGGGAGGGCGATATCTCAAAAGGAGAATTCCTATTTTTGCCCTTAAATATTTGGACATATACCAGCAGCCTCTGCCCATTTATTTTTCCCCTTTAGGTGATTTTATGCCCCTTTCATCTCTCGCCCGCACATGCTGCTGCTGCTGCTCCTCTTCAGCTCAGGGACTCCCAAACCTGAAGTCCGAGTCTTTACTGCACTCGGATGTAGGAGCCACAAATTGCACACTTTACTTACACAAGTGGTCCCATAGCAGCTGCGATGGACCGGAGCTGCACAGATCCACCGGCTGCCGTCTGACAGCGATTGGTCTCTGGGTGACATCCACATGTCCTCCGCGTGCTGACGTCACTAGTGACAGATATGGTGACCGGCAGCTTGACACTGGGCAGGTGGAGGAAGCTTCTCCAGTTCACCCGCTCTTGTCAGATTTGGGGGGGGGGGGGGGGAGACAGTGGGGCACCCCCTCACATACTGACCAGTGATCAGGACGAAGTGTCCCTTTAACCGGGGAGGCTTTTCAAATGACCACATACATCGACAAGGCACGCCAGCCCTGTGGCAGCATGAGTAACACACGAATCAAGGGTTAACCCTCTGTATTATCAATTTCTGTCTCACCGGATAACCAGGTGGACAACAATTTCTACCCGTGACCGCAATGAACCATAACCTTGTTATCCGGAGAGAGACAACGTCTGCAAGGAGGCTAAATAAATGTTTAAAGTCCCATGGGAAACTAGGACACAAGGGACGGCCAACAGGGTAATCCCACACCGCCACTGCGAGCGTCCAGATACCAGCGCAACGTCAAAATGTGGATTTAACCCCCTTAAAAAGGAGTGCGTAAACACGACTCTCATCCAGAAGGTTACAACTGCTGAATTAGGACACGGAGCACATACACCAGGGAGCTCCTGTACACGAGATGTGTACAGCCTACATTTCCCAGAATTCTTGACTGGGATAGATTGTCATGGAATGATGGGAGATGTAGTTCAGAAACCTGGGGAAAGAAAGATTTGCGTTTGAGATTCCCCATTTCGGGCTATAATATGGAAGCGCCGGGCGCGACATGAATGGTTTTAAAACAAATAAGCGAGATCAAATCTATAGATCATAGGAGTCGGCGGCGTCTGGTACAAGGGCAAAAAACCTCCATGCAACTACGATGAACCCCCGGCGATCCAGAGACATACCTCAAACAGCGGCAGGCGAAGCTGCTGCAAGTTGCTCTAAATTAATAAACCGCAGCTAGACTCCAGCGTATTTGCCGCACCGGTGAGTATGTATAGCAGCGATGTCAAACTACCAATATTGGTAAAAACAACGCTAGGCAACTTCAACCGAGACACCAGCAGCAACGACTGAAACACAAGCAACTCCGGCAGAGACTAAACAGGAAATCATAGAAAAACTATGCCAAGAAATATCAGCAGCCGGCACTACGGTGGCATAACATTGTGAAGTGTAGCGGACTACGGTGGTGCTCCACGAGTTGATCATACTGAATTAAACGCCGTTTCACTGTAGCCGACCCATGTAGATCCCCGAAGTTCACTCAAACTAAAGATGCACCGAAACTTCCGGTCGATACCGAAAATTCAGGATCTGTTGAGCTGAAAACCGATACCAAAAATCAGACATGAGAACCTGGGCCTGAGGCCTCGCCTGATCCCAAAGGCTGACCGAGCAAGCTGCTCAGCCGGGCCTCCAGGCCCAGGTTCGATTGGTTACACCTACATCCTCCTACTTCAGCCCTGAGCTCCAGTGGAGACAGTCCTCCGGCTGTCGCATGCTGCTCGGCTAGCCCCCAGGCTCGGCTGGGCCTCCAGGCCCTATTTTGAAAGGGAAATTTTCGACTGATTATTTTTTCAGCTGAATTTCCATGTCAGCCAAAACCGAAAACACCATTGTCAGTGGCCGAAATTTCAGTGCATCACTAACTAAAACTAAATCCACTGTTTTTCCAATGAAATAAGGGCGGCTTGTGAGTAACGTATGGGGGTGTATTTCATCCCTCAAGTAAAAATACAGAGCGGCTGTAAACTTAACACCTCTATAGACTGTAAGGGCGCTAGTAAGATTACGCCAGTGATTGAATATGACCCCAGAGTCTTTTCAAGACCGACTGTTATGGGTGTATTCACCCAAAACTTGCTATACTCCAAAGTCTTTATAGTGAGAGAAAGAAACAAGGTCTATAGATGCACCTTTTCAGCATCAGCCCTTTAAGGGGGGGGGGACGGACGACTCCTCTGTTAGCGGTGCACCCTGCAGGGAGAAGAGCTGGTTTTGCATAGTTAAAATGTATTATCCTGTAGCCCCCCCCCCACAGCAAAACCAAACATGTTCCAATTTGCAAAGGGGGGGGGGGAGAGAAAAATGAAATATATACATTTTAGAGCTAAACAGACATAAAATGGTTGCGCTGCAAGTAAAAGATATACTTAACAGGGATAAATGCAGTCATCACACCGTCGTGTAGCCAGGGGCTCAGGGAATGTTACACTGAAGCGCATTCAGTCCCTCAGCCGCTGCGAGTGATAAGTTAGCAACTTGGCACTGAACGCTGTGCTGCAGTTCAGCACTGCTAATTTAGCTGCAATCCTAAGTAGAGAGGTGCTGCAGAGTAGCCGTGTGTGACATGGGAAAGATGGCCGCCTCCACGGAGCAAATAATCCAATAAGGAAATGTTCAGTTTATTGGAACATGGCAAACATTAACACTAAAGTGGTAATAAAATGGACAGCAGTGGAGAATGTAAAAACAGCACCTTTCACTAAGCAATCCTCTGCCCTTTTGTTTCCATATTCACAGCCAAAGCATGGAGACTGCTGCAGCAAACAGAGCCGCAGCAATGTAGCATTTCAGCAGCTGCTGAGGAACTGAACAGGCCTCTGGATTCTCGTTTTCTTGGTCGTATACAAAATCATGGGGGGGGGGGGGATTTACTGGGCTCCTAAACACGCATGGCTGGCTCCAAAGTGAGATACAAGCTCTGTCTACGGCCCAGGACATGTGTTCCTCAGGACAGGGGTCAGCAACCTTGGCCCTCCAGATGTTTTGGGACTACATCTCTCCTAGTGTTCAGCCGCTCATTCGCTTGGCCGAATCTCAAGGTAAATGTAGATCCAGAGCGGGCCAAGGTTGCCGAGCCGTGCCTTAGGATATAGTAAATTACTAAAAATGGAAGAAAAAAAAATGAATTAAGCCACCAATAAGCACCAGAGGCTCTGAGACAAATATCAGAGTTCGGAGCCAGTAAAAACAAATTTCGGGATCTGGTCAAAGTTTGTAGAGGTAGGATTTTAGGATCCGTTGTTACTTGGCCCCTGGGTTTCTCAGGAGCTGCTTAGTTGCATCTCTGCAATCGTAGGGAGATATTCTAAGATTACTTCAAAAACAATGGAGCTCATTCTTCACAATTTGAAACAATTGCTCCTTTATTTCTTATAAATTGAGGATCTGAAAAGGGAGTGTGTGTGTGTGTGTGTGTGTGTGTGTGTGTGTGTGTGTGTGTGTGTGTGTGTGTGTGTGTGTGTGTGTGTGTGTGTGTGTGTGTGTGTGTGTGTGTGTGTGTGTGTGTGTGTGTGTGTGTGTGTAAAATGCACTCGCAGCTGGTGGAGGTCTTCAATCCCGGGACACCCGTAATACATATTATAATCTCAAGCATGCATCGGTGTCGTGTCAAAGGGGATTTTTTTTTTTTTAATCCTTTACCATAACAGAGTTTTTTATAAAAAAAAATTGTGCATTTACTTACAATTTATTTGTAATACAAAGAAGTTGACAAAGACCTGTTGGTTCCAGGTCGAAAACGTCATTACGGTGAAGGAATAAACACACTTTATACAAGATACTCTAGTATGCTGCAGTTCTTAAATATATTTTTGTATACATATACTCACATCCAAAAAAAAAATACACATTACACACACACCACTTTGCCTGGTTCCTGTGTGAACATGAAAAATCCCACAATGGAGCCTCAGACTCCTACATGCCTTAGAAATGTCCCATCTCCATTTGAAAAAGGCAGGGAGCTGGCAAAACAATTTAAGCACAAGAAAAAAAAAAGGCATTTAGCACATGAATTACAACAAAAAGGTGACCTGTAAATCTCATTCCTCCGTATGTAGAACCACCGTGTGTGCATTATGTTGAAGTGGATACACTTCAGAGAAAAAAAAACGTTTGAAAAAAGGTAAATTGACAGGAAAAGTGGTGAAAGGTAAAGGGATGAGTTTCCAGGCTCGCTACCCTCATCTGGCAGGAGTGTCACTTTGTTGTAACATGCACTTTTTCCAATCTCCATTCTTTTTCCCCACCTTCAGGGAGTTCTTGCTTTAAAGTCTACTCCACCACGACATCCCTCAACGAGCTGACGTGATTAGGGCCGAAACAATAAGTCGATCAAGAGAATAAATAGATCAAGAGAATAGTTGTCAACTAATCGGCTGTCGATTAAGCAATATGTCTACAGCACACAATGTTTAGGCCGGGGGCACAGGAGTGCACTTCAGAGTGGAAGGAACATCCATGAGAGTGGACATTCCTTCCACTCGACGCCTGCCTGCCCCCCCCACTCAGTGCTGCAGCCCCGTCGACGTGCCTCCTAGTGCATCGACAGGGAGGCTTTCTAGGCGGACGCATGCTGCGTGTGCACAAGTATGTGACCTGCCCCGTCGCAGCGTCACGTTTGAGACGGTAAATGCATGCCCACTAGCTGCGCTCGTGTGCACCCTGCCTTAGAATCAGACGGTGTAAAACGTTCATAACAATCAGGCTCTACATTGGAGTTGATTGTAGTATTTAGTTCTAAGGTTAGGTCAAACATAACCCAGTTGGGATGGAGGAGCTGTACCGCCAGTGTTTTATCCTTACATGGAGCTGGAGTCCTGTGCCACCACTCCACACTCCCTGTCTCCGGTCCATTTGTCCAAATTACCTCTCACTCTGATTTGGTCCCTTGCCTAAACTCACCCCCCGTACGCAGTTTATTCATGAATTTATTTTAAAAAGAGACAACGCAACCTGGCCACGTTTGCATATTAAAGTGGTAACGCTGTTTGGAGTGTCCCCCTCCCCTTTTCACATGCTGACATCTTGTCTTAGTGGTCGTTGCATTAATTCGGGGAGAAAACAGACATGGGCTAGAGCTGCGCACGCGAGTACATCACTTTGACCAGGGGCTTGTGTACCTTGATGTGCAAAAAGCAAGCAAGTTACACGAGATATAGTTTGTGTAATGTAAATACAAAAGTTATTTACACTGCAAATTACATAAAAAAAGATGTTTCTATCCAATGAATCGAGGGGGGGGCTGACTATGGAAATAATCGTTAGTTGCAGCCCTAGGCATGATAAATATATTGGGATTTGAAATTTCCCTGAAGCAATTTTTTTTTTTTTTTTTTTACACCTAAAGAAAAAAGGCTTTTCCTAATTTACCTTTAGAGACTTAATACAATATACTGAATAGAAAATTAAAATCAACTGTTTTAGTAATAAATTGTAAACAAACACACCAAAAAATTATCTTCAAGTCATGGATTTATATTTTTATGCGTTTTACATCCGATTAATAAAGTTACTCGAATAAGTAAAACAAAATCTTTTGTTAAGGAAATGTAAAAACGCACGAAAACAATCTAGGTTGCTCACCACGTGAATGAAAGAAGTTCTGGAGCGTTTATTTACTTGCGAATACTAATAAAGTTTTGATTTTATTCGTTTGTCCAGTATAGTGTACTATGCGAATTTACATCGTGCTTTGGGGGTTATGCTCTGGTTATATTCCAAGTATTAAGGGCCCCCGATTGGTCCGGTATCATCCATACAAGTCTTTAGCAAGTTATTCCTATTTCGGGAGTCCGCGGACTTCTCCCTGATGTAAACACAGCGCAGCGATGTAGCAGTGCACAGCACAGTCAGCGGATAAATCGTCCCCAGGTGCCATTAAATAAGAGTAAATTGCTAAATGATCTAAATAAGAAAAATGTAAAGACTTGTTTTAACATGAATTGCTCAAGTGAAAGTTCAAAACCAACTTTATTAGTTACTGCAGCAGGCTGAAAGGGGAGACAGTGTAGGAAGAGCAGATTTGAGACCCTGTAAACCAAATATTCAGTCACAAAAAGCATCCACCACCCCCTGGACGCAGGCTCAAAGCCAAAACTATCACATTATCTGCACCAAGAGAGCTCTGGTCGATATTGGAGCTGCGAACAACACTTCCCGTGATGCCACGCCATCCGAAAGGCTGGCAAAGCATCAGTGGAGTTGTAGTCCTGTGCAGGGATTGCAGCATAGCGGCCCCGTGGAGGGGTCAGTGTTACAAGAGAGACACCCAGAGCAGGCCGCAAGCGGGGGAGAAGATTCAAGGGGTGAGGGGGGACAGTTACCTGGCTCTGTGAGGGTCTCGGGGAGCAGCCTAGACTCCGGGTTTTCACTGGACAGACGGAAGCCTAGGCCCAGGCAGGCTTTGTGCGAGCGGGAGGGGTCGAGGAGGCGATGTGGCAGCTCGGGAGCCGGTTCCCTGTCCTCGTCCCGCTCTTTCCAGGCTCCGCAGCGGCGCAGGCCGCAAGAAAACAAACCGCGTTCTCCTCTCGGGGAGGGGGGAGTGCGCAGGAGCAGCAACCAGCGACGGCAACATCCGGGACACCGAGGGAAGCAGGAAGGCGGGGTCAGCATTGAGTCATCAAAAAAGGCGTGGGCAAACTAAAATGAGGCGTGGGTTGTGTGGAAATGAGGTGGAGCCACGAGTAGCGGAAGCTGGAATGCGAAAGGGGAGGGGCCACAAGTTGCGAGGGGAAGGTGTCTTCCGATTGGCGCTCATGATACCGGAAGTGCCTTAAAAGTTGTGTTGGAAAGTTCTCGGTGCAGGAAATAACGCGCGCTTTTTAATATCTTTTTAATATATTAAATTAAATCTTTTTAATATATTTAATATCATCCTCCCATGTTACATTGCTTAAAATACACCATAATACCACACAAAAACGGACTAGAGGCCACCGAACACTTTTTAAAAAAAGGTGAAATATTGCAACCTGAACAAATCGTTTTTATCCTGGAGGGGATGCGTTTAATTTTAGAAAATAACTATTTTTATTTCCAAGACGATTTTTACTTGCAAGTCAATGGGACTGCGATGGGAAGTCGTTTTGCACCACCATATGCTAATTTATTTATGGCATTCTGGGAAGAATCCTTCCTTTCTGAACACCAAAGCAATCTCGTCTGCTACAAAAGATATATCGATGATATCTTCCTCATCTGGAGGGAGGTATACATACGCTAGAGGTGTTTCTACAAGAACTTAACAGGAATGAAATGGGTATTGTACTGACCACCACTTGGAGCCATGAACGAATCAACTTTCTGGATTTAAGTATTTTCATCAAGGACGGCAAGATTAAAACTGAGACATTCTTCAAAAGAGTAGACGTTAATAGTTTCATCGAGACCACAAGCTGTCATCTCCCGCAATGGCTCGATGGAATTCCGAAAAGCCAATTCCTAAGAATAAGACGCAACTGTACGGATTTGGACGCCTATGAGACACAATCAGATAAACTAAGAACAGATTTTCTAGAAAAGGGCTATGATCAAAATAAACTTGACTATACCAGAAATGAGGTCAGAAGTATTGAGCGCACTAATCTATTGAAAGAAAAACCCAAAATAGAAACCCAATTTTCAACGGACGTACCTTTCATATTCTCGTACAATGCCCAGAACCAATCCATTAGGAGATCAATAAGGAAATATTGGCCGATATTAAGAAAAGATCCACTTCTAAAAGAGATCCTACCTGAAAAACCAAGGATGATCTGCAGAGGGGCTGGTAACCTAAAAATGAAAATAGCGCAGAAACACACCAAAAAGACCCCATCAAACAGCAACCACTTTGGCATACAGAAAGGTTTCCACCAGTGTGGAAACTGCCTCAACTGTCGTAATACTAGAAGCAAAAAACAGATTATCATGCAAATAGATGGGAAAACAGGACCGATAAAGATAAAGGACGCTATTACCTGTTTTACCAAGAATGTAATCTACTTACTAACTTGCCCATGCGGCCTGAGATACGTAGGGAGAACCACTAGAGCATTGAGTGTACGCATCCAAGAACACATCAGGAGCATTCGGAACGGGAGTGAAAAACATAGTGTTCCGCTACACTTCAAGAACAAACACGATATGAACCCAGAGGGGTTAACCTTTATAGGGATCAAAAAAGTCGGGATACCCTGGAGAGGTGGCAATTTTGAGAAGACCATTGGTAAGGAGGAAATGAATTGGATCTTTAACCTGGGTACCCTCCAACCATATGGATTAAACGCTGACTTCGAATTATGCCACTTTCTCGACTAATTACTGACCGAATACCGACTACGTACCCGCTTCAGAAGACACTATCTATACGCACTTTACATTTCAACCGTAGTTTATATTTTTAATATATTTTATAAACTTGCATCACCTCCCATTTCATCCTTCCCAATCATCCCCTCCAGTATTATGAATTTATCTTTTTATTATTATTTTTAATTTTTAAGTTTTAATCTTTTTAGTCATGCTTTTATTATTATGTCTCGTTTTTTACTTATTCCGTGACCATTATTTATGTTGCATCCGAATTGCGTTTTTACTCTGTCCTTGTATAAAATTAAGACCATTGCCTTATCGGCGTACCCACAGGTTTTAATATCAATTTATTGTCATACCTTGCATTTTACACTCTGTATTTTATCATTTATATCGTATTTCTGTGACCCTTTTATCTCTACCGTGTCCTTAAATTGTGCCTTTTACATTTTGTGTTTTTTTACCATCGCATAATGCCATTTATTCAAAATGTGTTTTACTCTGTTTTGTTTAACGGGCCCCCTTACCCTTGTAAGTGCCAATCTGTGTTATTTCACCATTGTATAATGTGATTTATTCAAAATGCTCCTTCATTCCTTTTGTTTGGTGGGCTCTCTTGTCTATGTGGGTGCCAGCCTGTGATTTTCTGCTGCTGGTGCCCACGGGTGCTGCTCGCGGGATTGGAACTGTTTTGCTGCTGTGTTTTTTCCCCCGGGCACCACTTGCGCTGGACGTGCGATGTGTATGGAACGCAGACAACAGGCCAGTGGAACGCACGCCCAAAATGGCCGCTACGCAATGACGCGGCACGTGACCGCATCCACAGCGGAACCCGGAAGTAACTCCGGGAATTCATTCATCCATATTTTCTATATAAACAGACACATGTGGAGTGTCCTATATCCCATTTTTTGCACCTTGAGCTGAAGAAGGCTACACTGGATAGCCGAAACGCGTACTCTGTGTAAACCCCTCACCTTTTTATCTGTAATACCTTTTTATATGTAACCCCTTGCTTATTAAATATTGTTTTTTATTTGGACCATCATCTCCTTTATTTATTTATTTATTGCTGGTCACCTGGAGACTCAACAGCAGTTTCAGCTGCATGCGCCCAGCCTACCTCCCCTTTTTTACAAGGGAACCATCCACCAACGAAAAGAACACAGGAGAATATCCGCTGTGGAAAGAGGTGCAGGTACCCACCGTAGCAGTACCACATGCCCTAGAGTTGAGCCTGTATCTAAAGGCTCCATCATCGGTGAGTTTGCCTTCTCTACCTTTATTTTAATTCATCCCTGTAAACAGCTGCATATTGCGCTATGAGGACTTTTCCCCTTTTGTACCTGAGATAACCGGGCAACCAGCAAGGAAAAGAAACGAAGGGTCACCCAGGAACAACCGCAAAGAAGGGCAGAGGCCACCCTCATTTAGGCCCAAAGCGTTTCACACCAGAGCCGGTACTAAGGCTCCACACACTGTAAGTGTCCCTTCGTCATCTTCTACTCGACCCATTACCAAGCAATACTGCGCAATCTTCTCTCCTTTTCTGTTTCCCCCTTCCTCCCTCCCTATTTTTGGGAATTGGAAGCACACATAGGACCTAGGTGAGGACCGGACCCTAGGACGACATCCATACCCTCCGGACTACCCCAGTGGACATCCTCACCGTAATATAATACGGTCTGAATTGAACCTTCCCTCTGTACTTTCCATATATTGGGCCAGAACTCTGTCAAGAATTCATCTCTGGTTTTCGCACATGCACTTTATATATTAGCATTTTTTATGCAATCCATTTGCACTTTATATTAGCACTTTAAATACATTCATGTATACTCTTCACATGAGCAGGTACTGTTTTTTTCTTACCTTCTAGCAGAAGGCACTATCAGTACCCGTTTTTTCCTTATTATTGCACTTAGGTCCTTTTTTGACCACATCAGAACTAAACAGCTTAGGTTAAATATACCTCCTGAGAGGTGGCTTGCCTCTGGGCCCAGTTTGACTTCCCTTTTCGCCCCTCCTGATTGTTCTTCTTCCCCTACATTTCTCACACGACTCCGCGTGATTGTACCTCCCGGGTTCTGGGTGCCCGGTACCTCATTGTCTTTTGTACTTATGTCTGTCCTGATGAAGGCTATGTGTCTTGAGCCGAACCGTTGATGTCTTTGGACCAATAAACGGAATTTCATTTAAAATCCCTGGAGTGCTGGCGTACTTCCTATTTTCTATCCATTGTGGCCAACGGTGAAGCACCGGGTGAAAAAAGTTTTCTTGGTGAACTGAGTGCAGAACCCTTTTGTTGTATAGAGATTATATACATATATATATATATATATATTGTGGCGGAACCTACCATCACTTGGGCATCTGGAGAGGGCTGTGGGCTAGCCTCCTGCCCAGCGACTATGGCCCGTGAAAGAGACTAATGGGGGAACTGGTGGACCTTTTAAATATATTTGGTCTTGCACTGTTTTAAACATCTCCCCAGCAAACTAAAGATTACTGATGTCTGTGTGTTATTGTATAGTCTCCGGTTGTGTATTTTGAATACATAACCTCAATTATCTAACCACTCTCTGTATAGTGTAGATCTCTGTATTAGTACCTGCTCTCTCTATTGTGTACATTCTCTCTATAAGAAATTCCTTTTCTTTACCCTGATTTCTCCCTCCCACCTTCTCCTCCTAGGAAATCCCATTGTCCATTGTTTGAAAGTCCTGTGTAGTTATCTGATCTGGGATGTTATCGGTTTGATTGTATGCAAATGTGTTGGTCCTTGACTGTACCTGTGCGTGTCTGTGAATAAACAGTCAGTTCTATTCTGAGCAAGCTTGAAGTCACGGCTCATGATTTGGGGTAGCAGCTAGCTTCTGCTTGCTGTGCCAACAAAAGGCTCCAGGTCTACAGTTTTGGCTTATTTCTGGGGGGTGCTAGTCAGGCTCTCTACATCTACCTGTCCTTAAGCTGCGGCTAAGGTACTGGAAAGGCGTGAAAGTCACAAGGAGATCCCAAGGGTCCAGCAGTAAGGAGCATTTGATGTGACCCTGTCCAGGCACAGAGATCTGTTACATATATATGTAACATGTAATGTATATGTATATGCTAGGGATGCACCGATACCACTTTTTTAAGACCGAGTACCGATACTTTTTAAAAGTACTCACAGATACCGAGTATTTATTTTATATCATGTGACCACTTTCCAATAAGAACAGACCTCATATAAAAATGCCCCAGCTCACATGTATATACCCCCCAGATATATATATATATATACAGAATGCCCCCAGCTCACATGTAGCTTGCCCCCAGCTCTCATGGATATTGCACCCAGCCGCACATGGATATTGCCCCAGCTCATATGGATATGCTCCCAGCTCATATGGATATTGCCCCCAGCTCACATGGATATTGCCCCCAGCTCACATGGATATTGCCCCCAGCTCATATGGAAATGCCCCAGCTCATATGGATATGCCCCCAACTCCTATGGATATGCCCCCAGCTCATATGGATATGCCCCCAGCTCATATGGATATTGCCCCCAGCTCATATGGATATTGCCCCCAGCTCTCAACTATATGCTGGGGAAGCTGGCCGCGTGCATGAAAAGCACGCGGCCAGCATTCCCCTCCAGCGGCAGCGATACTCACCCATCCGGAGGTCCGGTCGCGCTGCTGTGATGCGATCACGTGACCGCCGGGCGCCTCTGTGATGCTGCCTCCAGCTTAAGGATCCTAAAAAGGTTAATAGACAAAAGCTGAGCGGAGTTAGCTGTGTGTAAACCTGCAAACTGTAAAGCTACACATCAGAGCAACATAAGAGAAGGTGTGCTGTGCTGAGCATTCATGTTTCTGTCTGTGTGATGCCTGGGGGAGAGAAGTGGGGGAAACTGGACCCTGGCAATCGGCAACAGCACGACAGCACCAGAGCTGCTCGGCCGATGCTGCAATAAAGATTTCTCACACTTGTGCCAACAGTGAATGGGCTGACAAAAGTCCAGGAGCCAAGACACAATTTCTAGTCGCCATAGCGACCTGGCACCTGGGATTTGTCAAGCCCTGATCTACCTTGTATATTTCAGGTTTGGAAGGGACGTGCTGTACCAGTGAGGCCGTTGGCCGGCTGACAAATAGCCCAGAAGTGTGCATCCTGGAGCCAGGGGTGGCTCTTCAATATGTGAGTGAGACCAAGCGTAATCATTACTGGTTGCAGTATGATGTGTTCCTTCTTTTCTTTCTGAGGAGAATTGGAGGAAGAGGAACCCACAGAAGGGACTGGAACACACTATATATCACTGTGACTGAGTGTTATTCCTGTGCAGCTCTGTGATACACGTGTCCACACACATTACATGATTTTAACCCCTTAATGACCACTAACGTACCATGTATGTCCTGCCCACGGGTCTCCCTTAGACCCGCAGACGTACATAGTACATCAGCGGCTCCTAACCTCCCTCCTGCCCGATACTTACCTCCCTCGCTGGCTCCAACGGAGCTCTGGCAGGGAGGAAGCCTACCCCTTTGTCTTAGAGCGGCCGGCAGGCACGATGTCGTCATCACGCTGCGTGGTGACGTCATCGGCAGGCGCCCCCGACGCCTGCATTGAAAAACAGGAAGTGGAGGGGTGGGTTCCTTTGGAGCCCTCTAGCTCTCCAACAATGGCACTTAGAAACATGCTTTTTGCACCACTGGAAAGGGGAGAGCCTCCCCTTTCCAGCGGTTTATAAAGTTAACAGTTTTGCTGCCGGATCGCGACTCGGCGCCAATCAGCGCTGAGTCGCGATTTAAACCTGGAGGTGGCTGACATCTTGGATGCCAGCCAAGCCTCCAGGTCACCCCCCCCCACACACTCACTGGCATCCCCACCATATGTGTGTGGCTACCAGTGGGCCAGTTAACCCCCTAGCTGCCAAGGGGAGATAAGGGGATCCTTTGGATCCCATTATCTCCCGATCCGTGGCAGCTAGAGGGTAATTGTACAGCATTGGAAAGGCCTGATCATGACCTTTCCAATGATACCAAACATGACTATGTTTGGTGTAAAAAAAACAAAATGTACAAAAATTTAATTAAATAAAAAAAATAAAAGAATTAAAAAATTGTTTTTTAAAAAAAAAAAAAATGTTTATCTGTGTTTTTTTTTTTTAAATAGGACCTAGGCTGTCATCTAAAAATAATGAGCAAAAAAGTCAGAATGAGCTCAGCGCACATGGGTGAACTGGCTCAGCAGTGAAGGGGTTAAAAAGCAAAAACATGTAAAAATTGGGTATTTATTTTTTTTCGGGACAAAATTTTGAAACTATTTAGCCGGGGTCTTTTTTAGCGGTTGTAGATTTTTGGGATTAAATTACGAAAAAGTATGTTTTTACCATTTTTTCCTCATATATCATATTTTTTTGTATAGTAAATTATAGGATATGATGGAAATAATGGTATTTTTAGAAAGTCCATTTAATGGCGGGAAAAACAGTGTATAATATGTGTGGGTTGCATCAACGAGTAAGAGTTAAATTTGACCTAAACGCGAACAGCGCAGAAACAGCAGCGGGCACTAAAGGACGGATTTGTGTAAAAACCGCCCGGTCACTAAGGAGTATAAATACATTAGTGTATTGCAAATAAACAAATAACCCCTCAGATTTTCCTCCACCCATGACCTACAGAAGAGTAAATAATGATATTTACCAACAGGGTTTAATTTTAATAAAATATTATCAAAGTATTTTAATGCAAAACAGCAACAAACAAAACATAAAAAAACTTACAAAAAGTACAAAAGACTGCACGTATTTAACTATGTTTAGAAAACACTTTATACTGAAATAAGACTGTTTTATTTTTATCCCGTTTATCGAAAAAACAGAAAAAATTGCAAACGTAATATTGCAAAACTTTATAAACCAACGAAACGGATTATCCCCCCCCCTCTCTGCGGTTATTTCTCTGCGGGAGGGCTTATATTCGCATTGACAAGAATGAGTTGCCTAACTTTGTTTGGATTCAGACTATTCCTCCTTTCTGAGATGATCTGGCAAGTTTGTGTGAATATTCTCTATGCGGGCACAGAGGTGGCCACTGTGCAGAGTCTTCGTTTCATTACGACTGTCAGTCCTTCGTAAATCGTCTGCCTTGCTTTCCACCAGGCCAATGGGTCGTCGGTTGGTTCTTGGAATCAAGGACTCGGCGAGATAAAGCATCATTTCTGCCATCGCAATGAACGCTCCCTTCAAAACGCTCCTATTTAGGGAAGCCTACCACCCAACTCACTGACGCAACCATCAATCACTCTCACCTTACAGTCCTCTCCTCCTGTTTCCAACCCCAACCCTCCCAGATTGTGAGTTCCTACGGGAATAGGGCCCTCATCTCCTCCTGTACTGTTTGTCAAATGTTGTTCAATGTATTGTAACCCTGTCTATACTGTGCTTATTGTACAGCGCTGCGGAATATGCTGGCGCTTTATAAATAAAGAATAATAATAATAATAATGTAGGGTTGCGTACGGTAATCGCATCAGGCACTCTTGCACCAAAGTCCTCCTGGAAAGAAGCTGCTGCTTGCTCAGATGGAGAGGTCGCGGCGGGGGGTCCACAAGACTAGCTTCAGGTTGGTTGCTGGACCGGACTTTTGCATCAATGCCCTCCTGGAAAGAAGCTGCTGCTTGCTCAGATGGAAACGTTACAGTAGGGAGGTCCACAAGACTAGCTTGAGGTTGGTTGCGGGACCTGACTCTTGCAGCAGCTGCGGTTATAGTTTTGGCTGCTTTATCTGCGGCTGCTACATCATTAAATTCCCTTTGCTTGAATCTAGGATCCAGCAGGGTTGCCTCAGTGAGCAGACGAAAATGTTCGATTTGATGAAAACGTTTTTACATTTCTTCTTGCAAAGTGTCCATCATTTCATTAACGGAGCCGTGTCTGGACAGAGTGCTCCGTAACCTCTGAATGGCTTTGAGGAGTCCTCTGGCCATCGAAATTACCTTTGAGACTGTCACATATCTATCCTATAAAAGGATAAGGTCCGGCGTGTCCGTCGCCAAAAAACGGACTGCGCATGCGCGACTGACATTTGAAACTGGCCGTTTAAACAAACAGGTAGCTGCGCGTGTCGGCCGCCTGCAAAAAAAAAAAAAAATCGTCACGAGCCGCGCGCAGCTACCCGTTTGTTTAAACGCTGCAAGCCCCGATCCTCCAGCGGTGACCGTCCTCCGGCTGTGGCAGGCTGCTCGGCCGGCATCCAGGCTCAGGCGAGCCCCCGGCTTGGTTTGGGCCTACAGGCCCAGCCGAGCCGGGGACTCGCCTAAGCCTAGAGGCCGGCCGAGCAGCCAGCGACAGCCGGAGGACGGTCACCGCTGGAGCTCAGGGCCGAAGTTGCCAAAACATACTCCCCTACATTGGCCCTGAGCTCCAGCGGTGACTTCCTCCGGCCGAGCAGGCTGCTAGGCCGGCCTCCAGGCTCAGGCGAGCCCCCGGCTTGGTTTCGGCCTACAGGCCCAGCCGAGCCGGGGACTCGCCTAAGCCTAGAGGCCGGCCGAGCAGCCAGCGACAGCCGGAGGACGGTCACCGCTGGAGCTCAGGGCCGAAGTTGCCAAAACATACTCCCCTACATTGGCCCTGAGCTCCAGCGGTGACTTCCTCCGGCCGAGCAGGCTGCTAGGCCGGCCTCCAGGCTCAGGCGAGCCCCCGGCTTGGTTTGGGCCTACAGGTCCAGCCGAGCCGGGGACTCGCCTAAGCCTAGAGGCCGGCCGAGCAGCCAGCGACAGCCGGAGGACGGGCACCGCTGGAGCTCAGGGCCGAAGTTGCCAAAACCTACTCCCCTACATTGGCCCTGAGCTCCAGCGGTGACTTCCTCCGTCCAAGCAGGCTGCTAGGCCGGCCTCCAGGCTCAGGCGAGCCCCCGGCTTGGTTTGGACCTACAGGCCCAGCCGAGCCGGGGACTCGCCTAAACTTAGAGGCCGGCCGAGCAGCCAGCGACAGCCGGAGGACAGCCACCGCTGGAGCTCCGGGCCAATGTAGGAGGATGTTGCCTACACATACTCACCTACATCGGCCCTTAGCTCCTCCAGCGATGGCAGTCCCGCTTCCAGTGTCCTCTCTCCGTTGGTCGCCGGTATGACATCACGAAAGCCTTTGACCCAGGGTCAAAGGCTTTCGTGACGTTATACCGGCGACCAACGGAGAGAGGACACTGGAAGCGGGACTGCCATCGCTGGAGGGCCGATGTAGGTGAGTATGTGCTCTCCACACCCACCCTGCTTGCTCGGCCGGTATCCAAGCTTAGGCGAGCCCCCGGCTTGGCCTGGGCTTAGAGGCCCAGCCGAGCCGGGGACTCACCTAAGCATGGAGGCCGGCCGAATTGCCTGCTCGGGCGTCCTCCAGGCTCAGGCGAGTCTACGGCTCGGCTGGGCCTCTAGGCCCAAGCCAAGCCGGGGGCTCGCCTAAGCTTGGATGCCGGCCGAGCTATATCCACATGGGGTTACAGTGTGTATATATATATATATATATATATAGACTGCGCATGCGCGCAGCCCACGGGGTGCTGTGGCGGTTGGATGCGCACGCAGCCGGGTGCGCGCGCGCCACCCGCCGCAGCACGCCCAAAGCGTCCTACGGAGGTTTGCTGCGCGCGCATCCAACCTCCGTTGGACGCTTTGGGCATGCTGCGGCAGGTGGCGCGCGCGCATCCAACCGCAACAGCCTGTTACGGAGGTTGCCACGCGCCTCCCGCCGCAGGACCACCAATGTTGGAAGGGCGCATAAAGAGCCCAGAGCCCAGCACCGAGCCCATCACCGAGCCCAGCACCGAGCCCAGAGCCCAGCACCTGAGCGCAGAGCCCAGCGCCTGAGCGCAGAGCCCAGCGCCTGAGCCCAGCGCCTGAGCGCAGAGCCCAGCGCCTGAGCCCAGCGCCTGAGCGCAGAGCCCTGCGCCTGAGCCCAGCGCCTGAGCGCAGAGCCCTGCGCCTGAGCCCAGCGCCTGAGCGCAGAGCCCTGCGCCTGAGCCCAGCGCCTGAGCGCAGAGCCCTGCGCCTGAGCCCAGCGCCTGAGCGCAGAGCCCTGCGCCTGAGCGCAGAGCCCAGCGCCTGAGCACAGCGCAGAGCCCAGCGCCTGAGCACAGCGCAGAGCCCAGCGCCTGAGCACAGCGCAGAGCCCAGCGCCTGAGCACAGCGCAGAGCCCAGCGCCTGAGCCCAGCGCCTGAGCACAGCGCAGAGCCCAGCGCCTGAGCACAGCGCAGAGCCCAGCGCCTGAGCACAGCGCAGAGCCCAGCGCCTGAGCACAGCCCAGAGCCCAGCGCCTGAGCCCAGTACCTGAACACAGCCCAGCGCCGAGTGCAGAGCACAGAGCAGAGAGCCAAGCACAGCACAATAAACGGCGCAGAGCACAATAAACGGCACAGCGCCGAGCACAGCGCAGAGCCCAGCGCCTGAGCCCAGTACCTGAACACAGCCCAGCGCCGAGTGCAGAGCACAGAGCAGAGAGCCAAGCACAGCACAATAAACGCCACAGAGCCAAGCACAATAAACGGCACAGCGCCGAGCACAGCACAATATACGGCACAGAGCACAGCACAATAAACGGCACAGCCAATCACAGCACAATAAACGGCGCCGAGCACAGAACCAAGCACAACACAATAAACGGCGCAGAGCACAATAAACGGCACAGAGCACAATATACGGCACGGAGCAGAGCACAGAGCCGATGTGCAGAGCCCAGCACAGAGCCGAGCAAAACAGAATAAACGGCACAGAGCCGAGCACAATAAACGCCACAGAGCCGAGCACAGTACAATAGACGCCACAGAGCCGAGCACAATAGAATAAACGGCACAGAGCCGAGCACAGAGCCAAACACAGCACAATAAATGGCACCGAACCAAGCACAACGCACCACACTTATCAATAGACTGCCCTCTGGGCAGGCTTTACACCTAGTCTATTATAAAGAGAAACAAGGGACACAAGTTACTAAATGCATATATTTATACCTATTGGAAGAAAAATATAAAATTATTATTGTTTATGACATAGTAATAATCCATACGGTTTGTGACGTCTCCGCTGCCTTTGATACAGTTGACCCCCCCCATCCACAGCAGAATTAAATTCTAACAAAAAAAATTGATTCAAATATACATCCAACCAAACCGATAACCACCCTCCTCTACATTACCATCCCTCTCATCACTGCAGTCCCCCCTGCTGTTTCACCCATCTAGGGCACTATTGCGTACCGCTCGCTAAAACCAGGACGCTTAGCGATTGCTAATTGGCTCGCGGATGCTGGGGGTAGCGCTAACGCACTGTCCCCAGCATCCACTCCATGGAGTCCAGAGGACGCACACACTCACTGACCTGCTCACCCACCGACTCGCTCCCTCACCCACTGACTCGGTCCCTCACCCGCTGACTCATTTCCACACTCACTCCCTCACACCGTCACCCACTGACTCGCTCACTCACTGAATCATTCACCTGCTGATTCACTCACTCACCCGCTGACCCACTCAGCCGCTGACCTCGCTCACTCACTCACACTCACTGAATCACTCACCCGCTGAGTCACTCAATCACTTGCTTATTCGCTGACTCACACACTCACCCATACACTCACTCACCCGCTGAATCACTCACTCACCCGCTGACTCATTGCTGAATCACTCTCACCCGCTGACTCATTGCTGAATCACTCACTCACCCGCTGACTCGCTCGCTGAATCACTCACTCACCCTCTGACTCGCTCGCTGAATCACTCACTCACCCTCTGACTCGCTCGCTGAATCACTCACTCACCCTCTGACTCGCTCGCTGAATCACTCACTCACCCTCTGACTCATTGCTGAATCACTCACTCACCCGCTGACTCGCTCGCTGAATCACTCACTCACCCTCTGACTCGCTCGCTGAATCACTCACTCACCCTCTGACTCGCTCGCTGAATCACTCACTCACCCTCTGACTCATTGCTGAATCACTCACTCACCCTCTGACTCATTGCTGAATCACTCACTCACCCGCTGACTCGCTCGCTGAATCACTCACTCACCCGCTGACTTGCTCACACACTCACTCACCCGCTGATTCGCTCACACATACACAGAGTATCAGAAAATGAGGCACTCAGTAAGGCTGGGTTCACACTTGGACGTAGCGCTGCGTCGCGCAATGCACGCTTTTTTTACACGCGTTCGCGCATATGAAAAACCGCGCGAACGCGCATTGCAGCACGTTCGCGGCTAGGTTTATGGCCGCGAACGCGCTGCTGTATGCCCGAAAAGAAGCTCCCGGACTTCTTTGGGCGCAGGATGTTTTAAAGCATGCTCCTGCGCGCTTTGAAATGCCCAGGTGTGAACGGGTCCCATTGAAAACAGGGATTTCCCCGTTCATGCGTTTTAAAGAACGCACGAACGTGCTTTAAAACGTCTAGGTGTGAACAGGGCCTAAGTGAAGGCATATCCTGGAGCAGGGAGATGATACAGTGCTGGCCATATTTATGGAACAGGGCAGGTCATGTGAACACAGGCCAATCAGCCACAGGGAAGGATAGTCTGTACTGGCAAGCCCAAAAACCCACAAGAGCTGATGAGCGACACTATCACCACCAGGGGGCCTGGCTGTAACGTGGAAACGCGTGTGTGTGTGTATTGATTTCTTTCGTCCCGGTCTCTGCAGTAGCTGAGGGTGAAGGTTGAGCCCCGCCCTCTCCTCAGCTCACAGTGCAGAAGGGAGGAGTAGTCGCACATGCTCAGTGCGTTTTTTTTAGCTATACCTAGGTATGCATACTGATTGGTTAGCTTAAAATGCCTCCTGAGGTAGGTGTGGAAAACACCAAGAAAGAAAAGCAGGTAAATATTAAAAAATATCATATTTACTTGCTTTTTATGCCTGCTGAATGACACTACTGACTCATTCAAAAGGCATTGCATGTTTTTAAAAGCACACTAGCAAAGCATGCATGTCCCTTTAAGTATAGGGGGCGCAAAGTACAGTAAGCAAGCGCTACAAATCGCAAAATTAACGAGCGCCGACAGGATTTTAACCCGTTAGCAAATCGGAGGCAATCTGTGCGGCGCGCTATGACCTCCTTTAAGCTACCGCTTGCGTTAGCTTGGAGGTGATAGAGCCCTAGATTGTAAATTCCCATGGGAAGAGAGCTCTGGTCTCTTTCTGTTGGTGGAATTCTGACTCGTTTTATTGGTGTAATGTAGAATTGTCTAGTCTTTGACTCTTTACCCATTGTACAGCGCTGCGGAATGTGTTGGCGCTTACTCAATAATAACTGACAAAATAATACTTGGACATTTTGCAACAGTTTACAGTAAATGGTTATATGCAGGGGTCAAGTCTTGAAAAAAATAGGTGCAGGAACTCATCAATATTACTGTCCCCCAATCAGCATAAATATCTTGCACGTAAAACAAACGCAGTTCCCTCACTATTTTAGAAGGAGGAACTTAGTTCCTTTTTGGCTGATATACTGAGAAGCTGCAATACCTTTCTATATAGACACAAGTTTATAAAACCGTCTATATATAAGGGTTTCTCCTGGATTTATGTACATCGGAAAGGCATGGGAATAACAATTTGTCAGTGTTTGCCAGAGGAATGGGATTCTCATGACTAAGGCCGGGGGCACACTAGGCATTTTTTTCAGCGCACGTTAAAACGCACTTCCGGCGTCCACTCGACGCATGCCGGCCCCCCCTCAGCAGAAAAAAAAAAAAAAACTGTATGCAGTTGTTTCTCTATGTCCGTCTAGCTTTTTCACGCTGATGCCATTTTGGCGTCCGTTGCGCGCGTGAAAAAGTGCGCACGTGCTTCATGTGTTGTTCTCTATTGACTCCTTTGAAAAGCTACAACGGACAGCAAACAGTGCGGTCAGACGGACGCAAAAAGTGCGCTCGTCTGACTCGGGCCTAAAGAAGCACCGCAGCTGCTGCGGCTCACAGTAATCTTTGAAACCATAATATATAAGAATGTTGCCGAGTTCCCACACATACAGGTCATTTCAAAGAAAGGTGAAACTCCGGAGACTGACTGGAGAATTGAAAATTCTAGGTCAAAATAATTCTCCCATTTATCTCACTTTCCAATTTGGCTATTTGGTCTAGATTGTTCTCTTCTCCTGGTTTTCACCTTTCTCTGAATAACCCTGTTATTTTTTTAAGACTTGACCCCTGACTCAAATGTAATATATTTACATATATATGTGGATTTTAATGAAACTTTTTGATAAAGCCTATATTTATAGTGACTCAACAAGAAAATATTTGATTGAACAAATGGATAAAAAGCTTTATAGTGTGAGGAACCAATGGGAACTCAGCTCCCTCTGCAATAGTGGAGAAACTGCGTTCCCATGAGTTCGCCCTCGATTTTTGATGACCCCGGGTATATGATATACTAAATTCATACATAGTTACATAGGCTGAAAAAAGACATGCGTCCATCAGGTTCAGCCTTTCACACATCCCCTACTGCTATTGAAACAAAAGAAGGCAAAAAACCCAGTCTGAAGCACTAGCCAATATGCAACACACTGGGAAAAAATTCCTTCCTGACCCCAGAATGGCAGTCAGATTTCTCCTTGGATCAAGAAGCTTTTACCCACATATTAAATATTATGACCCTTAATATTCTGTGTCTGCAGGAAGTCATCCAGTCGCTGTTTAAAAGTTTGTGCAGTCTCTGACCCAACCACCTCAACAGGCAGAGAATCCCACAGCTTTATTGTTCTCAACATAAAATAACCCTTCCTATGCTTTAGGCTGAATTTTCTTTCTTCCAGTCTAAATATGTGACCCCTTAACCTATTCATTAACAGGACTATACACAGGACATCAGACAATGGTTGATATTTATATAAGGTTATCAGATCCCCTCTAAGGCGCCATTTCTCTAAACTAAACAGGTTTAAGCTTGTTAGTCTTTCATCATAACTTAAGCCTTCCATTCCCCTTATTAATTTAGTTGTCAGTCTCTGCACTTTTTCTAGCGCTATAATATCCTTTCTTAAAACAGGTGCCCAAAATCACACGGCATATTCAAGGTGCGTCTTACCATTGATTTATACAGAGGCAAAATTATGTTTTCATCCCGAGAGTGAACTCCCCTTTTAATGCCAATACCTTGCTGGCCTTGGCGGCTGCTGTTTGACATTGCACATTGTTACTTAGTTTGAAGTCTATGATTATTCCCAAATCCTTCTCCTGCTTGGATTTCCCTAACTCAGTACCATTTAGGGTATAAGTTGCTTGTGTGTTCTTCACTCCAAAGTGCATAACTTTGCATTTATCTACATTAAATTTCATCTGCCATTTAAGTGCCCAGTCCCCCAATCTATCTAAATCCCTCTGCAGTGAAGTAACATCCTGCTCACATTGTATTTCTTTTCTTAGTTTTGTGTCATCTGCAAACACTGATACATGACTTTCAATGCCTATCTCAAGGTCATTTATAAATAAATTGAATAGAATTGGTCCTATAACAGACCCCTGAGGGACAACACTTACCACTGATGTCCATCTTGAAAATGTACCATTTATGACCACTCTCTGTACTCTATCTTTTATCCAGTTTTCTATCCAAGAACAAGTATTTTCATCTAGACCAATTTTTCTTAATTTAAATAGTAACCTCGTGTGGAACGGTGTTGAAAGATTTGGCAAAATCCAAGTAAATCACATCCACTGCGACCCCCTGATCTATACTTCTACTTACTTCCTCATAGAACGTAATTAGGTTAGTCTGACATGATCTGTGTTTCGGAATCCATCTGATTTTTGCCAATTACATTATACCTCCCAATAAATTCCTGAATATTATCCCTTAGTAACCCCTCAAATACTTTCCCAGCTACAGATGTTATGCTCACAGGTCTATAATTCCCAGGCACCAATTTTAAACCTTTCTTAAATATAGGGACCACGTCAGCTTTTCTCCAATCCTCTGGTACGATTCCTGAAAGAAAAGAATCTTTAAAGATTAAGAACAGAGATTTCCATATTTCAACACATAGCTCCCTCAGTACTCGCGGGTGAATTCCATCTGGCTCTGGGGCTTTATGCACATTCAAATTGTTTAATTGCTGCAAAACCTTGTCCTGAGTCAACCAGTCACTTTTTATTAGTAAGTTTTTATCAATGAATTGCATGTCTCCTGTTATAGGTTTCTCGTTGATAAATACTGAAGAAAAATAATCATTCAAAATTTCTGCCTTATCTTGATCTTCAGTTAACAATACCCGACTCAGATTTTAGTGAACCTACATTTTCACTCTTGGGTTTTTTAGAATTTATGTACCTAAAGGATCTTTTATGGTTGGTATTGCTCTCTTTGGCTATTTCTTTTTCATTTTCTAGTTTAGCCCATCTAATCGGTTTGTTACATGCTTTATTGGCTGCCCTATATGCGTTATAGGATGCCTCAGATTTATCAGATTTAAAAGCTTTAAATGCCTTTTTATTTTTAATTTCCTTGGTTACCTTCCTACTAAGTCACATTGGTTTCAGTCGGTTTCTTTTATATTTATTAACCAGTGGAATATATTGTGACATGTACTTTTCTAGTGTTAGTTTAAAGATATTCCACTTATCCTCAGTGTTTTTCCCATGAAAGAGTTTCTGCCAGTCAATGACATTGAGAGCTTCCTATATTTTAATAAAGTTGGCCTTTTTAAAATTATGTTTTAGCATGCCCTCTATGAATGTGTTTTTTTCCGTTTATTTCAAAAGACACCATATTATGGTCACTATTCCCCAACTGCTCCCTTACATGAATATTTGAGAAAAGATCCACATTATTTGTTATAACCAGACCAGACAGTTATCCTCTCTAGTTGGGGTTTCTACCAGTTGTGTCATGAAGGTATCATTTAAACAGGTTCAGAATCTGGATTCCCTTCACTGAATTATTAGTCCCACTATCCCACTTAATGTCCGGGTAATTCAAATCTCCAATAATTAAAGTGCTACCACGATGTGCAGCCTTCCTAATTTGCTCTAACAGTTGTCCTTCCTCATCATTATCTATATTAGGTGTTTTATAGCATATGCCAACCAATAGTTGACTTCCCTGTTTATTCCCCAAAGAAATTTTTACCCTTAAGGATTCCACATTTCCCTCATCACTTTCCAGGTGTGTAATATTTGGCTTTAAATTCTGATTTACCTACTCCACCCCCTTCCGTTTTCTATCCCTTCTAAACAATGCATAACCATTTAAGTTTACAGCCCAGTCATGCGTTTCATCCCACCACGTTTCTGTTATTCCTATTATGTCGTATTGCTTAGTGTATGCTATTACCTCTAGTTCCCCCCATCTTGTTATTGAGGCAACTTGCATTAGCAAGCATACATTTAATATTGTCTCTACACACACCTGTCTGCGCTGATTTCCACAGTAACCTCTTCAATGGGCTTCAGCACTTCGCAGGCGTCTTTTATAACGTCCCACTCCTCCAGTGTAAGGGTAAGGCTGAGGTTAACCAAAGAAATTGTGGCAATGATCGCCTCTCTCTGATCGGAGAATCTTTTAAGCATGTGATACGTTGAATTCCATCGCGTAACGACATCTTGTTCGAGCTTCAGCTCTTCAAGGCTCATTTGTCTTTGTGTTCTTTTCAGCCTCTCCACGTTTCCGTTCACGTATTCCACAATATTCTTCACTTTTGTCACCGTCTCTCGAATCCGTTTTAAGCTTTCCCTCACAATAAGATTTAGAGTTTGCGCAAAGCAGGTCACGTTTTTCCACCCAGCCTTCCGGATCGCCACTTTAACGTTGCTTGCATCGTGAGAGACGCAAGCAACGACTTTGTTGTCGATGCCCCACTCTACACAGATTTTTTGAAGCTCGGCTGCCAGGTTGTCGGCCGTGTGTCTGTCCGTAAATGAGAAACAGTCCAGCAGAGATGATGAAAGCTTGAAATCATCGTCTATATAATGACACGTTGTCCTTGATGTCCAGCAGTCGGTTGTGATACACACAGCGGACGCGCTTCTCACTTTACCCATCAGTTCAGCCTTCATCTGGTCGTACATCTGTGGCAACAAAGAAGCAGAGATGGTCTTTCTGGTCGGCAAAACGTATGTTGGATCGACGGCTCGCAAAAAACTTCTAAACCCCTCATCATCCACCATAGAAAAAGGCTGTAAATCCAGAGCAATCATCTTAACCAATTCCTCATCGATTTTGCTCTGTCTGGTGGGGTCAGTTGGTTTTGGTCTCAGATACCTCGTAATGTGGCTTTGTGTGTCGGTGCCACGTTGAGATGTGGTGGATGCTTCGGCTGTCGGGATGCTGGCAGTGACTTCTGACGTTGATGGCGATTCTGCCAGATTCTCTGGCCTTGCTTCTGTTAGCATTGCTTCTGGGTGTCTGCTTTGCAGGTGTAGTTTAAAATTGGACGTTGCTCGTCTACAGAGAATATTTTTGCAGATCTTGCATTTTGCTTTTCGGGGACTGACCATCTCAAAATTAATCCATATATTGCTTGGTTTTCGTACAGGCATTCTTGCTGTGAATGAAGATGTAAAAGGATTTTACAAGGTATCCAAAATATAAATAATCGGAATATGCAATTAAGCCATCTGTCCCAACCCCCCTGTGCCTGCTAAATCCTGGTCTGGCGTAGGCGAGACCCCACCCGACGTTTCGATTACACTCCTGAGGCAAAATCCTTAAAACCTGCTCCCAATGACCTATTGTTGTCACCTTATATGGAAGAAGTACTACAATCACTTCGTACATGTGGCAGTCTCGGATTGTTAGGACATCAGCTCCTCCATTTTGTTGTAAGGGCTATGTACTCCTGTTCTTGAATACAATTTGAATTTGAAGGACATAGTAGGTTGTCTGTGTCTCATTTTGCACAAGCGCGCGCTCATCAATGTCTGGGTACAGCAAATCCTGACCTATAATGGAGATGGGGGGGACATATGGGAGATCAGAGATGGGAAAGGAGAGCCGTTCAAATCTATCAGAGTCCCTCACTCTTTCTTGTATCTCTCTCTCGTCTCTTTTTTTTTTTTTTACAGGAGGCCGGAGCAGTTCCCGTGCCTCTTCACACGTGGACAGGTGGGGGTGAGAGAGTAAGGAGCGGCATGTGTGCGGATCTAGATTTCTAGATTATTGCAGCAGCAGCTCGTTTCTCTGGGAGTCCTTCACTGGGTACATGGCTCTTTGTGCAGGCTTTAATCTGGCAGGGGGCTCTTTTTTCCAATGTTGCTCTTCACTTACCCTGCAGGGGTGGCTGTCAGAGCTCTGAAGGGTTAAAACACGGTTTGCTGCAGTGCCTGTCCCGTACAAGTCACTGGTAACTTGCTTTAAAGGTCGGCACGATGCGGTCAATGACAGGCCAGACACGAGTCAAATGGCAGGAAAAGTGTTCTTTATTATGACATCAGACTCAAGCTGGATTGTATCGCAAAGCTCGAGTGAGTTCTCCAAGACAGAGATACAATTCTTATACATTGATTTGTAAAAAGGTACATCCCAGGTGCCCTCCCCTGGGCAAACCTGCCCTCCCCTTAACTTGAACACAAAGACATTCCACAATTTTTCTGTTTTCTTATACAATTAGGACAGTTAGATGATTTAGAAGCTAGCTAGATCCTGTCACTATCATCCCTCAGTCCTGCCAGGACTGATAAGAATCCAGCTGGACTGTGGAGATCCTTTGTTCTCGTTCTACCCCAGCCTGAGACTTTTATGGCCTTGGCAGAGCTAAATCAGTATCTTTGGTATCTCTGTTTATTCAGGCCGGATTCTGCTTTTTTTTTTTTTTTTATTCAAAATTTTATTTTGAAATAGGTCAGCAGTAAATCAGACAGAATACAAATAATAACGAGTGAGCGAAACAGGACAACTCAGGTGGCTAAAGTCAGAAAAACAAAAAAGCACTGTAGTCCAACAGTGGGGCATCAGGAAAAAGTAAAAGGGAGGGAAAAAAAATAATAAAAAAAAATAAAATAAAAATAAGGGGGACAAGGTAAAGGACTGCCCATTAGGTTGTGGCATTCCTGGCTCACCCCGACACCCCTTAGGAGGCCGGGGGCCATGAAAGAGACCACAGGGCGGGAGACCTGGGGCCAAGAGGACGGCCAGAGTCTAGGTTGCCACCCTAGCGGATCGCCCAGGATACTACCCAATGTCCCATTAAAAAAAAAAGGGGGGGGGGGTAGTCCCAATGCTCCAGCAGACAATCAGCAAGTCCCAAATGTCAGCAAATAGGTCTGCATGTTCACTCGGACAAACACAGACAATTAAGGGGGGGTGGTGAAATCAAAGACCTCAGCAGAAAATCCTAAAACAAAAATATCCTCAGGAAGAGTCTCAAGTGCTAAGGGAGGGGGGTGTAAGCAGGGCATGTCATCAGGTTGGGGGGTAAACACTCAGCTAATGGTGAGTGTGGGTTGTCAGCAGGGGGTGAAACACATTTGGGGGGGGGGAATTGGGGAAAAGGCCTTGCAGGGAAGGTGTCATCAGCCAGGGATCCGAAAGTGGTACCATCCGGTTCAGCCAGTGTCCAGGGAAAAAATAGGACACATGTTCCCCCTATGTCCAGCAGCCAAGAGCAGGGTCAGAACCGGGAAAGGTGACGAGGTTAGGCCGAGAGCAGGACCCTCTGTCTCCTCGACGAAGCCTGGGGAAAGAAAAAACCTCCAATGGCTCCGGTTCCAGGTAACCCCGGCAGCTCCGGTCCCAGGACCACATGCCAGCGCCAAACCCCACCGCGTTCCGAACAGCGGCAAGGCCGGCATCGAGCAGGGAGAATCCTCTGATGCCTCGACATCCGCAGCACCCTCCAGACGTCTGCGATCCACCCGGGCAGCTTCAGCTGAGGGTCGGCAGGCAGTAGGCAAACAGGAGATCCCTTTCAGGGGTAGGAAAACCGCCCGTAGCACCACCGCCGGGGCGTCGCAGCTTGTCCTCCATTCTCCATCCGCCATACCTCTTCGCACCGCTCGGCCGAGCAGGCAAGTGTACCGCATTCATGTAGGGGGTCCGCATTCTCACTCCCAGAGGGAGCAGCCACATCCCGGGAGAGCCGCATCTCAGCAATGAGGTGCCGGATGTCCACTCGTGAAAGTGGACGCTCCCCTTCCTCCATCAGCCACGCCAGACATCTATCCAGGCACTCCATCGTGGCTCCACCGCCCCAAGGGAAGGGGAATGCTGATCCCAGCAGGAAAAGGCTTCAAAAATGGCCACCCGGGGTAGGCCGCAAAAACAGGCCGGAGGCAATAAATCGTCCCAAACTGCTCCAAGAGGGCACGGGGGAGATCAGGCACGGGTCCACAGGTACCTCAGTGCATTCCCCACTCGCCAGGTACTGCAGCCGAAGGTAGGTCGCAAGGGTCAGCAAAAAAATAGAACAATCCTTGTGGAGCTCAGCAAGATGCGACCATCCATATCGGCAGTCAGCTCCGCCCCCCCCCCCCGATTCTTCTTTTAATTGCTACACCAGAAGTTTTAATGGAATGCAAGAATCTATGCAAGCTCTTCTAAAGTTATTTAATATTCTCTATGTACAATTACTGAATGTCATGGCTCTGCTAAAGATGGCTGCTGGTATACAAAATGGCGGCTAATTTCTGATCTAATCCTGGCTCGGCTTCAGGCTCTGCCGCCCATCTCAGAGCTCCCTCTAGCGGCCCCTCACGCTTATTCAGCTGTGTACTCAGAGTCAACATGAGCTTTCCCTGGCTGCCATATGTCATGTGGCAGCAACCAGCATGTGCCCTGCACCTCTCCTGCCCACAACACATGTCCTGTGGATGGGGTGTGTGCTGCCATGCTGTGTGGGAGATGCCCTCCCTGGCTGGCCAGCAGGGCAGAGGAATTCAGCTTGTCAGGCTGGTGCAGTGTGTGGATGTGTAAAGCCAGGAGCTGTCTGTGTGCAGAATGGATGGCACAGGGTGAGTAGTCATGGAAATGCACATTGCACCTACTTGTGGCCAGTTTCCTTGCCCTGCCCTTGGATCTCATGGTGGCAGCTGTGCTCTGCACTGGAGGGTTACTTGGGATTTCGCTTTTCGATTTTTCCCCCCCCCCCCATTTTAATTTTTTGCCCTTTTTCTCCCTTTCCCTCTCTCATTCCTCTTCTTCTCATAGTTACATAGGCTGAAAAATAACATGCGTCCATCGGGTTAGGCATTTCACACATCACCTACTGCTGTTGATCCAAATGAACGCAAAAAACACCAGTCTGAAGTGCTCGCCAATATGCAACACACTGGGAAAAAAATTCCTTCTTGACCCCAGATGGCGTCCGATTTCTCCTTGGATCAAGCAGCGGTCATAATGAGCTCAGCGCACATAGGTGAACGGGCTCAGCAGTGAAGGGGTTAAGAATCAAAAACATGTAAAAATTGGATATTTCTAATCTCGGGAAAAAAAAATTTAAACTGTTTAGCCGGGGTCTTTTTTGGCGGTTGTAGATTTTGGGGATTAATTTACGAAAAAGTGTGTTTTTACCATTTGTTCATCATATTTCATATTCGTTTTATAGTAAATTATAAGATATGATGGAAATAATGATATTTTAAAAAGCTCATTTAATGGCGGGAAAAATCGGTGTATAATATGTGTGGGTTGCATAAACGAGTAAGAGACATCTTGGAGAGAGTTCAGAGAAGGACTACTAAAATGGTGTACGGCTTGAAGGAGAAAAGTTACCAGGAAAGGCTTAATGATCTTAACATGTACAGCTTGGAAAAAAGACGAGACAGAGGAGATATGATAGAAACATTTAAATACGTAAAGGGAATCCACAAGGTAGAGGAAGGGAGTATATTTAAAAGGAAACAAAGTAGCAAAACAAGAGGACGTAGTCTTAGATTAGAGGGGCAAAGGTTTAAAAGTAACATCAGAAAGCATTATTTTACTGAGAGGGTGGTGGATACATGGAACAGTCTTCCAGTAGAAGTGGTAGAGGCCAAAACAGTGATTGAATTTAAGCAGGCATGGGATAGGCATAAGGCTATCCTAAACAAAAGATAAATCCAGGTAAAGTATCCATGTAATTGGGCAGACTAGATGGGCCGAAAGGTTCTTATCTGCCGACATTTTTCTATGTTTCTATGTTTATAACAGCAAAGACCGTAAAAACAGCAGAGGGCACTAAAGGACGGATTTGCGTAAAACCGTCCCGGTCACTAAGGGGTTAATGAATAGGTTTCCAGACAATGGTTTATAATGGGGTTATGCAGAACAAGAATCCATAAAGCGCATCCAACAGTGCAATAATCAGTAAAATTAGCAAATGAGGGTGTAAATTTGCCGTGTGCCAATAATAAAGTAGTGCCAGAATCAATGTATTTGATAATAATACATGGTGGTGAGAATAAAACAATGGTCCTCCTAGAGGCAATTTAACCTCCCGGGTGGTATTCCCGAGTGTTAGTTAGGGATGTGCGTTTCGGGTTTCGGAATTTTCACGAAATTTCCCGATTCGTGTTTTCGGATGCGGACGATTTTCCGAAAATTTTTAGATCCGAAAACGGCAGATCCGAAACGAAATATTTTCGGATTTTTCGAATGGACTTGAAATGTGTCAAATCGAAATTTATTTTCGCTCTATTCAGGATTTCGGTTCCATTCGTGATTTTGGTTCCATTTCGGTAATTCTGGACATCGTATATTTAACTATTACCGGTTATATCACTTGTTTTTTTGTTTCCAATGATCCGATAATTCTGTCGATACGAAAATTCGTAATCTGGTCGGATCCGATTCGTCCGCGGGTCGCGCATGCGCGCACGCGCAGGTGTCGTAACTTTATTGAGCCATTTTTGTAGAGAGTTTTGACAATTGCCAAAAAATATAGAAATTCTTTATGATGGCTGAAGGAAGAGACAGAGAGTCCCATTCGGACACCTCCTCATCTGCTTCCACCCCAGAGACACCCAGGAAGAAGCGGGCCAGCAACATGGCATTTGACGAGATGCTCGAGCTGGTCCGCATCTTTGATAAAAAGACTATGACTGCCGTAAGGGGCCTTACGGCAGAAAGAATAACGCGCGCAAGAACCGTATCCTTGATAAGCTACGCACCACCATCGCGGAATTATTTGGGAAAGACCGGACGAAGGACCAGCTCCGAAAACGCTGGTCCGATCTGAAGACACGTGAGCAGGAGCAGCTGAGGCACATCCGTCGCGTCATAGCCAAACGTAAGTGTCATGTTATATTGTAAAGCGCTGCGCAAACTGTTGGTGCTATATAAATCCTGTATAATAATAATAATGTGCTTGCATGTGCTAATGTGCACAGAAATACGTTGATTTATCTAGTCCTTTTTTCATGCAATGTGATTGTGTATAGCTTTGCGTTTTCACGACTCGTCATACATGCATTTTTGCCATAGCTCTTCTTTTTTGTGATTTTACGTATTCGTGAAAATTGTGACATTTGATGTATGTAGATGAAGTTACAATGCTGGATTTCTTTTGGCACTGTGTGTAGTCTGTAGTGTGCTGGGGGGGGGAGGTTGTTGTGATTGAGTAATGCATACGAGATGACCCGCAGCTTGCCCAATATTGGCTCCCACCTGCGCATCAACAAAAATCTCTGCGTCTCTGCTAAGTTGTAGGATGGGACATGTAGTTCTTTTGAAAGTGCATCCAAACAGAACCGCGTTCAATACATCCTCAGCAGCTGCTGAATTGTTGCAGCGCAGCAATTCAGTTTGCTGCAGCAGTGTCATTATTGAACGCTTTAGATGTGTAGCGCTCACTCCCGGAGGAGCCGCTGAAAATGAACCACGGGTCAGTCTCCCCGCACTAGGGAATAAATATACTCCAACACGCTGGACAGTTTTACAATTTAAAAGGTTTACTAAAAGGTTTGCAGTTCTTGAGACACGGTATATGCAGGAAAATTTACAGTACTTTCGTAACACGATAAACGCGTAGCGGTAAAAGAAACGAAAACACGAGGACTTCGTATTTTCGGAAAAAACCCCGACCGAGCAGAAAATTAAAAGATACGAAATTCGAGGAAAAACCGCGTAGCGGGACACAATAAAATACACAGTTCTCGTATCACGGTGAACGCGCAGCGGGAACAAAAAGAGGAAAAATGTTCGGAATGTAACTTTAACTTTGCCCCCTTGTCCCGGTTCAGAAAAGGAAAATGAGTCCTGCAAAGGTTAAGTCCCAGAACATGAGGTGATATGTATTTGTGTGTGTAGGGTACCCGGGTACTTCTCAACTGGCCAGTGAGTTTACTTTAGCGATGTCTTCGACTAGTCAGTTGGGGCCCTGTGGGTTTTAGAAGGAAACAGCAGCGTACGCTCTTATTTAAACACGGCCTTGGGGCCTCTCACCCATCCAGCGCAAGCTTGAGATTCGGCTGGCCCAGGACGCCTCTCCGCTCGATGTTGCCGGGGGATGCCGACCACCGGATCTGTTGTCTGGCCCTCTGTCTGTCAGCCGCGACTCATCCAGCTTACCGCCTGCTCCCCGCTTCGATCGACCGCGGTACTCCTCACTCCTGGGGTCTTCTCTCCTTCAGCTGCACTTGAATAGCATAGAGGGTGAGGTCTGTGTCCCGCAAGCTGAGTGAGTCAATCCTGAAGGCCCGATCCACTCTGTCTGCGCTCCGGCCTATCTTTGGTCTCTCTCTTTACGTTGTGCATCCACTCTCCTTGACTCCCTGGCGCGCTCTGCCTGTTCTCCACGAGGTGCAGGATGTACAGCTCTCCACAAACCCACCCACTTCCTGTTTCTTCGCAAAGCATGCATGGACATGTAGTTCAAGTGTCCAGGGTCTTTAATCGTGATAGTCTCCATCTTGTGGCCAAAAATGGGTACTGCCACAGTAAACTTTAACACATCGCTACAGATGCAAATTTCAAAACAAAATGGCGGATTTCTGTTGTTGTTTCTGCAATATCCAGTTTTATTCACAGAAACTGAAAGTGAAACTGAGGCTGAGGCATCTATAAAATAACTAAAAGCAGTCGCACAATGCGTTTTGTACGCACACAACACAAATAATAGTTTTTATTGAATAAACGTAATGTTTACTTCTGAAAAAAATATATAATTGAACGGTAATATATGTCTATGTGCAGAGGAAATAAATAAATATTTTGTGACTTTAGACCTATGAGATGGGAGTAGTGGTGGGTCAAGCTGGTAGTGCTAGTGGGTAGTGGAGGGGTGTCGCAATACTTTCGGCAATATATTGTATAGATATACCATTTTTTCCAGTCTGCATTATTTACGTGTTATTTTTTGGATTTGGCAGAAGACAGGAAGAAGGCAGCATCTGCCCTGGCGGGCACCAGTGCCCCAGTGGAGGAGGAGCCACGGGCGACCACCAGCGCTGGTATATACTGTTTTATTTTGCAACGACTTTTGGTCAAAAACAGAAACATTTTTTGTTTACTGTATTTTAATTTAATTTTTTTATGTATAGCACAAGAGGAGCAGGAGGAGGAAGAGGAGGAGCAGGAGGAGGAGGAGGCCGCCAGCACTGGTATATACTACTGTTATATTTTTTCAAGACTTTCAGTCAAAAATAGAAACCTGCTTTACTTACTGTATTTTCCTTCTTTCATTTATTGGATATATAGAAGGAGAAGCCAGACCGGACACGTCCAGCATTAAGCAAATTAACCGGATGGCGATCGGCGAGCTACGTCTTGCTGTGACAACTATTGATGCCATCCAGGAACTGCGGGAGCACATAAGCAATGCTGTTGACATCCTGGAGCGGCAGTGAGACCAGTGGCAGCCTCCTCCCGAATGTAACCGTAATGTGCCTCAGCTGCTCCTGCTCGCGTGCCTTGAGGTCGGACCAGCGTTTTCGGAGATGGTCCTTCGTCCGGTCCTTCCCGAACAGCTCCAGGATGGTGGTGCGTAGCTTGTCAAGGATACGATCCTTGCGGGTGTTATTCTTCCTGCCGTAAGGGCCCTTACGGCAGTCATAATCTTTGTAATCAAAGATGCGGACCAGCTCCAACATCTCCTCAAATGCCATGTTACTGTTGGGCAGTTTGCCATCCTTGGCATGTTCCATTCCCCATGTTGTAAATAAATTTTCTATTTTTTCTATATTTTCCTGTTTGTGTGCGTTGCTTTCCTTACTTAATAAGTTAATATGTATTGCTTGGTTCCCACACTGTTAAAATTATATGTACATAAATTTATTGACATTTCTATGGACCCTTTGTCATAAATTTGTCAACATATTTGTGGCCATGAATGTGACTGTGCACATTCTACACTTCCTGCCTGTCCAAAAAATGTCACACACTAACACAACCTTGTTGTACTGCCTTGAGATTTGATTACCGACGTGGCCTGGTTTTGTTAAGCTTAGGCGATGTCACAACAACACGGATTTTTGTCCAGTCACATTCATTGTATAACCAAGAATTTATCAAAAAATATTGATGGCAGCACTGCGTGACGTCTTCTCCGACACAACCCAAAGATCCTCAGTGCGGCTCAGGTCTAGTTTATTTGTCCCTGTTTGCAGCTTCACGCAACACCTCCTCCAGGGGTCAAGTCCTGGGAAAAAAGTGAGGGAACTCACCCACGAATTCCACAACCCCTATTACCTGAAGAAAAAATATATATAATCACGAGTATAGCCGGACGAGCCGGTGATACCATTTTTATTGGGTTAACTTTACATTTAAAAGACAAGCTTTCAAGAGTGTAAACTGGAAACTATACTGATCAGTGAAAGGTATCACTACGTACAGGTATACTCGCGATTTTGGCAACTGGACTAACACGTTTTATATATAATCTATATATATATCCAGGCACAGACCCCCCCCAGAATTATATACACAGCACTGGACCCCCAGAATAATATACACGGCACTGGTTATATGGATATATTTTCCCAGTTCACATGGATATAATTGCCCCCAGGTCTCATGGATATTGCCCCCAGGTCTCATGGATATTGCCCCCAGGTCTCATGGATAATGCCCCCAGGTCTCATGGATAATGCCCCCAGGTCTCATGGATATATGCCCCAGCTCTCATGGATAATGCCCCAGGTCTCATGGATAATGCCCCAGGTCTCATGGATAGTGCCCCCAGCTCACCTCTCTGCGACCGGCGGCTGCGTGCTTCCTGTTAGAACGGCCGCTGACAGGAAGTGCAGCCGCTCACCTGGGATCGATGAAACAGCCAGGCGAGCGTCTCCACTTCCTGTCAGTGGGCCGTTCTAACAGGAAGCACGCGGCCGCCGGTAATGTGCGGCGCCCGCCTGCTTCAGCCTTTCGGGCTCGGGCCACAGCAGGAACGCTGCGTTCCCGCTGTGGGAGAAGTGCGGGAACGCCGTTGCCACGCGTTCCCACTCGACTCGAGCCCTGACCTCCTCCCAGCTATGAGCTCACTCTCTCCCACCGCTGCCCGCTAAGGCGCTGCCCGCCAACATGGTCACGTCTTTGCAGGAAGACAACAGCGTGGGGGAACGGCAGCTGCCGACAGTCCCAAGACCTCGTCACAATGACATCAGTTCTGGAGTTAACCCCTAACTGCGACTAATGGTGGAGATAGGGGGTTCATTGGAACCCCCTATCTCCCGATCCGCGGCAGCTATCGGTTGGTTAATCAAAACCATACGGCGCATAAAACAGTGAACAGTTGATTAAATGAACAACTGGTTAATAGAAGTAAAATGTGAAGGTGTCCTTTAAGGTATAAAAAGTGTCCTTTAAAATGCAAGAAATGTCCTTTAAAATACCAAACAGATGAGGTAAAAGAGTACAAAAAAATCTTTTTAAAAAAATTATTATATAAAAAAAAATTTGTATAGATGATGGAAACACTTTTGAGGGCAGTAATTCTGCCAATAGCAATATACCAATAGATAAAGTCCAAATGATGCGACAATTAGAGAAAGATTTGAGGAAAGAGATTAGGGACAAATGGGAAGTAATTTCCCTAGAGAAATATTTAAAAGATAAAATGGTCCCTAGAGGTCTGAGATTCAATAAGAATCCAGCCTGTGATAAAGACGATGTAGTCTTTCTTGAAAGATGGTCTACCATGCTTGAAGGCTTTTCACTACACAGCATGAGATTGATTGTAGATAGGAGGAATGAAAATTTGAAAAAATTGAATCAGAGCATTGAAAACACCCATGCCGAACTGAACACCACCCTAACCGAACAAGAAATGAAACCGTTTTTTGAAAAATTAGAGATGGATCTGAGTCTATTAGACAGTGAAATAAAAGAACGTAAAAAGAAAAAATATCAGAGAGATTTAACAGATTACCAACGTGGGAATGTTTGGCAAATAGGGCAACAAGACCCACCTTCGGTGTATTTTGATACTCGAGACTCAATGTCCCAATATAAAACTACCACTAGATTCATGCAATTGAGGAATGACTCTCGAAGGAGACCTAGATCTGATAAATCAGGAGGAGGCACCCCATTGACCCCCCAAAGAGCAGCACCAGAAACAGCTCACTCCACTAACCCCACTTGGAGAAACCCAGGTAGATACCGGTCGGCTGACCCCAGATATCCTGAACCAAGACGGGGCCCCTTCAACAATACAAGAAGCTTTAGACCCCAACAAGAGAACAGACAGTTTCAACGAAGAGACCACCACTCTTCCTATGGGTACACAACAGTTCCCTATAGGAGGCCTCAGAATAACGACAATAGATATACAAAAAGGAGAGATCCTGTATATCATCCTAATAATCAGGATACCTATACTTACAATCGGTTCCAACCTCTAGCTCAGGATAATAATAAAGAAGAGGTTTTTCAGTCGTCCAATTATCGACTGAAAAGGAAGAACCTCTCTCTAAAAAGAGGATGGTCACCAGGTGTGGAAGACTTCTTGGAAGAAGAGGATGCAGAGCTGGAAGACGGAGAATTAAACGGAAGGAGAAAGTACGGTCGAACGGAGGAATATACAACCTAACCAATAAAGTCCTCTCTGCCCACCAACATCAAATTCTTCAAAAGGGCATGAAGTTTGCTCCTACAAACAAATTAGATAAATTTAATATGTATATTGACATACAAAAATTCAAGAAAAATTTATGCCTGAAAAAATACTTTTCGAAAAACCCGATTGAAAGAAATGAGACAATGCATTTATATACGCACACTAACCTAAAAGAAAAGTCCACCTTTTTTCCAAAATCTATGATCTCCTCGGAGATCACTACTTTTGAACAAATGATTTTATCAGATTTGGAAAAGATGGAACATAAGAAAAGTAAGGATAATCTGACACAGCAAGAACGAAAAGCATTACGTGAATTAACACAGGATGATGATATCGTAATCAAGCCCGCAGATAAGGGTGGAGGAGTAGTAATTATGACGGCCGAATATTATAAAGATGAAGCCATGCGAATACTAGGAGATGAAACAACGTACAGACATTTAAAGAATGACCCTTCAATGAATTTTAAGCACTTATTTCATGAATACCTAGATCAGGGCCACTTACTTGGCATCCTGAACAATAATGAACTCAAGTATTTAAAAATCGATCATCCGAAAATCCCTATTTTTTATTTCTTACCAAAAATCCATAAGAACCTAGAAAAACCACCAGGTAGGCCAATTATCTCAGGCATAGGGTCAATTTCCAGTCGACTTTCAGAATATCTTGATAGACAACTACAGCCATATGTCACGACCACTGAGACTTACCTGAGAGATACTATAGAGATGATTAACGTTTTGACGGACGTAGACTGGAAAGATGGCGACATATTAGTCACCAGCGATGTTCAGTCATTATATACAATCATCCCGCATAACAAAGGGATAGAGGCAGCTAAGTTCTTTTTAGAGAAAGACCAAAAATTGCAGCCAGAACAGATAGATTTTATCCTTAAAGGCATACAACTTATACTCGAACATAATTATTTCTGGTTTTCAGAGGAGTTCTACTTACAAGTGTCTGGTATAGCAATGGGAACAAGATTTGCCCCTAGTTTTGCAAATCTTTTTATGGCACATTGGGAAAATTCATTTTTATCTGATTGGAAAACAAACCTGGTTTTATATCGCCGTTATATTGACGATATATTTTTTATATGGAGAGGGGGAGCTGAAGTTTTACAGTCTTTTTTTAACCTTTTAGCTACCAATGATAGAGGCATTATTTTAACCTCAAATTGGAGCACTAGTGAAGTTATCTTTCTAGATTTAAAAATCTTTGTCGAGGATAACAAAATCAAGACTAAGACGCACTTTAAAGACGTGGATTGCAATAGTTTTATAGAACGCAGAAGTTGCCACTTACCTCAGTGGCTAAATGCTGTCCCGAAAGGACAGTTTTTACGAATGAAAAGAAACTGCACTAACATTTCGGACTTTGACACCCAGTCCGCGAAATTACATTTGGATTTCGTAGAGAAAGGATACAACCCACAGACTTTGGAGGACACAAGAACAGAAGTTAGAAAAATGGAAAGACTAGAACTATTGAAGAAAAAGAAAGAGAATTCCACGCAGAAATATATGGAAGGAGTGCCATTTATATTTTCCTACAATCCTCTTAATAAAGAAATAAGGAAGAGTATTAAGAAGCATTGGCCAATACTGCAAAGAGACCCTATATTGAATGGCATCCTTCCAACGATACCACGCATCATATGTAGAGGGGTGAAAAATCTAAAGATGGAACTCTCACATAAGGTGAGAAACAAGAAAGTACCTAATCATTTTGGAATAAGAGAAGGTTTCCACCAATGTGGGAACTGCTTAAACTGCAGAAATACCAAAGGCAAAAAACAAATAAGTTCGGAAATTGAAAGAAATGGTAAAAAAATTAAAATCAAAGGAATGATGACATGCTTTTCAAAAAATGTTATATACGTCCTAACCTGTCCTTGTGGACTCAGATATGTGGGACGCACTACACGGCCACTTAACATACGTATACAGGAGCATATAAGGAATATTAAAAAAGGTTTTGATAAGCATAGCGTATCATTACATTTTAAACTAAAACATGGGCAAAACCCAGAAGGCCTCTTGTTTATGGCAGTCCAAAAACTAGAACCCCTTTGGAGAGGAGGAAGCCTAGAAACACGACTAGGCAAAGAGGAAATGAGGTGGATTTTTTTAATGAATACACTCCAGCCGCATGGATTGAACGCAGATTTTGAACTGTGCCACTTTCTTAACAGCTAACTATTTCTATTCCTTTTAGACGATATAATACTTTCTCCTATTTCCCACCCCCTCCCCCTCCTTTTTATACAGATGATGTTTTTTATACAGATGATGTTTTTTATACCCCTGCTGCCATCTTATTATATTTACTATATATATATTTTATATCCCCATTTTTAATATCAATTTTTATGATACTCAGCTCTCCATTTTTAGGTTTCCATTAATAATAATTTTTACTATCATGTATATATTCTATAATTCGAGCCAATTTTATGCGATTTTAATAACTTCCCTATGATCAACCTCCCAATCTACTTTATATTAGAATAGTAAATGTGGATACAGAATGATCAAGACATAATTAGATAAAATTCCCCTACCCTACTTTTGTCTGGATATACCTATCTAACAATACACCCTTGCTTTCTAGCATATACACATTTTCCATTTTTTATTCTTATATACGAAAAGAAAATTTATATATTTCTTTTCGTTCTTTTTCCCGTCCTTTTCGTTTCTTGTATACGAAAGATGAATTGTCATTAACTATTATGCCCTAAAAAATCGAGCAAACTTTGGGTAAAAAGTCAAGTTCATTATACGAACGAAAACGAGACTAGAAAGTATTCGCAAGGTCTCTCTGGGTAAAACCCCAGACTATGGATACGAACGAAAACGAAACTAAGAAAATTTTCGCAAAGCACTTCTGGGTAAAAAGGGCTTGTCCAGTTCATACATGGTGAAACCAAAGAAAGAAATTTTCTTTCTTCCTTTTTTTCTTTTTCGTATCGTATATATACACTTGACCTGCATTTCATCCGATTTTAATATACTAGGGCTATGTGTGCATTTCGATCATGATAACAACTTTTACGAATATACGCAGAATTCTATTGGTCGACTTTTTTGTTTATTTCCGATGCGAAATGTTGTCCGTTTTTTCCGAATCTCTGTATTTTATATAGGCTACGATTTGGGTTTAAGTCTTGTCCTAATTCTTCCCATAAGATTATTGTTCTAAAGATTCGTAATTGCTGCGATCGTCCAAAAGATTCGGATTTTCCGCGATCGCCTAATATATTGTATTCATTTTCGTTTTTATTTCGAAACGACCGCAAAGCATTTCTGGGTAAATCCGAACGAACGGAAATCAACCAACAGGAAATAGGGAGTTAACAACTCGAATGTGGCAGGAAATGATACTATATAAGAGGACACTTTCATTTTCACTTTTACTTTGTTTGCACTTTATGGACACTAAATATACCGACTGAGGAAGGCTTTTAGCCGAAACGCGTCTCGGTACAATTTGTCCAGGATTTTATTAATTCTAATAAATTCATTACCTATATTTTTTGCATTCGCCACTTTTCCTTATCTCTCCACTTTTTTTGGACATCTGGATCAACTGCTGCTACACCAAAGAGGTTTGGGCCCCCACCTTAAGAGGACCCAAGGCGATACTCCTTGAGCCTGGAATTGAGAGGCTCTATAACTGTAACCACCATAGATGAAAGGAGGGACGTGCCACCCTATATTTGGCCGCAAGCTATTTTCCTTGAGCCTGGATTTCCCTTAGGCTCTAATAAATGTGAGTGATATATTCATTTTATTAAATTACTTCATCCCAGTATGACCATCTGCACTATTATTGCCTTTATTTCTCTCTGAGGGACACCTTTAAAGAGAAGATTTGATATCTACACCACAGAGAAGATTGTTGCATTTGACTTCAATCAACAACACTCTTTGAGTATTAAACCATTGCACTTTTTTTGCACAAATTGACTTAATAATTTTTTTAAAAAGATTTTTTGTACTCTTTTACCTCATCTGTTTGGTATTTTAAAGGACATTTCTTGCATTTTAAAGGACACTTTTTATACCTTAAAGGACACCTTCACATTTTACTTCTATTAACCAGTTGTTCATTTAATCAACTGTTCACTGTTTTATGCGCCGTATGGTTTTGTTTATCCTTTTGTCTTAATCTTGGCACGTATTTTGGTTGTTTTTTATGTGCTTTTTACCATACTTAGGCTGCAATTGATTATTTATTCACATAGCACTTTAATTAACTTAAATTAACAAGCGCCCACACTGTATAGTGTATACTCGTATACACACTTTTTAATCATCGGTTGGTTAATGTTTGGTATCTTTGGATCGACCAGAGCATGGCCTTTCCAACAATACCAAACATGACAATGTTAAAAAAAAAAATTATATTTTAATTTTTTATAAACAGGTTTTTTGTTTTGTTTTGTTAATGCAGCAATATTGTTCCCATTTCAATAATGTGAACAATGATGCTGCACTAAGGATTTTTGTATGGGGTGCGTTTGTTAAAAATAGTGTAATTTTCACCCAAAAAAATATAACAAGTCCCCTTTTCAATTTTTTTTAACAAACGCAACTCATAAAATATAACCGCAAACACTCGCATGTTGAAATGTGAAAAAAATACTTTACACCTTGTAAAACAAACATTGAAAATTCTAATTTTATTGCATTTTTTGTTATAATATACAGACAGGACATGACGCATACATATGATAATGATATATTATGAATCATCTGCCGAGTCTGCCGGAAAGAACGATATATAACATGTCTGGGTCATATTATAAAATAAGGCTTAAAAAAAAAAACGCGTTTAAACAAGAGGAGCGAAACTGTTAAAAATTAGCTCAGCAATCAGCAGCAGACCGCAGTGCCGCACACAGGCGTGAAGGGAAGCCGTGAAATGCCTCAGCAGCGAAAGGGTTAATTTTTTTTTTGGTCTGTTTTAAATCTTTTTTTTTTTTTTTTCGTTTCAGATCATTTTGATCAACTATTTTTCTGTTTTAAAACCTTTTTGTTCTGGTTTTTATTTTTAAAGTCAGACCATTCGGGTCAGTTTAGCGTTTTTTAAATCGTTTTGTTCATTTTTTTTTGTTCCTTGGCTTTCATACCATTTTTTAATGTGATTAAATAAAGTTGTGAAATGTATATTCGTAAGAAAAAAAGGATCTTTATTTAATTAAAAAAAAACAAGATAGAATCGCCAGAATTATCGTATCGACAGAATGAATTATCGGATCCGAAAAACAAACCAAAAATTTATTATAAAAAAATATATAAAGTATAAAAAAGTAAACCATAGTAGTTTACATCAAAACGAATAGAGTTAGACAGCTTTGAAACGAGGAGAACAGACGTTCCGAAAAAACTAAAATTTCCGAAATCACGAAAAGTCGATACAAACAACGAGCAAAGTGACCCGAAAACACGAAAAATGGTCGAGGAGAACAGACGGTCCGAAAAACGAAAATTTCCGAAATCACAAAGTCGATACAAACAACGAGCAAAGTGACACGAAAATACGAAAAATGGTCGATATTCCGAAAAAAAATGTACACGAAAAACGAGTCGACCTGAACCGAATCGAAACAGAAATCGGCTGAAACGAGCCGAATCGAAAAGTTTAAACATCCGAACGAATTGAACCGAATCGGTGCACAAGCCTAGTGTTAGTGGTAATTAGACACCTTTAATAAACAAGATGGATAAACTGTAGAGATAATTGGTCACAATATGCAACGAGGTATTGAAACCCAAGATATATATGATGCTGATCTGCTTGCACTAGGCAGACAAATCACAAGACATAAGTGACAAAATATAAAATTTTATTGAGGCACATAGCCAATACTAAAAACTGGATTCAGTATGATCATACTGGACAGACATACAAACAAAAATGGTTTAAAACGTGTTCAATTCAATTGGTCAACTTTATGCACATAGAGCAGGCCTCAAAATCTCCGCTCGCCTACTCGCATTTGGCGAGTGGAAATTACATGAGGGCAAGTGGAAATGCAGATGCAGGGCAGGATAAGGGTTAGGTGGGGCAACTAGTGGCGAGTAACTCTTAAGGCCTGGCTAGTAGCTTGGGACTTGAAATTTTGAGCCCCGACAGAGTATCCAAAATGCACTAGTCACATTTAAATCAGCTGGTACTGACATATGAATTTAAAGTTCAATGAAGATAAAGTGACAAGGAACACATAAATGAAATGAGCAAAAGACCTTCAGACGTTCGTCAGTATAAACATATATATTGCCCATATCATGATCTTATATTATAAGGCACATATAGATCAGCCACAACCTCCGAGATTGCAATTACAACCGCAATATGCAAACAAATGGGCTCTCAGTGCAGATCAAGGACATTCCGTCCATGTGATAAATAGCCACAGTTGCACACACAATGAAAGTGTCAAAAGATTGCTGAATAAAAGGAGATTCGGGGGCAAGGGTAGATTGCCCACACAAAGAGCGAACCCGACGCGAGTTTCGCCTTGCACAGGCTCGTCAGGAATCCTCAAACCCACCGAAAACTCACCACAAAACAAGGGCAAACGCACACTGAAACCCGCAAAAACATCTGGATTAACCCGCCGGAAAAACCCAAGCAAGAGCCGATCACACGCAGCGCAGCCGCCGGAAAAACCTAACACCTCAGACGAATGCAGTGAATAAATTAGAAAAACAGTTTGCTTGAATGTGTGAAAAGTGAAACGCTGTTTGCAAAGAAACGACTGAGCGTAAATGTCTGAAATTTACATATGATCCAATGAATGATAATAAAAAGGGCTGTTACAGAAAAAATAAGTTAAAAAAAAAAAAAGCTTAAAATTTCCTAATAAATCTATAAATAAAGAAAGAGACCCTTTACTGCAGAATATTATAATAAACGGTTTATTAGATATTGGATTAAAACGGGAATATTTTTAACATTGAAGCCTATGGGATTCTCCTGAATAAACCTGTCGAATGAAGCACCCGAATGGCAGGGCATTTCAGGAACCTTTCACTGCTGGTTTGTGTTCTCTGAATAGACGAAGCAGTGCTTCTCTATGGGGATTTCACTGCTCTCGAACAGGCACCATACTGTATGTGCAGGCAATTCGCCAAGATTTGGCGAATTGCCTGCTCTCTGTATAGCCGAATGGCCAAGAAAGGAAACCGTACACTGATTTTCAGTGTTCGATTCCCTTTCGGCAGCCATTCGGATCTGTTTGAATAACCCTGTTGGTATTATACTTATGTTTATATGAGTGTAGAAATCGCATCTGCAGTCCTCTATAGCTAGAGATCAGTTTGTTAGCTATAGATTAACTTGAGAAATAGTGTTAATAAATATATATATGTGTAGTACATATGTTCTATAAAATCAGATTAATGATTGAGTACTCATTGCTATACAGCTTATTGTTTTTTAATCACATGTTTTTGTATCACATACTTGATACAGGTTTGGGTTTCTACTTTGCCTCTACGCTTACACTCTATATATCCTGCAGATTCTTGTTACAGCATTTGATTGAATACATCTGTAATCCATTGAACAATCAATGAATGTATATATGGAGGTGTTGTATTTTAATTGATATGTATGATTAAGACCTGTTGGTCGAAACGTCACATCACTATTCATGGGGGCTGCTGTACCTGAATAAACTTCTTGGCACTCATTCTACTGGAGGTCCTGTTCATTTTCATTCTCCTTGCTGTATTTGGGATCGGTGGCGTCCTATCCCGAACGGAGACCTCGTAGAATTCCTCTGGTTTGGGCTCTCTTCCAGCGGCATCCACAGCTTTCTTTTTGCTTCATTTTCAAGTATGTCCTGGGAAGGCAAGGCCTAGGCTGGCACTTTCCAGGGGGTGGCAAAAAAAACACCACAAAGAGGATATTCACAGAGCACCGAAATGACGCAGACATTTCAATGTTCTGTTGTTCCCCGCACATTGGGGAATCAAATTTCCCCAGTGAATTCACCACAGGGTCCATGAAGTGCAGGGAATCAGCCACCGAATGCTGCCGCAAACCGTCGCCTGCTGTTTTAAAAAGAACTACTGAACGAAAATGTCTGGCATTAACATAGAAGATCCTATGAATGATAATAAAAAGGTCGGTTACAGAAAAAAAGAAAAAAACGCTATTAGAAAAAAAAATGGATTTTTTTTAAAAAATTGCCTAAAAGATACAAAAAAAATAAAAATCAATAAATAGATTTTTTTTTACTACGGATTAAAGGAATAAACGGTTTATTAGAAATTGGATAAAAACAGGAATATTTTTAACATTGAAACCTATGGTGTTCGTGCGCCCTGAATAAACCTGCCAAATGAAAACACCGGACATCAGAGTCGCGTTCAGTTGCTCAGCCGCTGCAAGTGCTAAGTTAGCAACTTGCCACTGAACGCCGTTCTGCCGCTCAGCACTGCTAATTTAGCACTTGCAGCGACAAGGAGAGGTGCTGCGAGTAGCTGAGTGTGACGTATTAAAAGATGTCCACCGCCGCCATGGAGCAAGTAACAATTCCGTACGGCAATGTTAATTTTGAGGTTTTTGTTCACCAAAGCACAAAATATTTATTTATTATTTACCCCTGCACATAGACATATATTACAGCTCAATTATATTTTGTTTCAGAAGCAAACATAACGTTTATTCAATAAAAACTATAATTTGTGGTGTGTGCGTACAAAACGGAATTGTGCGGACTGCTTTTCTTTATCATATATACCTCAACTGTTGTCTGAGTCATCCGAAAGTGTGAACGAAAAACAATCTGAATAACGAGGCACTGTTTCCTCATAATAATCACAGGGTTTGCAGCAGTTGGCTGTTGATCTAATTGTTGCAAACATAACATTTTCAAAGCAATTTATCCTTCTTCGGATAACGACATTATTTATCTCAAAGATGGCCTCAGTCTCAGTTTCTGCTAATAAAACTGCGGATATAGCAGAAACTACAGCTTTCATTAACCACTTGGCTGCTATGGACGCGCTCAGCGCGTGGTTCTCCTGTGCTATGGACGCGCTGAGAGCGTCCATGCACAGGAGGCAGCAATCCGCCGGATTGCTGCGCCCCCCCGGTGCGGGCTGACATCTTGGATGTCAGCCCAGCACTCCGGGACCCGGTGGGGCCATTAGATGTCATCGCGGCGGCGCAATGACATCTAATTCAGGCGCCCCCCCGCATGTGCAGAGGAGGCGCCTGAAAGGGAGGGGGGTCCTTCGGACCTCTATCCCTCCCGATCGCCGGGGGCACAGAGTTAAGGCAGGAACCGTTTGGAAGGGCACAGCCTGCACTTCCAAACGGTGGCTGTCATTAATCCCTGGTGAGCCGGATCACGATTCGGCGCTGAAAAGCGCCAGATCGTGATCCTCTCCCGGAGCTGGCTGACATCTTGGATGTCGGCCAAGCCTCCGGGAACTCCCCCTGAGGACTGGCGTCATCGTGCATAGCACGATGACGCCAGTCCTGGAGTTAACCCCTAGCTGCCAGCAATGGTGGAGCCCCCTATCTCCCGATCCGTGGCAGCTAGGGATTAATGTTTGATATCGTTGGATCGGCCAGAGCATGGCCTTTCCAACGATACCAGACATGACCATGAATTTTTTTTTTTTTTTTTTAAATATTAAAAAATAAAAAAATATTTAAAAAAAAAAAAAAAATTCAAAAAAAATTTGTTTTTTGTTTTGTTAATGCAGCAATATTGTTCCCATTTCAGTTATAATGTGAACAATAATGCTGCACTAACGATTTTTGTATGCGGTGCGTTTGTTAAAAATAGCAACATTTTCCCCAAAAAATAAAAAAGTAACGAGTCCCCATTTCAAATTTTTTTAACAAGCGCACCCCATAGAAAATATAACTGCAACAGCTCGCATGTTAAAATGTGAAAAAAAAAAACACTTTACACATAGTAAATTATTGAAAATTCACATTTTATTGCATTTTTTGTTATAATATACAGACAGGTCATGACGTATACATATAATAATGACATATTATGAATCTGCCAAGTCTGACGGAAAGAACGATATATAATATGTCTGGGTCATATATCAAAATATGGCTCCAAAACGCGGTTAAACGTGATGAGCGAAACCGGTAAAAATGACCTCAGCACAGAGGTGTGAAAAGCCTCAGCAGCGAAAGGGTTAAGAAATCGGCCATTTTACTTCGAAATTCGCATCCAAAGCGTTCAGTGACACTGCTGCAGCAATTCAGCAGCTGCTGAGGAACTGAATGTGGCTCAGGACATTTCTTTGCTGTTCGGTGTCTCGCAAAACCAAACTAAGAGTATCATGGGCCTGGTGCTGAGTATTTCGATGGGCCTTTTTATAGATACTGAGGTAGCAATCGGCCCGCGCTGCTTTCTCGTTTAGAGAGCTGGGCAGTGCACGGTGCGTATGTCACGTGTGCTATGATGCATAGTGTAGTAAACTTTCTATACAGTTGGAAGTAGTAAAAAAAGATGCACTCACATTTTAATGTGTCTCAATCAGACACTAGATGCTCCAAACAACCGGCGGAATTAGATGGGAATGCCGGATTTCCCCCAGGATTCATAGTCTTGTTGTTCCAATAATTGCTGGACGCCAAATGTTGATTTAAAAAGCAAAAATTTATTAAAATAAAACGGGAACATGGGTATAACACCTAAACGCGTTTTGCGAGCGACCTCGCTTCCTCAGTAGGTGACACCTACCGCGTTTAGGTGTTATACCCATGTTCCCGTTTTATTTATTTTAATAAATTTCGCTTTTTAACCCCTTAGTGACCGGGTGGTTTTACACAAATCCGTCCTTTAGTGCTCGCTGCTGTTTTTATGTTTCTGCGCTGTTAGTGTTTAGGTCAAATTTTCCTCTTAATCGTTTATGCAACCCACACATATTATACACCCTTTTTCCCGCCATTAAATGGACTTTCTAGAAATACCATTATTTCCATCATATCGAATAATTTACTATAAAAAAATATGAAATATGATGAAAAAAAATGGTAAAAACACACTTTTTCGTAATTTAATCCCCAAAATCTACAACCACCCAAAAAGACCCCGGCTAAATAGGTTCAAAATTTTGTCCCGAGACTAGAAATACCCAATTTTTACATGCGTTTGCTTTTTAACCCCTTCACTGCTGAGACAGTTCACCTATGTGCGCTGCGCTCATTCTGACCATTTTGTGCTAATTATTTTGAGATGACAGCCTAGGTCCTATTTAATTAAACCCCCCCCAGACAAAAAAACTTTTTTAAAAAAAAAACATTTTTTTTAATTATTATTTTTTTAAACCAAACCTGGTCATGTTTGGTATCATTGTAAAGGCCATGATCAGGCCTTTCAAATGATGTCAAATATGACCACCTAGCTGCCATGGATCAGGAGATAAGGGGATCCTAAGGATCCCCCTATCTCTACATGGCAGCTAGATGGTTAACTGGCCCACTCACATCCTCACACATATGGTGAGGTTGTCAGTGGGTGGGGGGGGACCTGGAGGCTTGGCTGACACCCAAGATGTCAGCCCCCTCCAGGTTCGAATCGCGTTTTGGCGCCAATTAGCGCCGAAACGCGATTCGGCGGCGAAACCGTTAATGCTATACACCGCTGAAAAGGGGAGCCTCTCCCCTTTTCAGCGGTGCAAAAAGCACCTCCCTAGCTTCATTGGTTGGGGAGATAGAGGGCTCCGATGGAGCCCCCCTCTCCCCTCCATTGATTTGCATGGGGACGCCTGCTGATGACGTCACCACGCAACGTGGCGACGTCATCAACCTCGCCTGCCCATGTAAATTACATGGGCAGGCTTCCTCCCTGCCAGATCGCCGTGGGATCCAGCGAGGGAGGTAAGTATCGGGCGGGAGGGGGATTAGGCACCGCTGACGTACTGCTCCGGCTCCTGTCAACGATGGCAAACCTTGGCACCCCAGAAATTTTGAAACTACATGTTCCATGATGCTCTGGCAGCATTAAGGCTCACTAGGCATCATGGAACATGCAGTTCTAAAACACCTGGGCTGCCAAGGTTCACCATCACTGATATAGGGTAAGGGCCAAAGCACAGAGGGAGAGTGCAGCTCTGTAGGAGACATGTCTGTGAGAAGGTAAACACAGGGGTCTGGCCCTTTAAATTTCTGGGGTCTGTATGTGATAACCACTGATACTGTACCCTGCGTGTGTAATACACAAATTTATTAAAAAGAAGTATTTGTGTATGTATTGCTGTGATGCTGATAGGATTTATCTATGGTCTTTTTTTTTTAAAAAAAACAGCTCTCTGAAAATCCCTTATAAACAAAAAAAACCTGTCAATTTATACCCCAAAGTTAACCCCTTCCACCCCACCAATCCCTTTATACTCACCCTCCAAAACAGTATTTTCTCCATTTCTCAGATCAATACCCCCAAATCCCCACCACTTTCCTCCCTCCCACCATCAAACCCATTCTGCCACTTTACCCAATGTAAATGGACAGTCTTTTTACCTGTCCCATGAGGCCACTAACATGCAGGATGTGCAGAGCAGAGTGCTGTCTGGGGAACACGTGGGAACCTCCCTCCTTATGTTCCTTCTCCAACAGGACCCAGCACTCAGAGATGGCTGCCCGGGTAATGCCGGCTTCACCTTGGAAAAAGTTAACATGATTTTGCCTTGCCGGTCTAAGTAAACAGAGGCAACACACTGTATGTCCTAATACCAGGGACAGAGAGTGCCAGACGCTGCAGAGAGGGAAGGGGCGGAGCCAGCAATCTGCACAGTGTGCCTGCAAGTGTGACAGCGCGGGCCGGGTGGAGCGCACTCACTGCAACGTGCTACGAGCTGGCTCTGGTGGTAGGTCTGTCTGCTGGCCAGCGGCTCATCTTGGCTGCGGTACTGTGGGCCTATTTTCAGAAGGGAGCCTGGAGCGGCCGCTTCATCCGCCCCTACATTAATCCGGCCCTGCTGAACAGATTAACCGCCTTCAGACAGGCACCGTACTTACTGTCAGTTCGCCAAAATTTGTGTATGAGCGTATCACAGAGCTGCACAGCAATAAACCTCACAGTAATGTGCGCCGTGTATTATGAGTATTCAGCGTTATATTGAAGTGGAAATAGACTGGAAGATGGCCGCCATTATAAGCCAGGCGACCATCTTGTTCAGAATATTGGTTCACTTGAAAATAACTAGGCAAGTTTGTAGCTGAAACTAGAATGAAATATACGTAGAAACTCAGGAATGTATTTAGATTAGCAGAAAAGCAATTAAAGCTCTGAGAAAGGTCTAGGCTGTTCCTGGGACGGAAGGGCAGAAAGAGGAGTAGATTTACCAAGGTCGTTGAGGCCCGCTGAAAGACAAAGTAGTATAGAGATCAGACCAGGTGTTAGCTGTAACAAGTGATTGTAGGCGCAAGGGAGGGGGGCGCAGCCCGGGATGGGAAAAGCAACTAATTATGATTCACTGAAACTAATATAAAGTTTGCCAATTTACAGCCAAAGTAATGGAATGTCTTTGTATTAGGTTAAGGGAGGTATTAACCCACGTGGGGTGGGAGAGTGTCATCGGGAGGTGGGCTAATTGGGATGTACCTAATTATGTATTTGGGGTATAAGATTGGATGTCACGAATGACTCAGGGCTCATTCTTTGCGATTGAATCCTGTTTGAGCATCTGTTGTGATATCACAATAAAGTTTGCCTTTCCTGAAGAGACTCGTGTTCAGACAATCCTTGCTCGTGTCCGGTCCGGCCTCGTCCTGAGTGAACCCGGTTACAATATGGGAATACTGACTTATGAGTAAGAGTAGTTAAAAAAACCCGTAAAACTCAGAAGGGGGGGGGGGGTTGACACCATAAGTTACCGCAATGGGTGACACCAACCCTAGTGGCGCCACTGACATAGTGACTATATACAGAATGCACCTGTAAACATGTAACACAGTGACTATATACAGAATGCGCCTGTAAACATGTAACATAGTGACTATATACAGAATGCACCTGTAAACATGTAACACAGTGACTATATACAGAATGCGCCTGTAAACATGTAACATAGTGACTATATACAGAATGCACCTGTAAACATGTAACAGTGACTATATACAGAATGCACCTGTAAACATGTAACATAGTGACTATATACAGAATGCGCCTGTAAACATGTAACACAGTGACTATATACAGAATGCACCTGTAACATAGTGACTATATACAGAATGCACCTGTAAACATGTAACATAGTGACTATATACAGCATGCACCTGTAAACATGTAACATAGTGACTATATACAGCATGCACCTGTAAACATGTAACATAGTGACTATATACAGAATGCACCTGTAAACATGTAACACAGTGACTATATACAGAATGCACCTGTAAACATGTAACACAGTGACTATATACAGAATGCACCTGTAAACATGTAACATAGTGACTATATACAGAATGCACCTGTAAACATGTAACACAGTGACTATATACAGAATGCGCCTGTAAACATGTAACACAGTGACTATATACAGAATGCACCTGTAAACATGTAACACAGTGACTATATACAGAATGCACCTGTAAACATGTAACATAGTGACTATATACAGAATGCACCTGTAAACATGTAACATAGTGACTATATTTCCTACATATTTATTTTCTGGGTAAATCTGTATATTTGTGTTTTGTTTTTAATATCTTGCATTTTATTACTTTGTATTTCTGTAACGACTGTAACAATTCAATGTTCTTGAACCCAGGACAAACTGAAACGAGAGAAATCTCAATGTATCCTTCCTGCTAAAATACTTGTTCATCATTTTTGACTCCCAATGAAGCCGATTTGGTGTCGGCGAAACACGCGTCCCTGTTTAGTCCTATTTATTATGTCCTCGTGACTTGTAACTCTTCAGGGCTATTGTAGAAATCTATTTAAACCTAGTGTCAGTTGTTTGGTCTATATTGATGGATTAGCAAAATGTTGACGCAGTTGCCATTTGTTGATAAGGATAATATCCGTGTCGAGTTGATATAATAATCAAAGTCACAACTTCATTATCATGTGTAGCGCTCACTCCCGGAGGAGCCGCTGAAAATGAACCACGGGTCAGTCTCCCCGCACTAGGGAATAAATATACTCCAAGACAGTTGTGAGTTTTTATCATTTAAATAGTTTACTAAAATAATGAGCAGATGTTGAGACACGGTATTCACAAGTATTATTACAGTATTTTCGTATCACGGTAAAACGCGTAGCGGAAAAGAAACGAAACACGAGGCTTCGTATTTCGGAAAATAAAATATTCGCAACCGAACATAAAAGAAATGCAATTTCCCGATGGTTCAGAAAAAGGGGACACGTAGCGAAACCCAAAACATACAATCCCTTCGTATTGCGGTAAACGCGCAGCGGAAAAGAGAAAAATATATCTTCGGAACGTATCTTTATCTTTAACCCCTGTTCCGATTCGTAACAGACTGAGTCCTGCACAGGTTAAGTCCCGAAATGTAAAAGGTGTATATGTGTGTGTGGTACCCGGGTACTGTTCAACTGGCCAGTGAATTTACAGAAGAAAAGTCTTCGACTAGTCAGTTGGGGCCCTGTGGACTTTAAAGAGAAAACAGCAGCTTGACCTTTAATCACAACACAGCCTTGGAGGCCTCTCACCCATCCGACGATTGCTTTAGGCTCCGCTGACCCAGGACGTCTCTCCACCGGATTTTGACTGGGGATACTAGCGGCTGGATCCGTTGTCTGACTTCATGCAGCTTGTCCAGCTCACCGCCTGCTCTCCGTTTGATTCCTCCGGTCTGCAGCAATGCCTGGGTTCTGGCAAGTCTCCTTCTCCTCAGGTGGAGTGATCCAATCCGGACTGACAGGTCTCACTCGGGCTTTAGCCTAGGCCCTCTCGCGATTCTCTTCATGTACGTCTGCTTTCTCTCGTTCCCTGGCGCGCTCTGGCGCGTTCTCCACGAGGTGGAGGATGTAAGTGTCCAGTCCCCACCCACTTCCTGTCTCCTTGCAAAGCATGCCGGGAACTGTAGTTCCAATATCCAGTGTCTCTAATCGCGACTGTCTCCATCTTGTGGCCAAAAATAGGTAATGCCACAGCAAGATCTTTAACACAGCGCTACACTCTCCCCCTCCTAGAACTCTTGGGTCTCTCCAAGGAGGTACAACAGTTACATTACATTTCCACAATATTGAATACAGTTTACATAACATGCACAGGTTCAGCAGCATACATATAGTGAGTTAATAACACTTCCTCAAGTTGACTCATATTTTGAGCTACCTCAGCTAGCATAGCAGACACTTCGGGCAACCTCCGTACTGTGGTGATGGCCTCTTCAGTGCTATGTCCTGGTGAGTCGTAGGTGAGTCGTTGGAGCGGTCGAACAGAGCGTTTTGGTTCTGGCTCAATCAGTTCCCCTTCAGGTGGAAGTACTACAGGTGTTGGCTCAATCCTTCTCTCTATCACTGGAGCAGACGTTTCTTCGGAGTATGATCCCTCCAGCGAAGGCATAGAACTATAATCGCCGGAATAAGCTTCAACTTCCGGAGCTACCGGGATCCCAACAGCCTCAGGGACTTCCAGCTGAAATTCAAGAGCCTCAGGGATTTCAGCAGTCTCATGGACTTCTAGCAGAAATTCAGGAGCTTCAGGCCTCAAATTACTCTCCCACCGCTCAGGAATAACGACAACCTCCTCAGGCTCTGGTGAGCGCATCCAGTCTAGACAATAACTCTCTTCTTCACTGTCCCTTTCGCTCTCTTCGGCAACTTGGGTCTGTTGAGACCGAGTAACAGGGGGCAAACGTGGAACAGGCGGATTCGGTAGAGGCGGTTCGTCCCCAACTGGCATTCTCACAGCCTCTCTCAAAGGTAACAAATGATTCCGGTGCCAGTTCTTGAGAGGCCCAGCCTTTCCATCCGGGCGAATCTGATACACTGGTAGACCTGGCAGTTGCTTGCAGACAATGTAAACCTGGGAACTCCACCTATCCGCCAACTTGTGTCTCGCAGCAGCACCCAAGTTCTTCAATAGGACCCTATCACCGGGTTGTAGATCTTGTATTCGGACCTTCAAGTCATAGTTCCTTTTGTTTCTTTGCTCCCTGTTTCCCGAGGTCAACCGGGCCTGTTCAAATGCAGAAGCCAAATTCTTTCGAAGTCTATCCACGTAGTTTCTATGGGAAGCTACTGAAGTCTGGTCTAGAGATAACCCAAATGCCAAATCAACCGGCAGTCGAGCCTCTCTTCCGAACATAAGACGGTACGGTGAGTATCCAGTTGCATCGCTCTCCGTACTGTTATATGCATGCACCAGAGTAGCTATGTGTCGACTCCAACTCTACTTCTCCACATTCGACAAGGTCCCCAGCATGTTTAGCAGTGTGCGATTAAACCTCTCAGGCTGAGCATCACCTTGAGGGTGATATGGTGTAGTTCGGGTCTTTTGGATTCCCAACAACTCTAACAATTGCCCCACCAGTCTGCTCTCAAAGTCTCTACCCTGATCAGAGTGTATCCTCCTTGGCAGTCCGTAATGAACAAAGAACTTTTCCATCAACACCTTGGCCACTGTCGGAGCGCGTTGATCTTTTGTGGAAAATGCTTGGGCGTAACGAGTGAAATGATCAGTCACTATTAGAATGTTACCTTGCCCACTAGCATCCGGCTCTAAGCACAGGAAGTCAATGCACACCAAATCCATGGGTCCCTGGCTCTGCAGATGGCTCATTGGAGCAGTTCGGGTCGGTAGAGTCTTTCTCTGAATACACCTCAGACAGGAATGACAATAACTTTCCACTTCAGCCCTCATGCATGGCCAATAGAACCTATCTCGCACCAGTTTAAAAGTTCTTTCCGCACCCAAATGTCCATGCTCATCATGTAGTGATCGCAGCACACTCTCCCTATGTTTAGTGGGGAGGAATAACTGTTGAATCTCTTCAGCGTTAGCTGAGGGGCCCCTTCGGTAGACCACCCCATCCAGCATCTTTAACCGCTCCCATTCTTTGTAGACCAACCTGGCTCCACTCGGGGAGTTGGTTAACAAAATCTCTCGCTGATTTGCAGTCAGGGCCTTTATGGTCAAGGCAATTAAAGGGTCTCTGGCCTGATCCGCTTTCAGGTCCTGTCTCGAAAAGGTAGGTAAACTTTCATCTCTTAACTGCGTAGGGTTACAGTAAAACTCAGGAACAGCTGCAGCCATGACTCCTATGGCCTCCGCATCAATCCCTCCTTTGACCCGGCGCTCTGTTCCTTGACACAAAGCTTGCACCCCGTCTGGAGTCAACTGAGTCCATTCTGTAGTGTAGGGTCTTCTCGATAACGCATCAGCATCTCGATTATTCACCCAGGGCGATACTTTAGGCTGAACCGAAACCCTGACAGAGCGGCCAACCACCGATGTCCCGTTGCGTCCAGTTTTGCGGTAGTAAGGATGTAGGTAAGAGGATTGTTATCCGTCTTGATCACAAACTCGGCTCCATACAGATAGTCTTTTAACTTGTCTACCACTGCCCACTTTAAGGCTAGGAACTCCAACTTGTGAGTAGGGTAGTTCTTCTCCGAAGGCGTAAGGCTCCGACTCACGTACGCTACAGGCCTCAGCAATCCACCATACTCCTGATACAGGACTCCTCCCAGGCCTTCTCGGCTGGCATCCACATGTAACTCATACGGCTTGTGAGGGTCCGCATAGGCCAAAACAGGAGCTCGGGTTAGACTCTCTTTGACTGGTCCATTCACCTTGTATAGACTCTCGAGCTTTCCTTGGCCCCGGAGCTGACGGGTTTTTATCCGAGACCTTGCAGCCTTCTTCTGTGGTTTCCTTCTGCAAGAGTTTGTTCAGTGGTTGAGCTATTTTCGCAAATCCTCCCACAAATCTTCGATAGTATGAACAGAATCCCAAGAAAGATCTAAGCTCAGTGACGTTTCGGGGTCTAGGCCAAGAAGCTACGGCCTCCAACTTCCGAGGGTCTGTTGAAACACCTTCTGCTGAGACCACATGTCCCAGATACGTAACAGACGGTAGACAGAATTGGCATTTCTCTAGAGACAGTTTCAGCCCCTCTTCATGGAGCCTTTTCAAGACCTTCTCCAAACGTTGCTCATGTTCTTCCAGAGTCTTCCCAAACACAATTATGTCATCCAGGTACACTAATACTTCAATTAGATTCATATCCCCGACTGTCTTCTCCATCAACCGTTGGAACGTGGCTGGAGCCCCCGTAAGGCCTTGAGGCATCCTGTTGAATTCAAAGAACCCCAGTGGACAGATGAACGCAGTTTTCTCCTTGTCTTCAGGATGCATGGGTATCTGGTGATAGCCGCTTCGCAGGTCCAGTACACTAAACCACTTTGCTCCAGACAAACACTGTAGGGCATCTTCTATCCGAGGAGTGGCATATTGATCGGGGATGGTTCTCCGGTTCAACGTGCGGTAGTCTATGCATAGACGAACAGAGCCATTTTTCTTCCGGACCAACACTATGGGAGATGCGTATGGACTCCTGGACTCTTGAATCACCTTGGTTCTTTGCAATTCATTCAGCTGCTCTCGCAGATCATCTAAGTCTCCTAGCGGAACTCGCCTTGATCTTTCCCGAAATGGCTTATCTTCTTGTAACCGAATGCGGTGCTCAGTACTCTTTGCTAGGCCCACATCGAACTCATCTTTCGAGAACAATTCCTTCCACTTTAGGACTTGAGACTGAAGACGTTTCTTCCACTCAGGTGAAATGGGAGCGTCTTTGGGGTAGAATCTTTCATCTGGAATCTCTTTATCCACTCCCCCTCCTAAATCGACGGAGAGGTGTGTAGCAGACTCTACTTGCCCAATAGGCATTCGTGCTTTAAGGACTACTGGAGAATCCGTCACATTGCACACGCTGACCGAGACTCTTCCTCGTGTTCTCTTCAGAGCTTTGGTGGAGACTATTTCAGGAATTACTTCGACTTCGGTTTCACTCCCATGATCAAAATCGGTTCCCAGCACCACATAGGGGCCTATTTGCGATCCATTCAACTTGACTGAAGCCCGGAAGCTCGCTACTTCTCCAGATTTCAGAACTTTCTCTGTTCCACCCAGTCTCCACAGTCTTCCCACCTCGGCAGGTGCCTTTCGTTCTTCGACCATCCTCTGATAGACCGGACGTAACATTGGGTGTACTCCTTGAGTTGATCCTTCTTCCAACACGATAGGCGTCAGGAGACGCCGCACTAGGTCAGTATTCGTCCCCACTATCAGGGAGCTTCTGTTCGCACCCGAGGGTCGAGGACACACAATAGCCAATGCATCACAACCCCCAGACTGCCCGATGACTTCAGATCCGATCTCCAACTTCACTTGCAGGTACCCGTCATAAGGGAGTTTCTCAGTGCCGATACCCCATATCTCCAGATCCTTCAATTCTTGCAGAGGGATGTGCTTTAAGTGTTTCTCATAGAAGTCTCTGTAGATCAATGTCACTTGAGCCCCTGAATCCAACAGGGCTTTGGTGTAGACTCCTTCCACTTGGATTGGCACAATAGGAGAAGGACCTATCAGTTGGTCGGGAAATTTGGTGGCGGTATCCGGACACTTAGACCCAGTTTGCTGTACCCTGGCCTTTTTCTTGGCCCGTGCAGGTTTTGGGCGTGCATTGCTTCCCCATGACGTAGACCCGGATGCTAAGGGAGTGACTCTTTCAGTCCTGGCAGGCTCTACAGTTGGCTCGGCTTTGGGCCTTCTCGCCCTCTTAGTCTTTACTTGGTTTCTGGAGCGGGGTTCAACCCTCGGGCACTCAGGTTGCTCCTTCACGGGTGCCCTCTGGCGTTTCCCGCCGATGAGGTAGATAACAGTCCTTCCAGGGCTTCCAATAGTCCCTTGACTCTATCCTTCTCAGGCTTTCGGCCTTTGCACTGTGCGCGGAAATGGCCCATTTCTCCACACCCGAAACATCTCTTCTTAGAGAGTGGAGACGTAATTGCTTGTTGAGATTTGGTTAAAGGATTTGGACCAGACGCCACAGCAACTTCCGTCGTCTGCATACCTGTGAGGAATTTCTGCATTTCTTTTTTGTTTTCAAAATTTTTATTTTGTAACATTGTCATCAATACAACTAACAGTAAACGGCCGCGCAGGGCCACAGCAGGCTAGACAGCAGGAAATCAACGCAGATAAACATCCCCAAAGAGGGGGGTCTCATCGAAATAGAAATCAAAAAGTAGTTTGTCTGCAGGAAACATTGCATCATCACAAGGAATTATGTTCACAACGCTATCAAAAAGATGGTAATCCAAATAACAGAGAGAGAAAAAAAAAAAAAAGGGGGGGTTTGTGAAAAATGGCAAAGGCCATTGCCGTGACGCTCCTGGCACGCTCCTGAAGGAGGCCATGGAGGGACAATGTCACGGGGCCCAGGACCCTAAGGGCCAATCATAACGCAAAGTCATGGTGGCGAGCCTCAGGCATCCAGTAATGCCAGAGGAAAAAAAAAAAGGGGGGGTGGGGGAATGGATACACCATCTTCTGCAGTGCAAGCCTTTGAGGAATAACGTGAGAGAGAGAAAGAAGAAAAAGAAAGAAGAAAAAAGAGAAAAAAAAATAAAAAAAAATTAAATAAACATCCCCAGATAGGGGGGTCTCATCAGATAATAGTACACATATATAAGGGTAGGGGGAGGGTCATAGATCAAATACTTAGAAACGTATAAGGTGAGACATCGGGGGTAGAAAATACTCGGCGTAAAGACCAAAACATTGGGTAATCTCAGAGTGGTAGAGTCAACTATATTCATACAGGGCCGGAAAATATCATCCGAAGAACAGCTAGTAATAACAAAATAGGAAAGTCATCAAAGGATAGCTAAATACTGACAAGCAACATCCCCAGATGGGGGGTCTCAAAGTAGGAAAACTCTGTATGTGAGGCATCGAGGGGGTATCAAAGTCGAGATCAAAAGTGAGGGAGAGTTTCAGTCCAGGACATGAGGCGAGGTACTTCAGCCCGTGTCCATAAACGGAAACGGGGCCATAGCAGGCAGCGTCCCGTAAGGCAATCCAGGTGTTTCGGCCTTATCAGACTCAAGAGCCTCAGCCAGCAGGGAGGTAAGGGACAGAACCGAAGGTGCAGACCGCGGTTTCCTTCCGAACAGTATGGGGGGACGTTCCTCCATCTTCAGGTCACGTTTGGTGTCCGTGGGCTCCACCACCGCACCGCCAAGCCCTGCGCAACCCAGCGAGCCATGCATAGCAGATCCTCTGCAATTACTCAGCGGCGGCAGCTCATCCTCCTGCAGGGGTAGAGACTCTGGATCGCCATCCACACCACTATCCGCCTCCATGGTCTCACATATAAGTGTGTCGGCTGCTCCTCGGGACCTCCCCGGTGGAACTCTGTTCAGGGGATCCATCGCCTCACAACTCACCCTCATCAGAGTCACCTCCTCTCCATAGCCCCGCAGCGCCGCCATCATCTGACGCCAGACGCCTTTAGTCAGCAGGGCATCGTCGTCCTCTGCTTGTAACAGACGTAAACAGGCATCTAGGCCTGAGACAGCGTCCACCATACCTCCAGAAACAGCAGGGGAGGCCCCCTCTCGTCCGCCCGCCAGGTCATCTGTCACACCTGCCCAACACCCGATCGGAACAGCCAAGAGACGTGGGCCCACCGTCTCCATAGCCTCCGACCAAGCGCCAGGTCGGGGTAGAGCATATAGGGCATCTGAGTGGGGGGACATCCGAGCAGCAGGCCGCAAGATGGCCGCCGGCATCGTGGTGGAGACGGCAAACTGCCTCAGGGCAAGTCTCTGGTCCGGGGGGGGGAGCAGTGCGGACACCGGACATTTCGGTTCCGTTGGCCAGCCCTTCAGAAGCCCCCAGGTTTGTCAGCAGGCCAAAATATTCGTCAGGGGGACCTCAAAACAAGCATTAGAAGCGGAGCTCCCACAAAAGACGTCCGCTCTCCTCGATGGCTGGCCACGCCCCCCTGCATTTCTGCCTGCATCTCTGTCACCTTCATCAATACCCGGCACAGTTCCGCATGCGCTTGTTGCAATTCAACTTGAGCTTCCTGAACTTTCTTGACGGTTTTGGACAATTCACCCCGTTCAGGGAGGTTCGATTCTTTGGCAGCCTTCTCTGTAGATTTAAAAACAACTAGATGTTCTTGTTCGTCCTCGTCAGATCCACAGGTATCTAGAGAGTCGCTTTCAGGTTGCAGGCCGTCGTTATGTCTCACAGGTTGTGCATAAGCCCTTTCCCCCCGCCTGAAAGATTTCTCTTCTAGTAAAGCCTCTTCTTCTCGTACAACTCGAATCAGTTCCAGGTACTTTAACTCTTGGTTACCTGCTCTGCTTCTCAGCTGCATCATCACTGGATCTAGAGGTTGAGAGCCCCTCAGGATCTGTTTTATTCGGATCTTATCTACTTCGGCCGGTTCGGCCCCTTTCTTCAGGAGTATCTGGTGTAGAATCTTATCCAGGCGCCTCATGTACTCGGTCATCCTTCACCTCTTCTCTGATAGGTGTGTTCGTACTGATATACCAATTCGGCCGCCTTTTCAGTTCGCCCAAAAACTTCAAGAACGTTTAAATAATCTAAAGCAGTACAATCTTTTCTACTCAGTTTTAGGTTTCTCACCGCTTCTGACGCAGGTCCCTTTAAGCTCTCGGTGATCCTTTGCTTTTTCTGGGCCTCAGGGACATCCCACTCATCCAGAGCCTGCATCGCCTGTTCCACCCATTCTTCAAAGATTTCTTCTCCCGCCGGAGTTGGTACGTTTCCTGTAAAATTTCTTAACCGTCGATAACCGAAGTTAGTGTGAGGAGGGCTTGTTTTCTGACATTTAGCCAGTAGATCACCAATAGCCACGATAAATTCAGGCCCTATCATGGCCAACGGACTAGGCGCGGAAACACTTGCGGATTCGCCACGTGGCGTACTTGGCTTAATTAGTTGGACTTCCACCTCTTCGGCCAGTTTCACGCTCGTGCCCTGAAAACATGGCGGAACACCCTTTCTCCATTCGAGAAGAACATACATGTGAGAAGTATCTGTTTTTTTTTTAATGTCCAGTATTAACCCCCGATGATCTGGTGCTAGCGTGGCCACGGCCTGGCGAATCTGATCTTCAGCCCAAGTGTCTGCTGGAATATCCATAACTATACAACATTCTGACTGGCTACTGTGCTCCCCACACCACTCGGCAACAGTGTCTGGATCCATATTTAACCGTTTAGATGCGGTTTTTCCAGAGACTGGATCCCGGAAACGAGCCCCCACGTGTAGCGCTCACTCCCGGAGGAGCCGCTGAAAATGAATCACGGGTCAGTCTCCCCGCACTAGGGAATAAATATACTCCAAGACAGTTGTGAGTTTTTATCATTTAAATAGTTTACTAAAATAATGAGCAGATGTTGAGACACGGTATTCACAAGTATTATTACAGTATTTTCGTATCACGGTAAAACGCGTAGCGGAAAAGAAACGAAACACGAGGCTTCGTATTTCGGAAAATAAAATATTCGCAACCGAACATAAAAGAAATGCAATTTCCCGATGGTTCAGAAAAAGGGGACACGTAGCGAAACCCAAAACATACAATCCCTTCGTATTGCGGTAAACGCGCAGCGGAAAAGAGAAAAATATATCTTCGGAACGTATCTTTATCTTTAACCCTTGTTCCGATTCGTAACAGACTGAGTCCTGCACAGGTTAAGTCCCGAAATGTAAAAGGTGTATATGTGTGTGTGGTACCCGGGTACTGTTCAACTGGCCAGTGAATTTACAGAAGAAAAGTCTTCGACTAGTCAGTTGGGGCCCTGTGGACTTTAAAGAGAAAACAGCAGCTTGACCTTTAATCACAACACAGCCTTGGAGGCCTCTCACCCATCCGACGATTGCTTTAGGCTCCGCTGACCCAGGACGTCTCTCCACCGGATTTTGACTGGGGATACTAGCGGCCGGATCCATTGTCTGACTTCATGCAGCTTGTCCAGCTCACCGCCTGCTCTCCGTTCGATTCCTCCGGTCTGCAGCAATGCCTGGGTTCTGGCAAGTCTCCTTCTCCTCAGGTGGAGTGATCCAATCCGGACTGACAGGTCTCACTCGGGCTTTGGCCTAGGCCCTCTCGTGATCTCTTCATGTACGTCTGCTTTCTCTCGTTCCCTGGCGCGCTCTGGCGCGTTCTCCACGAGGTGGAGGATGTAAGTGTCCAGTTCCCACCCACTTCCTGTCTCCTTGCAAAGCATGCCGGGAACTGTAGTTCCAATATCCAGTGTCTCTAATCGCGACTGTCTCCATCTTGTGGCCAAAAATAGGTAATGCCACAGCAAGATCTTTAACACAGCGCTACACATGTTTATTTCAATTTAAGGCGGCCAGACTAAGGAAGCTTAGATTATTTCTTTTGGTTTGTATATCTGGTGTCGACATGATTAGAATGAATTTGCTTCCTAGTAAAATGACAGCTTAGAACATACGTTGAGTATTTGCTCATTTCTCGCTTAAAATTTGCACACTGACCTAGTGCAAATTATCAACAATTCTTTTTGAACCTGCAGGTTAGATCACGTATTGTGTATATGTTTTTTACTATATTGTTCGGTCCGCATAGTTAGTTTTATTGTAACTAATAAAAGGTTATGTTTTAATTCAGCACTCCTTATCTGGTCTGAGAGTTTATCTCATATGTTTGTACCAGGTTTAATCCTATTAAAGGGGTGCCCATCCCAAAGTGAATTTGTTTTGGGGCTGGGGTGATTCTTGTCCCTTCCACTGGTTGTGGTCCTTTGTATGTATAGAATACTTTGATTTCTGCAACGACTGTAACACTTCAATGTTCTTGAACCCAGGACATACTGAAACGAGAGAAATCTCGATGTATCCTTCCTGGTAAAATACTTGGGGCCCTATTACAATCTTCGTGTTAAAACGCTCGCGCAACGCGTGAATTTGTGCGCCAAGCGTTAAACTTTAAACTTTAACGCGCGTAAATCAATGCTGGAATTACATTCCTCGTGCATTTTTTTCATCCGTCGAGAAATAACGCGCGTTAGACACGCACAAATGCTTGCGCAGTAACGTTGCACGCAGAAATCAGTGTGCGGACTGTTTTTTTTTCACGCAAATCTGCCAATCAGAATAAAGAACCACAATTGTCTCCCGTTCAGTTTTTGCACCTGTCAAAGTCAATCTGAGTATATATGCTGCAGCAATAATAAATGCACGCACAACTTCTCCATTTTATTGTTTGGGTATGTGTAGAATGTGTAACTATACTGTGCAGCATTTTTTTTTTTTTTTTTTTTTCCGGGCTGGTGTATTTGGTTTCGGCCAGAACGTTCAGATTTGCCGTTACCACCAGCTTTCAGGAATTATGCGCGCAAAGGCTGTGCGTTAAATCTTGCGCATAGATTGTAATGCGATCCGAGTACCAGCTCACAAACGCATTTGCGCTCACAATGTTAAGTATAGGATGCGCGCAGTTCAGTACGCTCGCAAAGGGATTGCGCAGGTTCACCCGCGGTAGACGATTGTTGCGCGCAACAAACGCGCATTATGTATTACGACGGTCAGCGCAAAGGGTTTTACCCCTCGAGTTAATGCGTTTTTGCGCCGCAGCAGACGTTTGCGCAAAGATTGTAATAGGGCCCTTAGCAAATAAATAAGTTTGTTTAGTCTTTCCTCATAACTTAAACCTTCCATTCCCCTGATTATTCATTTATTTGCCGCCTCTGCAATTGTTCTGGCACCAAAATATTCTTTCCTAAAAAATAAAATAAATGTTACTCCCAATCTGATCTAATATATATACACTATATTGCCAAAAGTATTCGCTCGGGGGCGTGGCCGGCTGCCGAGGTGGAAGGACGTGTGCCTACGGAGCTCCGGTCCGTTTTTCTCCTTGTGGGGTCCCTTGCTGCCTATTCCTGCTGATTTTACTTACCTGGGATCCCAGGGCAGCCGGTCATCGGGGGTGAGTTGTCCGGGGCCCGTTCTGCTGCCCCCACCGGACCAGAGGCTAGTGATTGCCGGCTGACCTTCTGCGGAAGAGCGCTGCCAGCGGCCATTTTGGAGGCCTACCCCGGGCTTCTGACAACTCCACGTGGTGCTTGCTGGTGCTCCGTGCCTGCTGCCGGCTGGGTGGACGGATGGCCCACGTCCCCCGGCACTCATGGATGACCTAGCGGAGAGGGAGGCTGGAGCGTGCAGGGAGCGCCGGATGCCCAGCTGCTTCCTCCTGTCTTAGGCTTGGAGGTGGCCCTCTCAGCCCTGAAAGCAGAGTTGGCAGGGATGGAGGATAACGATCGTCCGCTGATGCAGGGCACCTGGCGGCGCAGTATGGAGGACATGCAGAATGGCAGAGAGGGATGGTGCTCCCAGAGGAGACGAGCAAGGAGCAGGCGGGAAGGACTACGAGGCCGTGGAGGATCCGATTGCTGCGCAGGGCGGGAGCGATATTCCGGAGCCCTGGATGTTGAAGCCTGCCTCATCGTAGCCGAAGAGTTACTGTGCTCAGTGGCCCCGACGTGACCGTCGACCGCGGTTTGCTGGGCTGCCCGAATTCGGCTGGGGAGCTGATGGAGCTGGACAGCCCTGGAGAGTATCCGGAGGAAGAGGAGTTCCCCCTTTGGACGGCCGAATGGAAGATTCAGTATGTGACTTTCAATCTGTCTCCCGCATCGGGGCTGCCCAGGGCGCCTGTTTGTTCCATCTCTCAACCGCTGTTGGAGCTGCTGGCCTTACCCCTCGTTGGGGGGTTTCTGGAGGCTGCACGTCATGGCCTGTCCTACAGTACCCTGCCTGCTGCAAGTGAAATCCCGCTAAGGGATGCCGGCTGAAGAGACCACCCCTTTCTTTTATTTACTTTATTTTAGTCCTCTTTCTTTGCTCCTTCTACCGCTGCCAGTTTTATTTTAAATGGGTTTTTTTGGGGGGTTTTTTGTGTTTACTGATGTTGACTATATGCCTTTTTCAGCTAACCTTGCTGGCTTTTCAGCAGATATTCCCCGGCTGCGGTTCACTTTTTGATTTCTAAGAGTTAAAGCTGCATGGTTACCCATACTTTTTCCACCCCGCAATGTAAATGTTTACATGTTCTGTTCAATAAAAACATGAAAACATATGTTTGTGTTGTATTATTTTACGCATACTGTGTCTTTCAAATTGTTGTGACTTAGATGAAGATCAGAGCACATTTTATGACCAATTCATGCAAAACTCCACGTACTCCCAAAGGGTTCACATACTTTTTCTTGCCACTGTAAGGGGGTTATTCCTTAACCCCTTCCCTGGCAAGGTCGACTATACCTGCAGGTGCCAGACTTCAGGCTCTATCAGGGGCGGATTGACAACTAATGGGGCCCCCAGGCAATAGGAGATCGTGGGGCCCCCTGTGCCATGCCCACTGAAGGTCAAATGCCCGAGAAAACCACGCGTAACCGACATGTACATTGTTGTGTTAAAGAATCAAATTATTCACACAATTTTCAAAATAATCAGGGTTACTCAAAGAGAATCGAAAAGTGACCACACGTTCGATGACTTTTCGTTCTCTTCAATTCGGTGCGATTTGGCGATCCCATTTCGGCGACCCTGCGGTGTATTCAGCGAGCACCACAGGGCCGTCGTAGTGCAGGGAAAAGCCGCCGAAAACCCGACGAACACTCACCGCAAAATCCAGCGAACGCACACCAAAACCCGCAAAAACATATGGATTAACCCCGCCGAACACACCAGAGAAACCCGAGCAGCCGTTGATCACAGCGCAGAGCAGCCGCCGGAAAAACCCGACACCGCAGACGAATGGAGTGAAAAAAAAAAACTAGTACGCTTGAAAGTTTGAAAAGTGAAACGCTGTTTGCAAAGAAACTACTGAGCGAAAATGTCTGGAATTTACATATAAAGATCCAACGAATGATAATAAAAAGGGCTGTTACAGAAAAAAGAAAAATTGATTAAAAAAAACTGAAAAAAAAATATGTTTGCAAAAAAAATCCCAAAAGACTCTAAAAAAAAATCTATAAATAAAAAGACTCTTTACTGCAGAATATTATAATAAACAGTTTATTAGATATTGAGTTAAAACGGGAATATTTATAACATTGAAGCCTATGGGATTCGCCTGAATAAACCTGTCGAATGAAACCACCGAACGGCAGGGCAATTCGGCAACTTTTCACTGCTGGTTTTTGTTCTCTGAAAAGATGAAGCATTGCTTCTCTATGGGGATTTCACTGCCCTCGAACAGGCACCGAACAGGCACCGTATGTGCATGCAATTCGCCAGGATTTGGCAAACTGCCTGCTCTCTGAATAGCCGAATGGCCAGGAAAGGTAACCGTACGCTGAATTTCACTGTTCGGTTACCTTTCGCCAGCAATTCGGATCTCTTTGAATAACCCTGAGTGATTTTACTGAGTTAAGAAAATCCACTCGAGCCCAACAGTGAATTGGGGAATCCATTGTGCCTCCTCCAGACTTACAGATAGCGTCCACTCTGCTGCAAAGTTAAACAAAGCTAACCTGCACACTGAGGAAATAGGGTATACATTCACGTCCCTCAATATATATAGGTTTATTCAAAGAGATCCGAACTGGCCCCTAAATTGCACCAAACATAGAATTTCCCCGTATGGTGCAATTTCGTTGTCATTCGACGATTGATAAAGCTGGCAATTCGCCAAATATTGACAAATTGCCAGCGAAATACGGTGCCTGTTCAACGGCAGTGAAATCCCCCCATAGAGAAGCAATGGTTAATCTATTCACAGACACCGAACAGCAGAGAAATGTCAGGAAAATGCCCTGCTGTTCAGTGGTTTAGTTCGACAGGTTTAATATCCCATAGGTTTCAATGTTAAAAATATTCCCGGGGGGGCGTGGCCGGCTCTGCTAGGGAGAAGACGTGTCTCGAGGGAGCTCTGCCGGAGGCCGCTGATAACGGGATTTTTTGGCTGGAGCCTCTCATTGTAATACCCTTTAGTGGGATCCCTGGGGGACTGGCCATAACGGGGATTGCTCCGGGGCCCGTTTTTGTCCCCCCATTCGGAGCACAGCTGAGTTTTTGACCGACGGGCCTGTTGCTTGTCGGCCATCTTGCGGCCTACTCCCCTGTCTCTGGACGGTAGTTGTTCCCCCCTGCTTCCTTAGTGGACCAGGGGAGCAGGCGGAGTGACGTGCTATGGAGGCTGCGTTTGCGGCCCTTGAGGCCTGCTTGACGCAGCTACGGGAGGAAGATGGATGCCCGTTAGCTCGGGGCTCATGGAGGCGCCTGATGGTCGCGGTAAGGACTGGCCGGGCACCCGCTGACTTACCTTAGGAGGAGATTATTGTTCATGCTGTTTGCAGAGAAGATGGGTCTGAAGCGGTTATGTGTATGGAGGAGGAGACTGCACCCGTCTGGAGTGTGGCTGCTGCGGCAGAGGTTGCGGTGGTTGAGGATTCCTTTCTTGCCGGACAAGGTGAGAGCTCTCCTGGCGAGGCGGAAGATCGACGAGATGGAGACGGGATGGAGGCTACCGTGATTGGAGATGCGGTGGAAACGACCGGGCTGGTAGCTGCTGGCCCCCGGGTGCGGTGGACGGAGGTGGAGTGGCTGGACGCTACACTTTGCTCAGCCATTGTGTGGAGGAGAGTGCCTCGTCCTCATGATGTGGCCCCAGCTGGGGCTGGATTGTTTCGAGACTTGCTGATCATCCGGGGCTTTCACGAGGGGCTGGTGTGTGAATATGTGACCCCCAACGTTCGCCGTTTATACTTACCTGATGTGGTGGAGGTGCCTGGGAGAACCCGCGCGGCCCTGTCTGTGGCGGTCCGGCCACCCTTGTGGGATACGGGATGACTCTGACATTTTACCGGCCCCGCACCCTCTATTGTTGCCGATACGAGTTTTTTGCCATGACCTCCACCCCCCTCCGTGCGGGGTATCTTCTGAGGCTCATACCCCCCCCCCCCCCGTTCTGGATGTTCGTTTTGCAGACTTTATTTTTGGAGATGTCCCCCCTCCCCATCTTCTGTTTTTTTGTGACTGCTTGACGACTTTTATAGTCCACCCACCCCCCTTTTGATATTTTGAAACCTATTTGAGAATTTTCAAATTGTTTTTTTTTTTTTTTTTAATATTTTTTTTTTCCCCCCTCTATCGACACTTTCCCTACTAGCGATGGTGTATCCTCCCCTCTTTCTTTTTTTTCGCACTTTTCAGGCTGCCCCGAGGTGCGCCACTATGGCACCTACCATGGCTCTGGCTGCTATACTTGGCCCTCGGGCTCCTGGGCCCTGTGACATTACCCTTCCACGGCCTCCTCTGGGAGTGAGCCGGGAAAGTCACAATACTGGCCTCTGCCGTTCCCCCAACCTTTTTCTTTTCTCCCCCTCGCACCATTGCTGGCATGGGGTCGGTGTCGTGAGCTTATCCTTTCCCTCATTTTATTATTTTTCTACTAACTGCTGTCCTTTTTTTTTTTTTTTTTATATTCAAAATTTTTATTTTAAAAGAAAGTCAGCAGTACAATCAGCTAGGTAAAATAAATGAAAGCAATAACACAGGATCAACATACAGGTATGCAGCAAGTGATAAAACAATATTCAAAAAGGAAAGTGGTCAGGGGGACATGCCAAAAAGTGCTCCAGGGGGGAAAAAGAGAAAAGGGAAGAGAAAAAAAATTAAAAAAAAAAATTGGGGGGCGGCAAAGGCCATGAATGTGACTTTCCTGGCTCTCTCCTAAAGTAGGAGGCCATGGAAATGTGCAGGTCACAAGGCCGGGGTACTCGGGGGCCAGGTATGGTGGGCAGAGCCATGGTGGCCACCACAATGGCACACCCCGAGTTGCCCCAAACGCCAAAAGAAAAAGTAATAAAATAAAATAAAAGTTAAATAAAAAAAAATAAAAAAAAGAAGGAGAGAGAGAGAAAGGGGGGGGGAGGGGAGTCCGCAGCACAAGATGGCGTGTAAAAACAAGGGGAAAGGGATGAAAAACGGGGGGGTTGGAGTCATCAAGGTGATATGCTCATCTAGGAGACAAATCAAAAACACTGTGCTAAATAACGAACAAATCTGTATGAAAAATGAAAGTAAGTCAGCTTGTAACCAGCATAAGTCATCATGGAAAATAAAAAACAAAAAGTCAGCTTGTAACCAGCATATAAGTCATCATGGAAAATAAAAAACAAACAAAAATGGGAGAGGGTTATAACAAAAGACCTCAAAAATACTTCAGATAATAAAACCAGAAAGTCTCATATATGTCCCCAGCCGGGGAATGTCATCGGGAAAAAAGAAAGAAAATAACGTCTGGAGCGTCTCTGAATTAAGTGGGGGAGGGGAGAGAACAACTCAGAAAAACTGTCTAATAAAACGTCTTCAATAAGTGTCGCAGAAAAACGTCCAGAACGTAAGCGAGGGGGTCATCAACCAGTGTAGAGATCATACGGGGGAGTCTGCAGGTATACTTTCAGCCAGTGTCTCGAAAAGGTGGCATTGACATCGCAGGTGGGAAGAAGCCGAACATTCCCGTCCCAGTAGCAGGCAGAGGCACGGCAAAATAAAACACGACTGGTCGGTCAGTGTCCCGGAACGACAGCAGGCGTGGGGCAGTCAGGGTGAGGCAGAGCAGGCGAGGTCCGTCAGTGAAATCCGAGGCAGACAGGTCGAGAAGGCCAGTACCTGCCTCTCCACAGTGAACTCCAATGTCGCAGGGTAAGGCCGCAGGCGCCATCAGAGCGAGGGTCAGCAGAAAGGGACCAGGCGGCATCATCCTCCCAGACTTCAGACCCCAGTTGAAGCTAGTGGGTGCCTCCAGCGCAGCCGCCATCTCCGTCCGAGCAGATGAGCCTCGGGACGCACCTGCCACAAAAACACAACGCGGGGACAGCTCACCCATCTGGGAAACGGGCTGCAGGGTCTTGCGAGCCGGTACCACCATCGCGTCCAGTTGCCGCAGCTCCTCGGTCTCCACACTCCCAGACAGCTCATCGCTGTGCTGCACCACTTCAGGCTCTCCATCCCCGGAAACGCCGCCGTCCGAGTCATCAGCGTCCCGGCCGGAGCGCAGCACGGCCATGATGCGGCGCATATCGCCCTGCGTCAGTGGACCCTCATCGTCCCCCAGCAGCAGTATTATGGCATCTAGTACAGCCGGGAGTCGTGGGCCCTCCGTCCCCACGGCTGTCGACATAGTCCCCAACAGAGTCAGGGCTGGTGAGGTAATGAAGCTGGGAGTCAGAGGGGGCCGAGAAGCAGGCCGCAAAATGGCCGCCGTCTGCACTCTCCAGCCGGAGAAGGCAGGTCTCCGGACCGGAGGGGGGGGGGGGAAACGGCTCCGGTCAATGCACTCCCGTTGGCCAGCCGCCCAGGATACTCAGGTGAGGGCACTCAGCAGTTAAAAATAAACAGAAATATGCCCGGGGAGAAGAGATCGCTGCGGAGCTCCGGCAGCATGCGACCTCTCCCTTCTGCAGCTGGCCACGCCAGACCATGTCCTTTTTTGAGGTAGACTTCTCTTTTCTTGCTTTGACGATGCCGTATTATACCCCTGTTTTCTGATATGCGGACTTCTTCAGATGTTTTAGCAGCATATTTTTCTTTCATATTATCTTCCTGAAACACTTTCTCCAGATGACATGTTTGTTCTTGACCCGCAGTGCTCTATATGACGACGTGCTATGTTCCTGAGAGTTAATTTTTTGGCTCATTTTCTAGATGACTGTGATTTTTCCTCTGAGCTGTGCTATTATAGATGTCTATATGCTGTTTTTCTTTACGCTGAGTTATCGCAGACGACTATGTGCGGCCCTGCGAGGCCCTCACTTTACGTTTACTTGTATGAGGACATATATTTCAAAATAAAAATTTTGAATATAAAAATTTTGAATATAAAAAAAAAAAAAAAATATTCCCGTTTTCATCCAATATCTAATAAACCTTTTAATCTGCAGCAAAAAGTCTATTTATTTAGGATTTGTTAGTCATTTTTCACGATTTTGTCGGCAAAATTTTTTCCCCAATTTTTAAAAAAAGACGGTGCCGTCTTGTGGAACATACGTTTTTGGACTGAAAGACAGTACGCTGTTAAATAGATACTAGAGTACACCGCTAGATTTTTGTGACAAAAATTTACCATAAAATTGGAGGGGTCACGTTATATTCGAGACATCTGCATCGCTTGTAAAAACCTGCCTTGCTCTGGATCTAAAGTATCCTGGAAGTTCCGGTAGTCTCGCTGAAGTGAATGCGGGCTCCGATGCTTGCAAACACTTCAGGAAAGGTGGGATCCATCACGGCCAGAGGGCACTCTCTGGTTAAGCCAATCAGCCAAGCGCAGGACCGCGCTTTAAAACGTCCTGCGCCCAAAGAAGTCCGGAAGCTTTTTTGGTGCGCATAGCCACGAACCGGCTGCAATGCGCGTTTGCGCGTTTTTCGTATGCGCATAAATAAAACGCGCGTATTGCGCGCATATCAAAAGACGCCTAGGTGTGAACCCAGCCTAAGGCAAATGCTCCACTTTAAAAACACACAAGTTCTGTGCTTGGCTGCATTACCTGACCCTCCATGTCACTCTCCGGCCACACACTCTGCTCTCCCGCCAGTCCAGTGTTCTTCTGTGCTGATAGCAGTTTGGTTGCGGTGATAACCCTCGGACACACACACTTGGGAGCACAGAAGCCGGGGGCCCTCTCTGTCTGGAGACACGTGCTTCACGCTCAGGGATTTGACTTAAGGGGTCATTCAGAGGGAGAGCCTGCACAGACGCAGTATGGACTCGCACTGGAAGAGCTGGGCAGCTAGGGACCATCACACAAAACCAAGGCATCTAGGGAGCAACAACAATAATAAAAAATAAAAAAACGCTGTGGTTGAAGACCGTGCGCCGTGCCAGATCGGCACCGAGCAGGGGCCCACCAGACCAGACGTGGAGCGTCTTGTACGCTCGGGGAATCCCCATGATGCTCTACGCATGTCCTGGACTGCTGGGGAAAGCAAGGCCGATCGGGGCCCCCCCTGTGGGCCCTCAGGCGGCACCCGAGTGCCGAAGGGTCAGTCCACCCCTGGGCTCTAATCCATCGTTGGTGCGAACTTAACCAGAGCCGTTATAGTCTATGGAGGAACCCCAAGGTCATATGCGAGAAGTGAATGTCACATAGGATTGCCAGGTCAGCCATGTTTTCCTGCACGCATATAATTTATTCATGTCGATGGACAGTGCATGAAAAATGCCACCCCACAGTATGTATCATCCATATGCTGCAGGTACATCAAAAAGGAATCTCAGGTGTTCTGCCTTATATCCTACCTGCATCATATTAATCATACATGTTGCAGGGCCGCATGTTTCCAGGCACTCACCTGCTGAATGAAATAGTTGTGTGTCCAGGAAAATATGGCCGATCTGGCAACTCTAATGTCTCATGCAGGATATGATTGAAGTCAGATAGCTTAACTCATCCCCCCTTTTGAAACCATGCAAAGTCCTTTGTATTTTCTTCACTTTATTGGGAAAGTAAAAGAAAAAAGGTGACTTGAAGGAAGAGAGGGCTTCTCAGGTGTACCTTGTTATGGGGGGGATGTGGATAGAGAGGTCTTCTCAGGTGTACCTTGGTATGGGGGGACGTGGTGTCAAGGATGTAAAGATGAGCCGGCTTTGGAGAATAGCAGTCCTGTTCAAGACGACCACTGACAAGGAGGCTAGGATATATAAGTATACGACACTCTGAACAGTGGGTGTGGTGTCAGGGTTTGGTTCTGCAGAGTATCCGATATTCAGGAACGGTGGTAATACAGCAAGTAATATAATTGAAATAGCAGTAGAAGGTTGGTGGCGTTCAAGCCATGTCAGAGGCAAGCGGTGTTCGAGAGGCTGGCAGAGTTCAAGCAGGGTCAGAGGCAAGCGGTGTTCGAGAGGTTGGCAGAGTTCAAGCAGGGTCAGAGGCAAGCGGTGGTCGAGAGGCTGGCAGAGTTAAAGAAGGGTCAGAGGCAAGCGGTGGTCGAGAGGCAGGCAGCGTTCAGGCAAGGTCGGTGGTAAGCAGAGGTTCGTCAACAAAAGGATCAATTCGATAGCTCAAGAGGTAGTAGCTCAGGATTGTAGATACAATAAACGAGCAATTTACTCACCCTGTGGCGGTTTCTTTTATGGAGAGATGATTAGGTGCAGGTGCCAGTGATCTCCGATACTTGCGGCACCACTTCCAGGTTTGCGTCATCGAGGTGCGACACCATGCCCTGCAGAGTGTGCAGGGAGTGCCGCGTTCGTACGTGCATGCGCAGTTCATTGCGGCAACATACTGAGAAGAGAGAGGACTTGCTTTCTATTCTCTGATGCCGGAGGTAGGGGATGGTGCCGCGGTAGGATTTGCCAGACTCTGGGAACCCGAGAGCGGCGGTACATGACACGTGGATAGAGAGGGCTTCTCAGGTGTACCTTGTTATGGGAAGATGTGGATAGAGGGGGCTTCCCAGGTGCACCTTGTTATGGGAGGACATTGATATAGAGGGCTTCTCAGGTGCCCTATGTTATGGGAGGACATGGATAGAGGGGGCTTCTCAGGTGCACCTTGCTATGGGAAGATGTGGATAGAGAGTGCTTCTCAGGTGCACCTTGTTATGGGAAGATGTGGATAGAGGGGGCTTCTCAGGTGCACCTTGTTATGGGAAGATGTGGATAGAGGGGGCTTCTCAGGTGCACCTTGTTATGGGGGGAGACAGTTAAAACAGGATGCAATCACCCAGTACATATAGATGATTGCTGACTGCCTCTGTGGTAATACTGACAGGAAGGCAGGAGGAAATAGGCTGGGCCAAACTGTAAGTTAGAATGGGAGAGTGGACTGATCCATTTTAAGTAAAAACATAGGGGGAAAACAAAGAGTCTGGGTGCATGACAGAGGTGTTAAGTTTTACAGCAGCTCTGGTTAAGTTGGCGAAAAACACATGGAGGCTTCAGTATCTAGTAGGGGCCACATTACATTCTTGACACTATCGTTAACACTCACTTGTGTTCGCAATAACGTTAGCTGCGATGTTTACCGCATATTACGATCCAAACGCAAACTGGTTAAGTAACCCGTTAGCGTTTGGTATCTTGCGCTATTCAGCACGAGGTTACTGTACTTTGCCCTCCCTATACTTAACATGGGGAGCGCAAAGTGTTAATCAGCGTTAGGATTACAAAGTCCCAACACTGATTAATGTTTTTCCTCCCTTGCGCCTGCGTTTTAACGCTAGGATCGTAATGAGGCCCTAGGTGTACGAGTGTACAGGAGAACCAAATTGTCAAATTTTCCCTGGTTTCAGCCGTGCCTCCTGGTGGTGAGAGGCATTCATGTTTGTTTTCCCGTTTTTTGTTTGGCTGTGCTGTCTGGGTCTGCTATGGGGGTCACATGGCCCAACCACACAGACCCACTCCCTATATAACTCCCAGCAGCACAGAGCTTCATTGACCGTTTGTGGCGTATGGCCGTTGTGGTTCCCGATTCCCACATTGCTGCTTAGCTTTATGTCAAGTATTTTCTGGTTCTGGCTTATGTTCATGGATATTCTCTTTCTTGCTCCCTGTACACGGTGTTCTGTTAATCTTGTTACTGACTTGGCTGAGAACTGCTCCTGTGTAGGACTTCTGGCTCTGGTTTATTTTCTGGTCTATTCCTTGTACCATGTATCAGGCATCTAGATATTCCTGTGTATGACCTTTAGCGTGTTCTCTGGATCTCTCTCTTGCCTGTTCCCTGTATTATTGTAGGCCTCTTCGGTTGCCAATCTCTGCTAGTCCTGACCACTCCTATGTTTCATGCGTCTTGTTTGTCTGCGTTTCGTATACTCAGAGGCCAACATACAAGGACCTCTTCAGTATAGGATTTCTGTCTTTTTAACCCTTGCCCTTCTTGCTCCCCTTGCTCTGTTATTCTTTGTGAGGGTTTCTTTAGAAATTATTCCCAGAAATCATTCCCAGCTTAGGGATCCCTTTAGTTTTCTTCTTGGCCCTCCTGTCTCAGTCTGCTTCCTTTATTGCCCTGGAATCTGTATTGTATATCTGTTCTGTATCAAGCCAGCAGCTCACCTTCCTAAAAGGGCTACACTCCTTGTTCCAAGCCACCACGATGGCCCAAGTGGGCACCCAGCGTGACACAAATCGATGTGGAGCCTTGTTCTTGCTCTCCACAATCAGGAATGAGAAATCCATCCAATTAAAATAGGATTTTTTTTATTGCAAATAAAATATTATAAAACAATAGTAAAAGCCCAACACATTTAGTCTATTCCTAGACTTTCTCAAGGGCAATGGTAATATATAAATCAATCAAATACCATATAACATTACATTTCACACCATTCCTTTATATAGTCTTCAGAAGTTTCTGATTGGTTCTCATTCTCACCGTGGCGTTTTTCTTATAAGGCCACTTCCTGTATTCACATCTTTCTTTTGTTCCCATCAAAATCCTTACCCTGACCTACAAAGCTCTCACCAACTCAGCTCCCCACTACCTGTCCTCACTAATCACCAAATACATCCCAGCCCGCTCCCTAAAGGTCAAACAGTGACCTGCGCGTAGCTTCTCCCCGCATCACCTCTTCCCATGATACACTGCAGGATTTCTCACGCTCAGCCCCCATCCTCTGGAATGCTCTCCTTCATACTGTAAGACTTTCCCCTAGTTTCCCTTCCTTCAAACGCTCCGTTAAGACATTCCTATTTAGGGAAGCCTACCACCCAACTCACTGACGCAACCAGCCCAACACTCTCACCTTGCATCCCATCACTCTCATCTTGCAGCCCTCTCGTCCTGTTTCCACCCGCAACCCTTCTAGATTGTGAGTTCCCACGGGAATAGGGCCCTCGTTTCCCCTGTACTGGTTTATCAAAATGTTGGTCAGTCTCAGTGTATTATAACTGTGATGTTTAGACAGATTCCCTGTCTCAGAGGTTTCCAGGTTGGGAGTGGTTCTTATGTCACTCCCCTCTTCCCTGCTGCAGTGCATGCTGGATGAGGAAGCTGTACCAGTCCAGGAAGAACACAGCCTTCTGATCTGTAGCAGAAAGCAGCCATGCAGGGAAGCGTTTAGGCACAGAGTATATGCTGGAAACCTGTCCTGTTATTAATGCACAGACAATCTGATTCTGTACAGAACCCTTCTGAGAACTGTCTGAGTGAGTAATAAACCTTCCCTGGTCAATCGTGACATCTGGCCTGTGTGTAACTTACTGAACAATACTCAGAGATACATCCAACACCTAATTGCATGCCCACACCTTTGGGACATAACAATAACCCTGTCTATATTGTGCACATTGTTGAGCGCTTCGGAATATGTTGGCGCTATATAAGAATAATAATAAGCTTCAGCCTCAGCATTTTCATGATATTTGTCAGTTACTCAGTAGGTAGTGAGAGTCTGATCCAGTCACCGAGACCATGTAAGAGGTTGAAGCCAATAGATCTGTAAAGTCATTAAGTAATTTGTTATGTCATTGGGACTTGTGTGGGGCACACGGGGTTAATTCCCTCATCATAAAATTGATGTTCTCTGTAAATGCTGTGGGAATATCTCCAGTAGACAACCCTTCTAATGATCCCCTAAAGCAGGAGCCAGTGATCTATACCCTCCAGAGGTTTCAGAACTACATCTCCCATGATCCTCAGTAACTCATTAAGATGGCTGAATCCCATGGGACATGTAGTTGAGAAAACATCTGGAAGGCCAATCCTTTTCTTACACTCTAGTAAATGAACCAGAGAGTTTATTTTACATAATGATTGACAAACAGAAAAAGGTAATTTTAAAACATTTTTATTTATAAATTTAGAGAAAAGTAAAATTTGTGCTAGACAGCATTAATTAAATATGGCTAATCCAGAGGAAGGTGAAAAACACCTTGTGAAATATCGAACAAGGTGAAAAAACTCCTTCCTGACCCCAATAATGGCGATCGGTTCACTCCCTGGATCAGCCTCCTCATGTTTACAGCTGCATATCACTGGAGCCGCTGCCTGTACATTCCATGCAATACAGAGAAATGATAACCTGGGAAAAAGAGCTTGCAATCTAATACAAAGGGTACAATAAGGGGTTATATGGTTGCTCCACATTAATGACTTTGCTTCTAGCTCCTCATTAGTAGCGTATCAAGGGGAGGCCAGGAGGAGAAATATATATTTTTTTTTTTCTGGAAAAATAGGTGGGGTACTCTCGCGGCCAGGGAAAAACGGTGATTATTATGAATATTTTTCATGTCCTAATAAATACGCCTTTATTAATCCTTTAAGGACAGAGGCAATTTTACATACAAGTCATTCTTACTTTGTGCAGTGCAGGCAGCAGATAATGTGGCGATTCTAGGAGCAATAACAACCTTTTGGGTGCAGGGCAAGGGGGCAATGTCGGACTGCGACAAGAACACAGATGCAGACGTTTACACACAGCAGCCTGTTTAAAGACAAATACATGCATTACAGCCAAGCCATACATTCACAAACCTAGCCATATATCACTCTGGGGGTATGTAGCACTAAAACGCACAGTAATGTGCAGTGTGTGTGTGAGCATATCAGAATCCACAAAAATGAAACCAACAAAGTGCAGTGTGTTTGAGCATATCAGAATCCACAGCAATAAAACCCCCAGCAAAGTGCATTGTGTGTGAGCATATCAGAATCCACAGCAATAAAACCCCAGCAAAGTGCAGTGTGTGTGAGCATATCAGAATCCACAGAAATAAAACTCACTGTAACGTACTGATTATTGATATACTGGGGGTTGAATAAACTGTTATCTTATTAACCCCCCCCCCCAGTATATCATATTGTATTTTATCCCCCTCCCTCCAAGCAAAATCAATTGTATTCCCCCCTCCCTTCCTTCCCAAGCAAAATCAAATAGCCCCTATATGCAGACAACAGATACACTGCGTACCACAATATAAACTATAGACCTCTGCACAGCAAATATACCACAGCAGCCCTGCTCTGATAGACCGGCCTTTAGAGAATAGCCAGATCTGCTCTATAGAAGAGATAGTACCGCAGCGCCGTGCAGACTCTAGGAAATACAGGGGAGGCAGGATAACGATAAAAGTACAGACGATACAGGGACGTGGTCAGGAGGAAAAGCCAGGAGTCAGAACAAGAACCTAATACATATGCCAGGGATCCAGAACCGGGAGGGAAGTCAGCCAGGCAAAAGGGTCAAAACCAGGTAAATCAGTATAACATAAAACAAGAACAGAAAACCAATAACAGCGAGGAAAAACCACTAAAGAAATAAATACACAGGAATAACTAGACATGAACCAGAATACACAGCGACAAGCGATACAGACAAACAGGACCAAAAGCATAAACCAACAATATACAAACTAGGACTGGAAATACACAGCAAGGAGCTCAGAACAGAGCAGACTGGATACACAGGCAAACTGGAACAATGACAGAGCCATGGGATATGGGCTCACTGCTCTAAATAGAAAGGAATCATCACACAAGGACCAGCAGGTGAGCTGCAGCAGAAAGGAAACAATTAACCCTTAAGCTGCAACATAGGACTAGCAGCCTGGGGTGATGCCAGCACATGAATATACATGAATGCAGAGTGCAGGGCTGGAATGACAAAACGTGACAGTACCCCCTCCTCAATGGGTGACCCCCAGGCAGGTTTTCACTTCACGTCGGGTCGATTCGGCAGTCTGTTTCAATGGGTTATTTCATTTTATTTTGTTTTTGTGAGTAATTTAATCTGTCGGTATTCCCGAGTGTGACTCGAGGTTAAATTTCGCTACCGCGATCGGTAACCCCGAGCCACACACCAGGTGTATACTCCCCTCATCCTGCGCTCCCTCGATGTCCCCCGCCGTATGATCGCGGTGGCCGGTGACTTGCTTCCTGGTTCCGCTCCCTGCAAGCCACACCTTGTAGGGGGCAGGACTGGGCGGCAAATTTGAAAACTGAAAAAAAATATATATTGAAACTGTAAAATGGTAAACGGTAAAAAGTAAACAGTCCCATGTTTCACTGGTGCTTGCCCAGATCCAACTGATGAAGCTGGGCAAGCACCAGCGAAGGCCCCATTACATTTTAGAAACTATTTTTATGTGCTTTTTATTTCTGTAAAGCTGCTTCAAGAATAAATCCTGTATTATATTGCACCTTTTTTTTCTGAAAGATTGTTTATATTATTGAATATAATTTATTTGCATTATTTTGGATAATTATTTTTGGGATAAATTATTATTATCTGACTCCGTGTGTTTACTAGACTCGTGTTTGCATGGATTTCAGTGAGTTATTCCTAATTATTACAGGCTTACTAACATATAAAACACACAATTTGCTTTCCAAAAAAATTGACATGCTTTTAGACAATATTTAAAAAAAAAAAAAAAAAGAAAATCAGACCGCCAGGGAGGTTAAAGAATTTCCACAGTGATTGTGTTCGATAACACAATAAGGATTCTTTTCATCCGCTGCAAAAGCCATTTTAAAAACGATTAAGTAAAATAAAAAAATAAAAATGGGATTGGTTGGCAGGTCTGACCTTTGTTGTGGTTTCCATCTCCACCCCATGTGGAGGAAAGCTGGAAATGGAAACAAAAACCTACTGCAGCGAGAATCCTACCGGATCTATAAACTTAAAACTATGCCACCATTAGGTTTAAATATAGAGTTGGATCGAATATATATCTGTAATATTCGAACCTTAATCTCTCAGTATACAGGGTGTCCATAAAGTCTCTTTACAATTTCAAGAATTTATTCCAAAGGCAAATGAAAAGACAGATAAGTGAAAATTACAAAATGAGACGTATAGATTTAAGGGTTTTTTGCCTCATTTAATACACCTCTATAATGGGCACCATTAGTTGCACGAAGCACATCAAGACGGTACTGGATTTCTTGCCATGTTGGCTGTAGCTTCCCCTTATCAATGGTGGCAATGGCGTCAGCGATCCTCTGCTTTGGATTAGTGATGTCGCTTTGTTCCATACACCATATCTTTAACATAACCCCATAGAAAGAAGTGGAGGAGAGGGATATCTGGTGAACGAGGTGGCCAGGGAATTGGGTCACCCCTTCCAATCCACCGCTCTAGAAATGTTTCTTTTAGGAACCCACCAACATGCAGTCCCCAATGAGGTGGTGCAGCATCTTGCTGGAAAATGATGGTTGCTTGAAGGTCATGTAGTTGTGGGGTCACGTATTCAGTCAAAAGGTTAAGGTAAACATTTGCAATAATTGTCTCAACCAAGAAAAACCTGATTTCTTTTTATGGGATCATATTAAAGATAGGGCTTCGCGTTAGCTATTCATGTCCCCCCCATAACAAGGTACACCCGAGAAGCCCCCCCCCCTCTATCCACACCCCCCCATAGCAAGCTACACCCGAGAAGCCCCCCCTCTCTAGCCACATCCCCCCTAACAAGGTACACCTGAGAAGACCAAGACCTTTCATTTGCCGTTACTTTCCCAATAAATTTAATGAAATACAAAGGACTTTGCGTGCTTTTAAGAGGGGGATGAGTTAAGCTGACTTCAATCATATCCTGCATGCGAGTGAAATTCACTTCTCGCATATGACCCTGGGGTTCCTCCATAGACTATAATGGCTCTGGTAAGTTTACAGCAGCTCTGGTTAAGGTAGCACCAACAATGGAATGGAGTCTGAAGTCTGGCACCTGCAAGTATAGTCGATCTTGACAGGGAAGGGGTTAAAAAATAACCCCCCTAAGGCTAGGGACAGATGAGCGCATTTTCTGCAGCCACCGTAAAAATGTACGTCGATGCTTGCGCACGCATTTTTTCACGGAATACGCTTAAGTGGTCAGACGATGCGCAATTCTGGACGTATTTCATGACGGTGGGGTAAAAAGAAGTCTAGGGAAATCCGGCTGTTTGAACGTTATGTTGGCCGCACACTAGCAGCGTCTGACGTCTCCTAATCACGCACACACGCTGCTATGCGGCCGCAGCGCACTCTGTACGTCAGTAGCAGCGGTTTCACGTTCTGATAAAAATGCGTTCATTTGCTGGTTGCGTGGTGTCGGCGCACTTTCGTACGCCCGTACTGCGTATATTGGCCGTCATTGGCCGTTATGTGCTGCTACTGCCGCCGTGATTTAGTGCGTCTGCACGCGCGTTCCGACTGCCCCACTCTGACCCTAGCCTTAAGTGCACAAGCCTGTGTGCCCCATAAATTAGAACAATACATGCACCGGTACAGTCTGCAACTACTAAGGCATCTCCCAGAATGCTAAGGAAGACAATTCTGGCAGACCTCGTAACAACCGAGGCTTTCCACGAGACGGACGGACAAACGAGATGGATTCATAGACAAGAATTTATTTAAAAAGTCACTTGTTTAAAAATTACAAAATCTGAATAGCGCGAACTTCAGTACAATGCAGGCTACGATATAGCATCTTATTTATTTATAAAGTATGTTACCAGGTAGGATACATTGAGATTTCTCTTGTTTAAGTATTTCCTGGGTCTTGATTGGTTTGCTGGCACCTAATCCATTAAAAAATTACCTGCTAGGTGGAAAAATAGGAAACAATACAAAGTTTAAAGAATATATGTATGTAAGAGCAGATTGGTAATAATATTGTATGTATGTAGATTGGGAGTAACATTTTGTTTTAAGAAAGGATATTAAATCGCTAGAAAAAGTGCAGAGACGGGCGACTAAATAAGGGGAATGGAAGGTTTAAGTTATGAGGAAAGACTAACAAGCTTAAACCGGTTTAGTTTAGAGAAACAGGGCCTTAGAGGGGATCTGATAACTTTATATAAATATATACGGGGCCATTATAAACCATGGTCTGGAAACCTGTTCATTAACAGGACTATACACAGGAAATGAGGTCACCCATTTAGACTGGACGAAAGGAAATTCAGCCTAAAGCATAGGAAGGGTTATTTTACTGTGAGAACAATAAAGCTGTGGAATTCTCTGCCTGTTGAGGTGGTTGGGTCAGAGTCTGTATAGACTTTTAAGTATAGACTTTTAAACAGCGACCGGATGACTTCCTGCAGACACAGAATATTAAGGGTTAGAATATTTAATATATGGGTAAAAGCTTCTTGATCCAAGGACAAATCTGACGCCATCTGGGGTCAAGAAGGAATTTTTTCCCAGTGTGTTGCATATTGGCGAGCGCTTCAGACTGGGTTTTTTTTTTGCTTCTTTTGGATCAACAGCAGTAGGTGATGTGTTAAAGACTGAACTCGATAGACACACGTTCCTTTTTCGGCCTATGTAACATTGTACACACACACACAATGATGTGAAGAGCCTAGGTGTTTTACAACACCATGAATGACCGAGCAGAGACGCAACAAGCTGCTTATTAAGAGGTGGGGACGCGGGAGGTGGGAACGAGCAGTTATTGATGAAAGAGGTAGCAAGTCTTGGTACTTCTATTGAAATGCATTTATCTATAGATGGCACCTGAGGTATCCCTCGATGCTCACATCCTGACAATACAAGTCCAGGTATCACCCATGTGTCTCCTGCTGCCTGTCCAGTATCAAGACGGTCTCTTCAAGGTCAATAAGCAACCATGAATGCCGAAACAACCCGGTCCCACTGCAATACAGTAATCATCAACATAATGTTTCCTTCTCATCTAAAAAATCCATAAAAGATGCAAGAAGTGGTATAGTTTCTATCACAGGTACCTGGCTGGAGACATCTGCAGGTTTATATACCCAGAACAGGTGTTAGCAGCACCCGCGAGTGGTGGCACGCCTAGACTGAGTAGATGCTCTGTATCCTGCACCATTGGCTGAAATTTCTTTCCTAAAGTTCATACAGAGAAACACCCAGGCAAACGAGCCTTAGTCTGTTTTTTTGATGGGGATATTAATGGTCAGAAAGTCTTCTGCTAAAACCACGTCCCGGCCCACTAGATGATGTTCTGCCTGTATCTTAAGCACGGAGACATCCTCATCCCCATCGCCGACCATGCCGGCTGGTTTATATCTCTGGCTGAAGTGAGTCAGAACCAGCTTTCGCGCCCTGCACAGGCCAGCAAACTCTGCCGCCATTTTTGGCGTGCTGTGGCCGTGTTCCTTGGCTTTGTCCATCTGGGTGTCATCTAAGGTGGCTTCGTGGACCAGGACATCCGCCTCGTGGCACAACCTCGCTGCCTCCGCAGAGATGACTCCTGAGCAGTCTCCCAAAATACAGACTTTCCTACCGGGAATCGGATCTCCCAGAACGTCGGATGGGGACACGATCTGGCCGTTGTCCAAGGTAACCGAAGCCCCCAGCTTCAGCTTCCCACACACAGGACCAGGCTGGATTCCTAGAGATCAAAAAAAAAAAAAAAAAAGGTTTTCAATAGGGATGCACCGATACCACTTTAAGACAGAGTACGAGTACCGATACTTTTATATTATGTCATGTCACTGCTTTTCAATAAGAAAAGATATAAAAATGCCCCCCAGCTCGCATAGATATATCCCCCCCCACCGAAATAGATATATAGCTTGCCCCCCAGCTCTCATAGGTCTGTGAGACCTGGGGGCATATCCATATTGAATGTTGGGGAAGCTGGCCGCGTGCATGAAAAGCACTCGGCCAGCGTTCCCCTCTAGCGGCCGTAGTGCTGCTCCCCCCCCCCTTTCCGAAGGTCCGGTCGCGCGGCTGTGATGTGTTCTCCAGCAGAGATACAGCGTCACAGAAGCGCCCGGCGGCCACGTGAACACGTCACAGCCGCGCACCCGGACCATCTCCCATGATTCCCTGGCCATCGCATTAAAGGAATTGTAGGCCTCGACATCTGGGCGTCGGAGTTTCATAGTCCTGCTCCAGAGATCATACAAACCCAAAACCTGACAATGAACGGAAGATCTGAAGGCAACATTACCAAAGTCTCTCAGCTTCTTCACATCGAGTTTCCCCAGCCTCTCCTGCTCATGGATCACAAATCCAAAAGACGGGATACGGTGGAAAAGCTTGAAGGCTTTGACTGTGAACTGATCGTTCTCAAACAAAGTGTACGAGCCGCCTTCCGGATCCTCGCAAACGGTCCGGCCCTGAATATCCGCAGGTATGCGCTCGTCTCCTATTCCAGTACGAGACCAGTCCTTGAACTCCTCTGCAGGACATTGGTCTTCCGAGGGCACCAGTTCATGGACGACGTACGGAAAAGCCAGCTGCGAGTGAGAGATTTCCAGGCTTCTCCAGACGAAATCCCTGAGACCCACCGGGCCGTAGATATCGACCGGCTGTTTGGTTACGGTGGAGCTGCACTGGAGGCTGACGGTACAGAGGAAGCCAGGAAGTCCAAACATGTGATCACCGTGGAGATGCGTGATAAAGATCTTTGTAATTCTGCCTAAAAAGAAATCAAATAAAACCATCAGGAAGTCACATTTCGTAAATCCATGCAGGGGCAGATTGAGGTATCCAATTCAGGAGTAATCCTGGAGCCAGAGGTTCCTAAAGTTATACAATGTTCCTCAGAAAGCCATCTGAGGTCCTGCTGGCTCCATATATGGAGTGTTTTGTCACCTCCTTGATATTTTTTCTGCAGACCCGCTCCGCTGATCTAGGTCAGTATGTGAAAAGCTGAACGACCAAAGGATCAAGGGCAATATAACAATCTCAACGCAACATTAACGCTCACATAGCTGAGCCCTAACACTAGGTTAAGTGACCCTAGCGCAGCCGACCCTATTACATTCTGAACACTAATGGGTAAAAAAAAACAAAAAACATTAGCGCATCGGAGATGAAGCTCGTTTGTGCGAGCTTCCTGTACTCTGCGCTCCCTATGCTTAACATGCATAAGCATGTGCGTAGTGCGTAAGCAAGTAGTAATTAGGGTTTGTAATCCTAACGCTAATTACTCACTGCTGCGGCTAACCTGAAAAAGTAACCACAGCTTGGAACTGGTGCCGATACCACTTCTGCAGAATCATGTGGCTCCAGCTGAAAACCACCTAAAAAAATAAATTAATAATCAGATACTCGGCTCTCGTCCCGCCGTCTGATCCGCCGCTTCTGGCCGCCGGGAGCAGAGTGAGACTGTAAAAAAAGTCTCCAGTCTCCGTCCATGGACCTGCAGGTCATGTGACCCGGCAGCCGAAGCCACAATGGAGTCCTATACCAGTCTGAATATAGTAAGCCTTACATTAAAAAAGCTGTAGAATAATCACCCTATGAAGGACAGTGAACCCTAAAAGCACCCGCGGCGGCGTAACGGACCTGCTCTCAATTGGCTTTTCATGAACTGAGTCTGAGTCCCTTCGCCGCAGTCAAACAGCCAGCATTCTCCTTCTGTGCGGAAGACGACGGCGGAGGCTCCTCGGCACGGAGAGGGATAGGCAGAGCCCGTTCCCAGGAAGGTCACATCCATGGACATAATGGCTGAATGACTCGCTCTCCCTCCACCAGGGATCAGTAACCAAACCTGGAGAGGAGGAAGAAATGGAAACTGCCTGATTAGATACATTCAAAATATCCAATGACGATGTTGTATGCTATACGGCGTTTCAAGCGCCGAATATACACTATATACATAACGGCTGCTTAGAGTGTGAGCTGATACAATACATCCCGATTCATTCACTGCTCGTGTTTGGAAACAAAATCTGCTCTTCTTTGTTGTTTTGCTACATGTTCCATCCCAATGACTGGCCGTGACGTGCAGCTACAAAGTCTGCAACAACGACACACACCTCAAAATTTCAAGTCGCGAGCTACTAGCCAGGCATTAAGTGTTACTCCCCAACAGTTGCCCCAGTAGATTACAGTTAAATGTTTTATTCGAAACAAAGTTACAAAAATAAATAACAATATTAACGTAAAGCAACGTAAACAAAAGCAACGTAAAAAAAAAAAATCAGTGTGGATGCAAACAAAATACTTTTTCATCTCCACAATCACTCCAGATACATGTATACCCAGACGCCAGATATCAGACCCCAGACACATGTATACCCAGTGCATTTCCACTCGCCAAATGCGAGCGAGTAGAAATTCTGAAATATATATATTTCTACTCGCCTGCTAAAAACTGTATAGCAGTGCGTAGTGATACCTTTTTAATTGGACTAGCATTACATTTAAAAGACAAGCTTGCGAGAGTACTGAATAGCGCTCACCTTCAGGTCTGGAAGCAATACTAAAAAACTAAATCAGAATTGAACAATAAAAAGCCAAGTAGAAGGAGGGGGAGAGGGTTAGGATGGGTGTCAAAATACTGAATAGTATGGTCAAGAAGGGTAAACAGAGCGGACAGATCATAGGTCCATAAAACAACAGAGATAAGCATCATGATGAGCATCTGGCAATGGTGCCTGAAGAGGAAGAAGTCAATGACACAACTTCAAAAAAAACCGAAGAAAAAAAAAGGCAAAGAAATTAACCCCCGAGGCCGACAAACACAGTCAAAGAATTAACCCCTCTGAGGCTCACAAAGAGCGTGCAGTCCGACGGATCCCACCTCTCCCGAAAGAAAATCCGGGCATTTCTGAAGTGTTTGCGGACATCAGGGAGACTTGGGATCCCTGCGCTAAACAGGGAATTATGCTACATTTCAGATTTTTTTCCTAAAAATGTGTCAGGAATAGGGTTGCCAGTTCAGCCATGTTTTCCTGGACATGTTATTCATGCCGAGGGGCAGTGCATGAAAAAAAATGAAACCCTGCAGTATCTATAACCCATATGCAGCAGGTAAGAAATCAAAGACAAATCCCTGGTGACCTGCCTGGCTTTACTACCTGCAGCATATGAATTTTACATGCTGCAGGGCAGCACTTTGCAACCCCCTCTGCATAAAATAGTAATATGTGTTGAGGGAAATGTATTGTAACACTGTCTATATTGTACCCATTGATCAGCGATGCAGGCTATGATGGCGCTATATAAATAAAAAATGGCCGATCTGGTAACCCTAGGTCAGGGAAACAAATCGAAAAAGGCTTGAGTGTTTAACAATGGGCTGTAATAGTCTGGCTCCACCAGATGTTGCTGAACTACAACTCCCATGATTCTCCGGCCCCATCTATTAATTGAAAAGAATTCTGGGACATGAAGGCAATAAACATCTGGGGGGCCAGAGTTTCCGATCTCTGCAATGACTCACTGCGCCTTTAAGGACCCATGCACACTGAGCGACATGAAAAATCGTGCGGTTTTCTGTGCGATTTCTTACACGTGACATTGAGCGATAATATCCCGCAATATTGTCATTATGCGTGATATTGCGCAACACCATTGATGCAAACTGCAAAAAAAAAGGGTCATGTAGCTACATAGAGCGATATTGCGGCAAAAAAAAAAAACGCACGATAAACCGCTTAGGCTGGGTTCACACCTAAGAGTTTTTTTGACGCACGTATCGGACTAAATCTGGGACCTCAACTGCGTCACACCGCCCCCCCCCCCCTGCTTTCCGGGAATTCTTTGAATGCATTAAGTGGCCAAAGGATCATGGGACATGTAGTCCAGAACAATATGGGAAGGGAGGGCGTGGGGGCAGAGTTTGAGATCCCTTCTTTACAGCAGGCCCGTGGAATAGGCATGTCAGAGTAATGAAAGGGGGAGTTTCGACCCAAATCAGGGCAATTGAGGGGCAGCAAATGAAAGGGCTGCCCTGCAGCTTACAGAACTCATTCCCCAAGAGGGGAAAAAAAAAAAAGCTTTTGTCATATGAATAAACCTCAAGGAAAAACACTCTTCATATACTGTGCTCCGGTAAACAATGTGTTTTGTGCCCAGAAAATCAGGGTGTACAAAGCAGCTGTGCTAATGTGCTCCTTGCTGACTTTTCGTCCTGTTTGAATCCCAGTGAACGTGTCTGGAAATAAAGCAGCAAATAATAACAATAACATCACCCGGATTCATTTAATACAAACACCGGCCTGAGCAGGAGCTACAACACGGATAAAATCAATGGCATGGCTTAGAAACACACTCACTGCCTCTGTCACAGCTCCCGGAAGCACTCACTTCCGCATCACCATGGAATTGCCGATGCAAAACGGAAGTCGGCCATATTGGCACACCTAAGTATGAAATATCATAGTGCCGCCATCTTTCTATACCCGGAAATGGTCATTAATTGAGCAGGGAACCACCGGAAGTACGTTATATTTAAGAAAGCTTTGCCTGTTCCTTCCTTTTTACGCTCCCTCCTGTAATGTATCAATTTGTTTAGAGGAGCAGAGATCATGTTCAGGAGTAAATTAACCCTCTGTGCTCCAAACCCATGGGAAATGAAATAACACACCTCCAACGCTGGTGCATTAGTGCCACCACTTTTACTTGAAGTAGAGGAGAACACAGAGAAACTCAAACGTTTTGGGGGTCACAACCCCTTCCTCTGCACAATGCCCTTACCGTGTGTACGGAAACAAAAACCCCATATAATACACATGTATAGCAAAAGAAAAAGACCCCCCAGCCACGCCTGTACTCGATTATATGTAAATATTGACATAAAAGACGTCGGAAACGAGATTGTCGATCCTCCCGGCGTCTACTGCTCGCATGTGGAAAATCCAAGATAGCGGCGCAGGACGTATTGCGCATTCGCATCATTCGGTGGCTTCTCGCGAGTTGCCTCCAGTGCCCCGCACTGATAATCTAAACAAAGAAGACGAATTGAAGAACCATATTCAACTAAAATGACATCAATTGGTTTTGTAATACAGTAGTAAATGTTTCTTTTGTGAATTCTTCATTGACACAATTATTCAACCCCTTAAAGACTACCACTCTGAAGAACAGAGGTTCATTCAAGTGTTTTCAATCAGGTATTGAAAACACCTGTGGATGTCACGGAGCAGCAATAAAGCATAATAAGCACCAATTAGGCAGCTTTAAAATGACTGTGATACTCAGCTCCTTCTAGACATTTACTGGTGTGGTTACAAACATGGTGAAGTCAAGAGAATGGTCCAGGAAGACAAGAGAAGAGGTGATTACTCTTCACAGGAAGGGCAATGGCTATAAGAAGATTGCAAAGATGTTAAACATATCAAGAGAGACCATAGGAAGCATCATTCGCAAATTCAAGGCAAAGGGCACTGTTGAAACGCTACCTGGTCGTGGCAGAAAGAAGATGCTGACTTTGACTGCCGTGCGCTACCTGAAGCGTAGAGTGGAGAAAAGTCCCTGTGTGACTGCTGAGGAACTGAGAAAAGATTTGTCAGATGTGGGTACTGAAGTTTCCGCTCAGACAATACAGCGCACACTGCGTAATGAAGGCCTCCATGCCAGAACTCCCAGGCGCACCCCCTTGCTGTCTCCAAAGAATAAGAAGAGTCGACTGCAGTATGCCAAAAGTCATGTGGACAAACAACAGAAGTTTTGGGATAGTGTTCTGTGGACTGATGAAACAAAATTAGAACTGTTTGGGCCCATGGATCAACACTAGGAGCATACCTCCAAGTCCACTAGAGCATGGTTGCAGATTAAAGGCTGGAACATTTTGGAGTGGCCATCGCAGTCACCTGACTTAAATCCGACTGAGAACCTCTGGTGGGACTTAAAGAAAGCAGTTGCAGTGCGCAAGCCTAAGAATGTGACTGAACTGGAGGCTTTTGCCCATGACGAATGGGCGAAGATACCCGTAGATCGCTGCAAGACACTTGTGTCAAGCTATGCTTCACGTTTAAAAGCTGTTATAACTGTAAAAGGATGTTGTACTAAGATTGAATGTCACTTGGGGGTTGAATAAAACTGATAATGATGTGAGCACAGAAAAGACATTTGTGGTTATTTCATTATAAATGTTATGTTATATTTGTCTGACCTATACATGCCTCTTTGAATGATCAAAATCAATGTCAAACTGGCCAAAACACTCAATTTCAGTGGGGGTTGAATAATTTTGAACACAACTGTATTTGAAATACCTGCAAAAAAATACTGTGAATCATGGGCGTACACAGGTTGGGGCAAGGGGGGGCACGTGCCCCCCCCCCGGAGCCGCGGTAGCAAATCCTTAAATTCGTGGCGCTGCACGCCGCACGTGGCCTGCCTAAGCCTGCACTATTTGTTTTTAAAGCAGGCAGCGTCCGCGACGCATGCGCGCAACGCTCCCTCCGCACGTCTGAGACCACGTGTGTGAGCGCGGTCAGGGAGACAGAGTGGTGGGAATCGGGATTAATGCGCCGGTGGCGGCGCGTGTTGGAAATCCCACCGCTCTTCTTCCCCTCGCTCGTCCCCCTCACTCACCGCGCGGCCCCACACCATCCAGCCTGACTCGGAGACTGAGAGCCTGCAGGCGACCAGGCAGCAGCATCTTCCAGGTTCCAGCCGCTGCCCCCTGCGGCCTCTGGTGTCAGTCCAGCCCCTGCGGTCCACTCTCCCCTCCAGCATCCAGGCAGGGCTGGGCAGGCTGAGGCTCCCTGCGCTGCGGCCTCCGACATCCAGGCAGCTGCGGCCTCCGGGCGGCTCCGGCATCCATCCAGGCCCCCGGCTTCCCTCCTGCATCCAGGCAGAGGCAGGCAGCCCTGCCCTGTGGCCTCCGACGTCCAGCCAGGCAGCTGCGGCCTCCGGTCAGCGTCTGGCCTGCGGCCTCCCCTCCAGGCAGCATCTGATCCAGGACAGGACAGTCCAGCCTGCCAGTGAGTGACCTCAGTCTCTGTCTCGACTGAGTGACCTGCCCATCACATCAGACATCACTATCAGACAGCTGAGCTGCCTGCAGACTGCAGTGTGTCACACTCAGAGTCACAACTCATCACAGACATTCACACGGTATGTGGGCGGCATTTATTTATATATTTAATGAATGAAATTAATCTGGATTGATTAATTGGTGGTGGTAACTGAGTGTGCAGTCAGTAATCAGAGGCGCGTTCAGTTCCTCAGCAGCTGCTGAATTGTTTCATTGTCCCCTTCGTGACATTGCCAAAAGGGCAGAATATGGATGCCATTAAAATTTTGCCCCCCCCCCCTCTGTAAAAATTTCTGCAGAGGCCCATGCTGTGGATTACTTGGCTGCAGCTAGAAATTGAAAGCCCCAACAGGCAAAAATACAAAAGACACCTCCAGCACTGCTAGTTCTGGTGCACTAGTGCCACCACTTTTACCAGCAGGCCCCCTCACTTTCGCTCTACCCAGCAAGTCCCTCACGTTATTCCCCCCCAATAGCCCCCCACACTGTATTATACTCCCAAGCAGGCCAGCCTCACTTTATTCTTTATTCTGAAAGAGGCTTTTTGGTGGTGGAATCAGCGCTTCCTTCCTTCTATCCTTTTAATCTCCTTTCACGATATGCTCATGCGTACCTCAAATAAAACTAAAATGTTACACCATGGTGCCTTTTTAACAAGTAAAGGTTCAAGAAATAGAAGGGGTACACTCACATTTTTCAGTGTGTAGGATCAGACACCAGATGTAGTATGCAGCCGGTGATATTATAGGGGCACCGGATCTCCCATGCAGCCGCTGATATCCCTCTCCGCTCCGTATAAACCAGGACGCGATGGGTTAAATAAGGCTACTTTATTAAAATTAAATAAAAGAACAGGCAAAAATCAAACACCCACAGGCGTTTTGCGAAAATATTGTAAACATTCACAGTGCAGGGTGGAAAAAGTATGTGAACCTTTGGACTTAGCAATAACCTCAACCAAACGTTTCCTGTAGTTACAGAACAGACCTGCACAACGATCTGGAGTAATTTTGGACCACTCCTCTTCACAGAACTGTTTCAGTGTAGCAATATTCTTGGGATGTCTGGTGTGAATCGCTCTCTTAAGGTCACGCCACAGCATTTCAATCAGGTTGAGGTCAGGACTCTGACTGGGCCACTCCAGAAGGAGTATTTTGTTTTGTTGAAGCCATTCTTTTGTTGAATTACTTGTATGCTTTGGGTCATTGTCCTGTTGCATCACCCATCCTCTGCGGAGCTTCAGTTGGCGGACAGATGGTCTTACGTTTTCCTTCAAAATGTCTTGATAAACTCTGGAATTCATTTTTCCATCAATGACAACAATCCGTCCAGGCCCTGAGGCAGCAAAGCAGCCCCAAACCATGATGCTCCCTCCGCCATGTTTTACAGTGGGGATGAGGTTTTGATGTTGGTGTGCTGTGCCTTTTTTTCTCCGCACAGTGTTGTGCGTTTTTTTCCAAACAACTCAATTTTGGTTTCATCTGTCCACAGAATATTTTGCCAGTAGTGCTGTGGAACATCCAGGTGCTCTTTTGCAAACTTCAAACGTGCTGCAATATTCTTTTTGGACAGCAATGGCTTCCTCCGTGGTGTCCTCCCATGTACTCCATTCTTGTTTAATGGTTTCCTTATTGTAGATGTGTCAACAAAAATGTTAGCATGTGCCAGAGATTTCTGTAAGTCTTTAGCTGACACTCTAGGATTCTTCTTTACCTCATTAAGCATTCTGCGCTGTGCTCTTGCAGTCATCTTTACCGGATGACCACGCCTAGGGAGAGTAGCAACAGTTCTGAACTTTCTCCATTTGTAGACAGTCTGTCTTGCCGCGGACACATGAACATCAAGGCTTTTGGAGATAATTTTGTAACCCTTTCCAGCTTCATGCAAGTCAACAATTCTTGATCGTAGGTCTTCTGAGAGCTCTTTTCTGCGAGGTATGGTTCACATCAGGCAGTGCTTCTTGAAACCAGTAAACCCAAAACTGGTGTGTGTTTTTAAAGGGCAGGACAGCTTTCAGCAACACATCCAATAATATCACACTGATTGGACTCAAGGTTGGCTCACTCCTGGCTCCAATTAGCTCTTGGAGAAGTCATTAGGCTAGGGGTTCACATACTTTTTCCACCCTGCACTGTGAATGTTTACATGTTATGTTCAATAAACACATAAAACCAGGTTTGTGTTGTATTATTTTAAGCAGACTGTGTTTTTCAAATTGTTGTGACTTAGATGAAGATCAGAGCACATTTTATGACCAATACATGCAAAAACTCCACGTAATCCCAAAGGGTTCACATAGGTTGCGTAGGTTCAGGTTCAGTGCCTCCCAGGATCTGGCTGCTCTCAGTGTTCCCCAGGAGCTTTGTCGTCCACTCCAGACAGCGGAGTGTAAGCCACGCACTGTCCTCTCCACCTGCAGGGAGGAGGTGCCACCACAGTGAACAGTCACACTGAGGCCACACCCCGAGCACAGCCCAATGCCCACGGACTGTGCGAGACGAGGACAGTCACGACTGTCTTGCATCAATCAATGCATGGGAAGCCAGCCTCCCATGAAGGTGTTTTTTGAATGGCTCGGACCAATGGTGCTTTCCCATTGGTCCAAGCTATTCCATTGCTTTCAGTGCCTTGGAGGCACTGAAGAGCGTAGGTTCAGGAAGTAGGCAGTACCAGATGCGTGCTGTAGGCTTCTCAATCTCTTGGCCAGCTTGAGCTTGCGCGATTAGCGTATTGTTCAGCAATGCAAATTGAGTAGGCTAAGTGAAGGCAGGCTGCCGCTGCGGTTTAGAAATAATGTGCGCAGTGGCAGAGACGGACGGCGGGGGAGCGCGCAGCAGACAAGTTTGTTAAGCATTTTATAATATTTTATTATTCATTCAGCAGCGATTTCAACTAGAGTTGTTTTGTCTACCATCACCCCAGACTTTGAGACACTTATTAAAAGCAAGAAGCATCTCCAGTTTTCCCATAAGTTCTAATTAATTTCACAGGTTTCAATTACAGTTTATTTTATTGGGTTTTTGCCTCCACAGCACTTTCGTTTTCACTAGTTCTGTGATCACTGCACTTTCCATTTTGGAAAGAATCCGTGTTTATAAAATTGTTTAAGAAGTGCAAACATTGTAGAATATTGCACACCTTGTTTTGTGGAATAAATAAGGTTTCAGAAATTCAATTAGTTTTGGGTCCTGACTTGATGACCAAGGCTTATTTTCCCTCCGGCTCCACCGCTTCAGTTTGCTGAACAGGCCATCCCGGCTCTCGATGAACATCTCACACAACTACAGGATATTTGGAGACAGATTCGCGAAAACATGGAGCGCAATGTTGCTGTCCAGAAACGTAAGGCTGACAGGCATAGGTTACAAGCTCCTTCCTACAACGTGGGGGATAGAGGGGGGCCAGTCCTGGGGGTCCACAAGTTGAGAACCACTGATCTATGGTATTCAGAAAGTCTGATGCTCTGGCTGTGATTCCATGGCATCCTACGGTTTCATGTCTGGTTCACTTGACCTGGGGGGGGGGGCAGGGTGTAATTTTCCATTGGTCTCTGTCCCCACCTGGACTTTATATATTTCAACCCGATAAAGCCGTTTAGGGGTAGCTGCTCAAAAGTCCCAGATCTACAGAGTTGTCTTATTTCTGGGGGATGCTAGCAAGACTCTTTCCTTGTACCTGTCCTTAAGCTTTGTCTAAGGACTGGAGAAAGGAACGAGTCTGCTGGGGAGAACACGGGGGGGGGGGGCGGATGTAGCATTAACAGATGTGACGCAGTTGGGGTAGGGAGACCGTCTGCTGGAGCCACCCGGCCTTTAACACGCGAGTAGAGGGCAAAACCCCACATCAGCTACGTGGGGCTTCACTTGCCGAGCACCCTTCATTAATTTATGGCGCCCCTGTACATATAGGTCGATTATCCCTTATTTGGACTTCCTAACCGTTCCAAAGTTTATTCTGAGCGCCTGCAGTATGTAAGGTATGTCAAAAACAGGTACCCCATTAAAATAAAAGTAAACTAATGGCAGCAGAGTTAAAAGCCTGAATGATGAGCACGTGTTCATGCAAGACGTTTCCCTTAGAAGGGAGGAACCAAAAAGCAGATCTTCCGTTTCTGGTAGGAACCAAATATTCAAGTGCAAATCCTACCAGAACTGAAGTCACGCTTGATGTGATTGCAGAAAACTTTTAAATAAAACCCGCTCCCTCCGCACATTGGAATTATTGACCATACTTTCAGAATACGTGCAACAAGTACATGATGCCGGAAGTGGACAATTCCACCAAGAAAGGATTAAAAATCCTGAATAAAATGCCCTTCAAGCTGTGTGCATGAAACATGAATAGATTCGGTGTTTAGATTTGGGCCCCATCCCCGAGATATCTCATGTGCAAATATTCCAAAAACCCAAATCCTAAATACTTCTGGTCCCCAGCATGTCATATGAGCGACACTCAGCCTGTGCGATAAAGAAAATAAAATACACATTAAACACTTGGGGCTCGATTTATTTCATCCAGATTGCCAAAACAGATGCTTTTTTAGGGGGGGGGCAAAATTCTGACCGCCCCCAGTTACGAAGATTTAAATAAGATAGATTACCAGCATGGATTCTCGATAAAGATCCAGTTGGAGCATCGGCTCTCGCGTTTTACACTTTTTAAATGGAATTTCAGAGATTCAATTTGAAAATATCGGTAAGCAGATTTACAAAACAAAAAAAATTCACGTCAAGGAGCCGATACATGTATTTTATTGCAGGGAAATGAGGTGTGGCAGAGGTGGAATGAAAACGCCCCTCTTTTCTTTTTTTTTTAAACATTGGATTATTTTTCAAATATGTACAGTTTTTAATAGGAAAAAGATTGATCAGAGTCTGAAAAAGCATATGTTCTGCCCAAAGTTTTACCTGCAAGCTATTTTTCAGACCTGGATGAATATAATTAATTTAAAATCAGCAGATATTTTGGAAAAACAGAGCGAAATGCGTCTATTTTTTTCCAAAAAACATCTGCATATTATTTTTTTTTTTAAAAAAAGAGCCAAGAAATCTCCTTAATACACAGAGTCGGGAATCGAGCACACGTATGGTCCAAGACTTTTGTTTGTTGTGGAAACAGCCCAGAAACAGGGATGTTCCTCATCACATGCTGATTAGCAATAGGGTCTGAGGGGGCTGGTCACTGATCATTGGCATAAGCAAGGGAAAGAAAGACCCGAGAAAAGCATCAGCAGCATTTTAAAAATCGCCAATACACAAACATGAACCACTGACTGCACAACAATGACGTCAAGCTGGTACAGTATTTATTTTTTCATGAAAGGATCAATAAAATATCTTATTTTAAAATTGTAAAATCTGATTATCTCGCAGCGTTTGAGGTCAGACTGAGGTCCTAATAAAGGGGGTGAGGACATCAATATATTGAAATCATAAGATAAAAATTGGAAAAAGAAAAAAAAAATACATTTAAACTATAGTTTACATTTATTCACGTGATAAACCCAAATATGCAATAAGGAAATTTGAGTCGCTTTTTAATCACTAAAAAGAGCTAGAAAAAAAATAATAATATATAAATACACAAAAGCAAAACCAGAGACAAACACAGACACCAAGACAAACACAGAGACCCCTTGGATGATTCTGAACTATAACTCACATGATTCTCTGGCTATGTATTGCATGCAAAGAATTCTGGGAATTTCACTCCAAACATCTGGAGGGGCTGGAGCTTGAGATCCCCTGGCGTAGCATGTCCCTTTAAAACAGATACACGACAACTGCAGCAGCAAACAGAATTTCTGTCGCGTATCACTACTTCGCTTTCCTTCCATATCTGCAACTTCTTCAGCGCCAACATCAGGATTTTGATGGTATTTGTGCTCATAATCAAGACCCCAATTCCGTACATTGGATTTGTTCATTTTTGCTTTTATATGAAGTCTATAAAATCTTATGTGTTCACAGTGATTGTAATACATTAAGCCAGTACAAGAGGTCAATAAAACCCATAGAAATGAGTATAAAGCTTTAATCTGCAACACTGGCCATCAAGATAGACCATCCATTAAACCTGGAACCTGCAGCTCTCGTTCATGAAAACCAAAGCGCCTCCTTTGCCCATTCTCAGAGGAATAGAAATCCTGGCTAAAATAAAAGCTCATGAAAAAACACATACTTTATCCAAAGCCCTTATTTTTGGAATGGTGGCATAAGTGGAATTGCTGAAATGTGTCACTGAGTTGTGGTTCGTCAGCGCTCTACCACCCGAGCGTGTATGCCGAGTGCGTCACTGGCTGAAATCAGGCAGTCCCGCGGCAGCCAATGATGCGTTCGGCCCACCAGGATGGGAGGTGGGCTTGAGAGCCTGCAGGGCATGCTGCCGCCCTGTGGCTTTGAGGACCACCTTGCTGCCGAGATGTCTCCGGCAGCAAGAGGCTAAAAAGCTGAAGTGGTCAGGGCATGTAAAGTGTCCCTTTAATGAGGGTGAACATAAACAAATTGGTCCACAGACATTCGCTGTCCTGTGCACAGACACCGTTGTGCACGAGATAAATTATAAGCAAAATAAAATGATCTGGTAAATCCATTTCTATGTATTTTTTTTTTTTTACTTTTGTATATTTAAATAAACAAACAAAAACACCACACCAGTGGATAGAGACAACAATCACCCCAACTCCAATACACAATGGAAATTGGGGTGGGCACCCCAACAATAGGATTAAACCTAGCACTGAAATATAGCAAAAAAGAGAGATTACCTCTTAGAACAACATCAGGTGCTGTATAATAAAACATAACCTTTATTGATTATAATAAAAATCAGGAGACGAACAATGAATAAAAAACAGACACAAAAATGAAAATTTAATGAGCAGGCTCAGGACTTGTCAATGATACAACATGTAAGGTCAGTGCAAGCAATTCATGCTCAGCAAAATAAAACACCACAGATCATCAGTGGCTATTAGTGCTGCTGGCCATAAAGATTCAGAAATTCATTTGCAGCCAAGGATTAGTATGAGTAGCACCACACCAGAAGTACAGAGGCACCAAATCCATTAGGACCTCCTAAACACTGGCCATTATGTATGGGAGACAAACGGAACTTAAGCTTACACATACACACAGACTTTGCCCTATTATACAGCACCCTGATGTTGTTGGGAGAGGTAATCGCTCCTTTTTGCTATATTTAAATAAAGCAAGGGAAGCGATGCAATACTCGCTTCCGAGACGTTTATGAAAATTCTAACTTCCTTCATCGTTTGGAAAATTGCATAATTATATGCAAAATAAAATGATCTGGTAAAGCAATTTACTGCAGCATGTAACGAGACGTAAAAAAGTGGCCTTGTGCCATTATATTAACGCACACACAATATTAATATAGCATGCCTGGTGTGTGGACGGAATAAATCTCTGTCCCTAAGGACGAACACATGGTTGAAGCAGCGGGAATGTTATGGGTTTTAAGGATAAAATGTAACTTTTGGACCCTTTTTCCTTTTGTCCCAGCAGAATTGTTTCTGTTAAAAGGCACAGGAAGTTTCAGAAGTTAAAAAAAATGTTATTTCTTTTAATTCTGCTTCTCCAAGACCAGAGAAGAATGAGCGCAGGACAATCCAGCGTCCCGCGGGTCCCTGTCAGTAGGAGTCACATTGACTTTATAAAAATTACGGGGAAAGCCACGTATTACCCTGAACCTGAATATTTTATACACTTTCCGGGGGATGGTTTTAGAACATTCTATGCGGTTTTGACGCGTACTCCGGCCAGTCGTAGATATCGGGCAGGAAAGAGTCGTACTCTGTGGTCCACACTTTGGACCTGATGTAGGCGTTCTTGTCCATGGGCTCCGGGTACTGGAAAGCCATGCCGTTTCTGTATACAAACTCCATGACCTGGAACACGGAAGGAGACGTTATGGTAAGTCGTGCCACGGACAATAGGCCGGGGTGAGGGGATCAGCAGAGGATTTTACATGTCGCAAGTGCAAAATAAGAAAAGCAGTGATAAAACGCAAACCATGGCTTCACCGTGAACAGAGTACATCAAACATCACTCATACGACTGGTTATATAAGGGTTAAACGCACTTACTTTAACCGCAATACATATGGAGACCTCTTGAATATTCGAGAGCGCCGGGTAGAGACGCCCCTGCTCCAGTTCTTCAGGAGTTAACTGTTCTGCAAGAGCCTAGAAAATAACAGAGAAGATGGGAGCATTAAAATGTAATACATACCGCAAGATTAGAGTCGCCGAATAGGCCATGTTTTCCTGACAACATTACTATTTCATGCAGGTAGATGTGCTGCCCTGCAACATGTATAATTCATATGCTGCAGGAAGGAAATCAACCTGGGATTCCTTTTTGATTCCTCATTTGCAACGTATGAATTATACATGCTGTGGGGTAGCATTTTACAAACACTGCCCCTCAGCATGAATAAATTCTATATGTGTCCAGGAAAACATGGCCGATCTGGCAACTCTATGAGAGACAGACATCACATGAGCCAGATCTACAGCCGGGAGATTTACAACTGCTGAACATAATCATTTATGGACAAATAATAGTGGTATATACACACTGTATCTTCACAGGGGGCTATAGGCAGTGGTCTGCAACCCTGATGCTCAAGACCCTCTAACAGGCCAGGTTTTAAGGATCACCTTGGGGAAATGCAGACTGAATCCTGCAATCCCTGAGCAGAAGATCATATTCCGTGCTGTGCTTCAGATATCTGCAAACCTGGCCTGTTAGGCCCACGTCAGACGCGCGCACTTTTTGCGTCCGTCTGACAGTACTGTTTGTTGTAGCTTTTCAAAGGAGTCAATAGAGAACAACACGCAATGCACATGCGCACTTTTTCGCACGCGCGCCACGCATGTTGCAACGGACGCCAAAATGACATCAACATGAAAAAGCTAGACGGACGTAGAGAAACCCCGGCATACAGTTTTTTTTTCTTTTTCTCAACAGTCAAAATTAACTGATAAAAAGTACGTCCGTTACTGCGCGCAGTCAGTGCGCTCGTCTGACCCCAGCCTTAGGGGGACCTAAGTAGAGAACCACTGCGCTAGGGCATGATCTTCACCAAAAAGCCTCAGTAATGAGCTGGCTCCCACAGCTTATTCAAAGAGCAAAGTCTGTTTGCATCTGGCGATACAGGCAAAAAAATAAACCAGAAGATAAAGCCCAACAGAAGATAAAGCCCAACAGAAGATAAAGCCCAACAGAAGATAAGCCCAACAGAAGATAAAGCCAACAGAAGATAAAGCCCAACAGAAGATAAAGCCCAACAGAAGATAAAGCCCAACAGAAGATAAAGCCCAACAGAAGATAAAGCCCAACAGAAGATAAAGCCCAACAGAAGATAAAGCCCAACAGAAGATAAAGCCCAACAGAAGATAAAGCCCAACAGAAGATAAAGCCCAACAGAAGATAAAGCCAACAGAAGATAAAGCCCAACAGAAGATAAAGCCCAACAGAAGATAAAGCCCAACAGAAGATAAAGCCCAACAGAAGATAAAGCCCAACAGAAGATAAAGCCCAACAGAAGATAAAGCCCAACAGAAGATAAAGCCCAACAGAAGATAAAGCCAACAGAAGATAAAGCCAAACAGATAAAGCCCAACAGAAGATAACCCAACAGAAGATAAAGCCCAACAGAAGATAAAGCCCAACAGAAGATAAAGCCCAACAGAAGATAAAGCCAACAGAAGATAAAGCCCAACAGAAGATAAAGCCCAACAGAAGATAAAGCCCAACAGAAGATAAAGCCCAACAGAAGATAAAGCCCAACAGAAGATAAAGCCAACAGAAGATAAAGCCCACAGAAGATAAAGCCCAACAGAAGATAAAGCCCAACAGAAGATAAAGCCCAACAGAAGATAAAGCCCAACAGAACTCAGATGAGTGGTTTTATTTTCTACCTAACACATCCCTCTCTATTGCAGGAAAAACTAGACATCACCTTTAACCAAGCTTTGGTTCTAAAAACATACACACAGTGGGGCAAAAAAAGTATTTAGTCAGCCACCAATTGTGCAGGTTCTCCCACTTAAAAAGATGAGCGAGGCCTGTAATTGTCATCATAGGTAACTTCAACTATGAGAGACAAAATGATAAAAATCCAGAAAAATCACATTGTCTAATTTTTAAAGACTTGATTTGCAAATTCTGGTGGAAAAGAAGTATTTGGTCTATATCCAAAGTCCATCTCAACACTTTGTTATATATCCTTTGTTGGCAATGACAGAGGTCAAACGTTTTCTGTAAGTCTTCACAAGGTTTTCACACACTGTTGCTGGTATTTTGCCCATTCCTCCATGCAGATCTCCTCTAGAGCAGTGATGTTTTGGGGCTGTCGCTGGGCAACACGGACCTTCAACTCCCTCCAAAGGTTTTCTATGGGGTTGAGATCTGGAGACTGGCTAGGCCACTCCAGGACCTTGATATGCTTCTTACAAAGCCATTCCTTCATTGCCCAGGCGGTGTGTTTGGGATCATTGTCCTGCTGAAAGACCCAGCCACGTTTCATCATCTTCAATGCCCTTGCTGATAGGTGTTCACTCAAAATCTCAAGATACATGGCCCCATTCATTCTTCCCTTTACATGGATTAGTCGTCCTGGTCCCTTTGCAGAAAAACAGCCCCAAAGCATGAGGTTTCTGCCACCATGCTTCACAGTAGGTATGGTGTTCTTTGGATGCAACTCAGCATTCTCTCTCCTCCAAACACGACGAGTTGAGTTTTACCAAAAAGTTCTACTTTGGTTTCATCTGACCATATGACATTCTCCCAATCCTCTTCTAGATCATCCAAATGCTCTAACAAACTTCAGACGGGCCCTGACATTAGGGCTGTGCAATTAATTGCAATCGAATCGCGATTTCCGAACCTGCGATTTCTAAAATCGCATAAGGCTGCGATTTTCGGCTGTTAACTTTCGGCGGCGGCATGGTGCTTTGGGCGCTCGCAGGGGGAACCACGTGACGAGCCGCGTTCTCGCGGCTCGTCACATGGCTCCCCCAGGCGAGCGCACAAGCTCCATGTGCCGCCGGAAGTTAACAGGGAGCCAAACACGCGGCGCACAGAACACAGCGGCGCACAGAGGTGAGCTGCGGGGCAGTGTATCCACGTGCTGGGGCAGTGTATCCACGTGCTGGGGCAGTGTATCCACGTGCTGGGGCAGTGTATCCACGTGCTGGGGCAGTGTATCCACGTGCTGGGGCAGTGTATCCACGTGCTGGGGCAGTGTTTGTGAATGTATGTAGCATGTTTGAAAAGGCAAAAACAAATTGGCTCAGGCTGGGGTCAGACCAGCGCATTTTTAACGTGCGTTCTGGCGCACTTAATCACGGCCGCACTAGCAGCAAATGACGGGCAATGACAGCCAATATACGAAGTACGGTCGCACGAAAGTCCGGCCGCGCAACGCAAGTGGAAAATGAACGCATTTTTTCGAGAACGCAGAACCTCTAGTACGGACGTACAGAGTGCGCTGCGTCCGCATAGCGGTGTGTGTGTGTGATTAGGAGACGTCAGACCCTGCTCGTGTCCGGCCAACATAACGTACAGACGCAAAAAGTTTCCTGGTTTGGATTTGTAAAACATCACGCAAGAAAATGCGCATCGTATGACCGTTTTCGCATATTCCGTGAAAAAAAATACATCAATACGTTCGGACGCACTTTTTTACGTTCGCGTGTAAAAACACTTTCGTTTGACCCTAGCCTAAGTCGCAAATAAAATCGCAATATTCATTCAAGAAATCGCAATATGATGATTTTGTCAATATTGCACCGCCCTACCGGACATGTACTGGCTTAAGCAGGGGGACACGTCTGGCACTGCAGGATTTGAGTCCCTGGCGGCGTAGTGTGTTACTGATGGTAGCCTTTGTTACTTTGGTCCCAGCTCTCTGCAGGTCATTCACTAGGTCCCCCCGTGTGGATCTGGGATATTTGCTCACCGTTCTTGTGATCATTTTGACCCCACGGGGTGAGATCTTGCGTGGAGCCCCAGATCGATAGAGATTATCAGTGGTCTTGTAGGTCTTCCATTTTCTAATGATTGCTCCCACAGTTGATTTCGTCACACCAAGCTGCTTGCCTATTGCACATTCAGTCTTCCCAGCCTGGAGCAGGTCTACAATTCTGTTTTTGGTGTCCTTTGACAGCTCTTTGGTCTTGACCATAGTGGAGTTTGGAGTGTGTCTGTTTGAGGTTGTGGACAGGTGTCTTTTATACTGATAACAAGTTCAAACAGGTGCCATTCATACAGGTAACGAGTGGAGGACAGAGGAGCCTCTTACCCTTTAACGCCGCAGGACGTTCCATGACGTCCTGGTGGCGGGCGGGCTTTGAAGACGCGGAGCGTACAGGTACGCTCCGCTGTCTTCAATGGGGCCGCCTCGGCCCCTCCCCGCAGCCTGTGCGCGCTGACTCCTGGCGGGCGTCATTGGCTGCAGAGGGACGGCCTGAAATCAAGCTGTCCCCTGCAGCCAATGACACGCATTGCACGCCGGCTGCGGTGAGGGCTCAAAATCAGTGCCGCGCGATGGCACCTGTCGGCGAGGCGTACCTGTACGCCTCGCCGGCAAATTCAAACCCCTTAAGGGCGCCACCCCTGCGTCCTTAAGGGGTTAAAAGACGACGTTACAGGTCTGTGAGAGCCAGAAATCTTGCTTGTTTGTACTGTACTGTACTGTACTGTAGGCGACCAAATACTTATTTTCCACCATAATTTGCAAATAAATTCTTTAAAAAAAAAAAAAAAAAAAAACAATATGATTTTCTGGATTTTTTTTTCTTCTCATTTTGTCTCTCATAGTTGAAGTGTAAATATGATGACAATTACAGGCCTCTCTCATATTTTTAAGTGGGAGAACCTGCACAACTGGTGGCTGACTAAATACTGTAAATACAGTGGGGCAAAAAAAAAAAGTATCTGACAGGAGTGCACCCCTCACATTTTTGTAAATATTTTATTACATCTTTTCATGTGACCACACTGAAGAAATGACACTTTGTTACAATGTAAAGTAGTGATTGCACAGCTTGTGTAACTTTACTGTCCCTCAAAATAACTCAACACACACAGCCATTAATGTCTAAACCGCTGCCAACAAAAGGGACTACACCCCTAAGACAAAATCTCCAAATTGGGCCCAATTAACCATTTTCCCTCCCCGGTGTCATGTGACTTGTTAGTGTTACAAGGTCTCAGGTGTGAATGTGGAGCAGGTGTGTTAAATTTGGTGTTATCGCTCTCACACTGGTCACTGGACGTTCAACATGGCACCTCGTGGCAAAGAACTCTGAGGATCTGAAAAAAAGAATTGCTGCTCTACATAAAAGATGGCCGAGGCTATAAGAAGATTGCCAAGCCCCTGGAACGGAGCCGCAGCACGGTGGCCAAGACCCTGGAACGGAGCCGCAGCACGGTGGCCAAGACCCTGGAACGGAGCTGCAGCACGGTGGCCAAGACCCTGAAACTGAGCCGCAGCACGCAGGCCAAGTCCCTGAAAACGAAGCCACAGCACGGTTGCCAAGACCCTAAAACTGAGCCACGGCACGGTGGCCAAGACCCTGAAACTGAGCCGCAGCACGGTGACCAAGACCCTGAAATGGAGCTGCAGCACGATGGCCAAGACCAGTGGTTTAACAGGACAGGTTCCACTCAGAACAGGCCTCGCCATGGCCGACCAAAGAAGTGGAGTGCATGTGCTCAGCGTCATATCCAGAGGTTCTCCTTGGGAATTAGACGTATGAGCTGCCAGCATTGCTGCAGAGGTTGAAGGGGTGGGGGGTGAGCAGCCTCTTCTAAAGATGATGCACAAGAAAGCCCACAGTCTGCTGAAGAACCAGGTCTTGTGGTCTGATGAGACCAAGATAAACTCCTTTGGTTCAGATGTTGTCAAGCGTGTGCGGCGGCAACCAGGTGAGGAGCACAAAGACAAGTGTGTCTTGCCTATAGTCAAGCATGGTGGTGTGAGTGTCATGGTCTGGGGCTGCATGAGGGGAGCTACAGTTCATTGAGGGAACTATGAATGCCAACATGTACGGTGACATATTGAAGCAGAGCATGATCCCCTCCCCTCAGAGACTGGGCTGCAGGGCTGTATTCCAACATGATAACAACCCCAAACACACCTCCAAGACGACCCCTGCCTTGCTAAAGAAGCTGAGGGTAAAGGTGATGGACTGACCAAGCAAGTCTCCAGACCTAAACCCTATTGAGCATCTGTGGGGTGCCCTCAAACAGAAGCTGGAGGAGCGCAAGGTCTCTAACATCCACCAGCTCCGTGATGTGGTCATGGAGGAGTGGAAGAAGACTCCAATGGCAACCTGTGAAGCTCTGGTGAACTCCATGACCAAGAGGGTTAAGGCAGTGCTGGAAAATAATGGCGGCCACACAAAATATTGACACTTAGGGCCCAATTTGGAGATTTTCTCTTACGGGTGTCCATGGGCGACCGCAGAATTTTTTTCCGGGGGGGGGGGGGGATTTTAATGGCATCCATATTCTGCCCTTCTGACAATGTCATGAAGGGGACAATCACAAAATAAAGTGTAGTAATACAAAGGCTGCGAAACATGATGCAAGTCTAATAGAAGAATAAAGGTGTAAGAGTCTGATCTGAGTGTTGCATTTTCTAGTCTGTTAATGCCATTCAATGCATCACACACCCAGGATCAAGGCACTAAAGGAAGGGTGTTTTTTTTAAGGCCATCTCTGTATACACAAACCATGACCGCCCCACACAGATACTAGCACATACACCAGACTCTCCCCTTCACACACACATATATATATATATATATATATTACACACATACACCAGCCCCCCTTCACATATATTTATACACACTCAGATTGTAAGCTCTGCAGCAGGGTCCTGAGAGGAGAAAGGACCCTGCTCCAGAGTTTACAATCTTTCTCCTCTTAGATTGTAAACTCTTCGATTTTATTTATGAGAGTTTACAGAGCTTACAGACACTGGCATCATTACCTTTTTTTCTGTGGCCCATAGGAGCAGCTGCATCTCAGCCCTGCCTCTCCCAGCATGCAAAGTGAGGGAGAGTGGTGGATTGGAGGTGGAGTGGGGATGTGACACTGGTGCAGCCTAGTGGAGAGCCCAGGAACTGCAGCGTGCAGTGAATAAATTATCATTATTTATGCCTGTTGATGGTGGGAGGTGCCCCCCCTTGCCCCATGCTGTGGACGCCCATGGGGGTGTAGTCCCTTTTGTTGGCAGCGGTTTAGACATTAATGTCTGTGTTTGTTGAGTTATTTTGAGGGACAGTAAATTTACACAAACTGTACATTCACTACTTTACACACTGTCACATGAAGATATAATAAAACACTCACTTCTGTCAGATACTACATTTAACATCACATATGTCTGCAGTGGCAGGTATTCACTCTGTAATAAATATCTATCTCCTGGAAGCTACACTGCGCAAAATCATGGAATAGAATTCTGGTCAGTAAAGCTTCTTGACCTGAAGAAAGGAGATACATTTAAAAGACAAACTTTCCAGGGTGTAACATTAGAATAAAAAAAAAAAAAAACCGTATTAGATCTGCCTACCTTTGCCGCTTCAAGAAACACCCGGTCACTGATGTGGCGGACGCCGCTTAGAATCACAGCCAGTGCGACACCTGGGCGGGGAGCAAAATGCGACGCGGTGAGGTAGAAATGCGTGTGCGGGGGGGGGTGCAAAAAAACCCCAAAAAACACCACAACAAATATCCAACACAGTTTTTTTGTTGCAATCACTGAATGTAATCAAAGGGCCACGACCACTTACAAAAGGTCGTAACTAGATTATAAAACACATCCGCTGCGGTTATTTCTTCTTTGAAATAACTGCATGTAAAAAAATAAAAAAGTAAAAAAAAAAAAACACTAATCTTTCCCATCTCTATACCATTTTGTTGATTTTTCCCCCCCCCCATGAGGCAACATTTACTTCTGTGGTTTATCTAATCTACAGTATTAGACTGTTTAACGAGGTGGATGAGGGAATGTTTAGATAAGGCTACATGGGGCTATAGTTCTTCAGGCTGCCCGAGATAAGAGCTGGCAGTTGAAGGAGTTAAGACAGGGAGCTTCTTATCTGCCCCGGTGACGTCCTTTGAATACATCCCACACAATACAATGATGCGAGTCGGTGACTGACCCGTTCACTCCATTCTATGACCAATGCCACACAGTGAGGAGCAAGTGATGGAAAGATACTGTGGGGGGCAGTTTACAACACAAAATAGGAAAATGTTTTCTTAACTACACATACAAGAGAAAAACAAAGCACATGTAAGATTTGAGATTTATTTTATTACATCAAATAAACACAGTAAGGACGTTTCATCGTTTTTGGTGGTACCGGCCCTTTAAAAAAGTAAAAAAATATTAAAATTTTGTCAAATCATTGACCAAATCTGATAAAAAGTGCCGCCCGCAAGAATGCAACATTCAGGGACAGGAACGGGTTAACATTACAGAGAAACAGCAGGAGAGGGAAATAGTTTGCAATCCCCCGCACCCCCCCCCCCTCCTAAAAAGTGCTGGTTACCTGGGAATATGTAAGCGTTGTTTCCCTGGCCAGGTTTATAGGATCTGCCGTCACGCAGGGTCACTGTATCGAATGGACTTCCACTGGCAAAGAGGCAGCGGCCCTGTGCGGGAACACAAACACGTCAAAAACACGGCCAAAATAAAGGAGCTTTATTACAGATTACTGATCCAGGTGCTGCCAAAAATGGAGTATGAACAACCTGGTAGTGAAGGGGTTAAAGGGAGCAGATCTGCACTGCATGATTTATGGCGCAAAACAAAAACTGGACGTGTGTTGACATGCTTGATAAAGAAGCAGACGTCCTTTGCAACGCTTCAACGGGGCCAGCCATATGCTGTAGCGTGCGCACTACAGCGGACGTGCTGAAAGCCTCGCCGTCAAAGTGCTACGCGCGTTCGATGGGGCTGCAAAGCGCGATCCATAGGAGGATGAAGTCTTGTAGCGCTAAGCACAATAACTGCGCTCACGAGGTGGCCAGACGGGCGTCAGAGTGGAAGGAATATCCACTCTCACGGACGTTTTTTCCGCTCTTAAAAGCGCTCGCCTGCCCCCGGCCTTAACCGCCGGCCATCATAGCGCAGCACCTACGTTGTACAAACCCTGGAAAGGTTGGCATTACTCGCCTCCGCCTCTCACCTCTGTCAGTGTGTACGCGTCTTCTGCCGTGCATTCGGCCTTCAATGTCGGGTTACTCAAAGCGAAGATGACGGGTCTCTCGTTGATTGATCCCATCGCCCGGATTACATCTTCCGTAAATAGTCGGCCGGCGCCTGCAACTCCTGAGTCGAGGAAAGATTGAATTACCGTGAATTGACACACAAAGCATATTGACAAGTAATGATCATCCGCTCCCTGGGCAGAGTGCCCCCCCCCCCCATCCTTCAGGACTCTGGTCACTGCAATCTTCCAGTTGCATTTCATGGTCACAGAGCCCTGATCAGTGGGAACACAAAGTGCTTTGCAGATTCAGCGAGCCTTCATTGCTTCAGCTTAACCCCTTCACTACCAAGTGATGTTAAAAAAAAAAAAAATCAGAAACCAGTGTATTTTGTAAAATCATTTTTAATTAAATTATAAAGAAAGAAATATTTGAGTTTATTCCCATTGTGTTTCTTACTGTAAATAACCTATTTGGCCAGCAGATGGCGCCACCTACTGCCAAATTGAGTTCGAGGTTTGAGCGGCTGGTCTATTTTTTTCTTAAACCCTCCCTCTTCTATTTCTCCCTGCATCGGCTGCTGAAAGCCCGATATTTCAGAGCTTTCAGCAGCTGATTTTACAGTTTTAGCTCTTTGGGCATCATGCCCACATGGTGAAAACTTTGCTTTTGGGTTGCAGAAATCTCATTTGCTTTTGCGTTGCAGATCAACATCGAGATATCTTGATATCGGGGCACCAGATGGTGTCTTTGAAGCCCGAGATATCGATATCGGTAGTGAATGGGTTAAAGGATGACACTCACCGATGATTGCCGTTGGCTTTAATACATTCACTGCGTCTAAAAAGCTCTTGATGTTTTGCTCTGGCGCCGGATGTGCGAAGGACTCCTGATTGCCATCCGCTCCTTCTTCTCGGCCCTAGAATGGAGATAAGATTATATGGCGTCCTGGGCTTGCACGACTCGGGCGGGAAGCTAAGAGCTTAAGGGAAGGATTTCAGAGCTGACGAATAAAACCATTAGAGGTGCTGGGAAACCCCCGCGGTGTGAAATTCCTGATTTAAACCCCCCCGTCTCCAGCCTCGGACCCATTACGAGGCAGCTGAAAGGATACAGACGCTTTGGATTAGGCGAATCGCGTTGGTAAATAGCATTCTACATGCAGTGTACAAGCGACATTATGCAGAATTACGGAACATTTCCGTATTGTGACATATATAGATTTTTTACCTTTTAAGGTGTTTTCCGACAGAGATGTGAGAATTAGTGGAAGCAGCGATGGTATACACCAGTGGTCCCCAACCCTGGTCCTCAGGTCCCCCCTAACAGGCCAGGTTTTAAGGATCACCTTGGGGAAATGCAGACTGAATCCTGCAATCACTGAGCAGCAAATCATATCCCCTGTGCTGCAGATATCCCGCAAATCTGGCCTGTTAGTGGGTCCTGGGGACCAGGGTTGGGGACCACATAATTAAACATAAATTTATAGAGGCCGGGGACCTGATATCTGGAATGTTTGGTTCCAGGAGAATCCAATGCTTTAGAGTCGGGATCCGCAACCTTGGCTCTCCAGATATTTTGGAAATACATTTCCCATGAGTCTCTGCTAAACTAATGAGTGGCCGAGCAACATGGGAGATGTAGTTTCAAAACATCTGGAGGGCCAAGGTTGCTGGCCCCTGCTTTAGAGGAAGGAGGTAGCTGTGGCAGAGCCGCCGATACCCTTCCTGCTGCAGCTCCCAGCGTCTACACACGCTACGAGCGCTCTGCAGCGTTCCTTTGCACACATGCTGCACAGAATCAGCGGGACTTCGAGCAGCATGTCACACGCTGGAGATGCTTGTTTCCCAAGTGGCAGCACTCCTGGACCAGACAGCTCTGGTTTTTGGAGTCCTCCAGATTTTAGAATTCCGAATGGTTTGGAGGGGCACTTTACCCCATGCTGCAGCACCTCTAAACCAAACCCCAGAAAGGGACCACCCCCCCCCCCACCTGTTCAGGAATGCTATGTTACATCTCCATGGCTTGCGAGCGAGGGCACCGTGCAGCCCGAAAAACAAGAAGTCTCACCTGAATCAGCAAGCCGAACTTGTCAAACATCCAGATCTTCTGCCGCGCAGCCTCCGCTGACAGACCGTTTTCCATCATCGCCATGACGATGAGGTTAGCGATCCCAAGAGCAGCCTGAGACAAGCAAAGAAAAAATAAATAAAATCACACGTATCAGGTCTGTGCCAAGTCTCTACCATGAAGAGTTACAGCTGAGCGCTCCTACGGGTCACTGTGTGCTGGAAACGAAGCCTGCATGTCTGCGTGTTCCCTGGTTACAGACGTGAGTTTATGGCAGGAGGGACGTGGAAGCTACAGGGAGCCAGACGACCGAGGTAACTTCTCATTTTGATGGTCACATCAAAAAGATCATTGTGATAAAATTATAAAATCCTCCCCAGGACAGACGGACGTCTGTGACACTAGATACGAATTAGCAGTACGATTTCTCACCTCTCCTGCTCCAAGAAAGAGGACGTTCTGTTCAGTAATCGGTTTACCGAGGAAGTTCTGTGCCGCCAGGAGTCCGGCGAGCGCCACGGAGGCCGTCCCTGGGGGAGAGAGAAAAAGATAAATAACACGTTTGACGGATTGAAGGAGAGTGCCGACATCAGTCTTACAACCGGGACAGTGCGAATCTTCGTCTTTAAAGCGCCTACATTGAGACTCATTGGATTGGCTAGACGCTCGCTCAACCATCTAACCCCCTCATGGACGTGTGACATGATGCGACTCACAGGAAGCCAGCAGCATGTGACGTCCAGCGAAATGCCAAGAGAGCGCAACGCTGGATTCCGGGTGAGTTTTTACATCTAAACAAGGGTAAAAACAGGAAGGGAAGTTTTAATGAGGTCAGGAAGGGTTAACGTGTAACCCCTCTGCTCCCGGTTTGACCCTTGAATAACTCTTTAGCTCTATTTTAAAAAGCACCTTGGCTTCAGGTGCCGGAGATGGAGTTTGCGGGATCTGGTTTTATTCTTTGAGGAACGCAAAAGGAATTCTCGTTTATTGCAAATGATATTTGTTTGCGTACGAGCTCCAAAACCTTTCCCTAAAGTTCCAGCACATCAGATCGGAGCTCTTTGAAGTTCTGAGACTTCAGAGGCTGCTATGTAGACTCGCAGCAGTCCCAACTGCATTACTGGGATCGACCAGCAGGTGGAGCACTCTGTCCATTAAATAATGAATACAGCCTCTTAAAAAGGGACAGCGTACCACGTACACAAACTGTAACTACCCTGTTTCCCCGAAAAGAAGACCTAGTGTGTTTTGATAACTGCTAAAATATAAGACCTACCCTAGTAGTAAGGCAACTTGAAGAGCCGCGGGATAGAATCGGTAATGCCGACGCCAGAGGAAACGAGGTGGCAGAGGAGGGAGCAGAGCTGTATAAGGCTGCGGTCACACAAGGGTTCTTGGAGCAAAAGGAATGTCCTTGAGAGTAGTGGACATCCTTCCACTCTGATGCCCGTGTGGCCACCTTGCTGAGTGCAGTCCTTGCGCTTAGCACTAAAAAGCACAATCCACCTATGGAGGATTGCGCTTTGTAGCCTTGTCTGTATCCGTCGTAGCTTTTTGACAGGCTGATATCGCGTCTGGTGGTAGCGTGCGCAATTTGTACGCATGCTACACTGTGTAGCCCTCCTGTCCAGCCTTCACAAAGCTGCATCGGACGCAGGGAAGTGTGGTCACACGGACCCACTCAGTGCACTTGTGTGACCGCAGCCTTAGCCGATGCTTCCTCTAGCGCCGGCTCCTGCCACTGGTGGAGTGATACCAGACGTACACTGCAAAAAAAAAAAAAAAAAAAAAAATATATATATATATATATATATATTATATATTTATTTAGATCTAGTGTGTTTTTGGGGGGGGGGCCAAAAAAAATATAAGACGGCCTTATTTTCGGGGAAACACTGTAGATTAACTTGTGCATTACTAACAAAACAACTTTATAAAGCACATTATAAAGCACATGCTGCTGTTTTTTTCTTTGAAGTAATTGCATGTAAAAAAAAAAAGTAAAATAAATAAAGTAAGGTTTTTATCTCTCGTTTCGATTTCGAGGAATGCTTCCCACAATACAACGTTTACCAAAATCTGTGCAAAAACTTTACTTTGCGGTTTAGTTTCTACAGTATTTAACAGTTAATGAGGTGGATGAGGGAAGGTTTCGATGCACTGGCAGCTGAATGAGAGAAGGCAGGGAGCTTAAAAGACTTTTAATCTAACCCCTGGTTGTGTCCTTTGAATACATCCCGCACAATACAATGATGGGAGTCGGTGACTGACCCATAGACTCCATTCTATGACCAAAGCCACACAGTGAGAATCAAGTGATGGAGAGATACGGGGGGAGGGGTGGGCAGGTTACAACAAAAAATATCACACAATGGATGAAAAGAGAAAGAGAAAGAGAACGAGAGACTAAAAAGGAGATTCAGGATAGAAACAGCTCATACCTTGAATGTCATCGTTAAAGGTGCAATATTTCTCTCGGTATTTCCGTAGAAATCGGAAGGCGTTGTGGTTTCCAAAATCTTCAAACTGGATAAGTGTATTTTGGCCGTACCTGTGGAATGCGAGAGGCGTCACGCCGGAAATGAAAATACCTCAGACACCGGGGCTGCTGGCAGAATGCATTAGAAATATTCTCCTCCGGCTGACTGGTCATTCAGACTTACAGAAAAGAGATTTTATCCACAAAACAGCAAAATGTTACAAGAATAAAAGACTCTGCCTGGAGCAGGTTGCGCCGATAAGTTTCCTGGCTCGTTGGATAAAACAATATTCCGGGCATATAGCCCTCACGTCGAGAAAAATGAAGATGGTCACGTCCCCTTTTTTGTGGCAAAACTGCAAAAAGACATTAATTTTACTTCCACCTTCTTTTGAAATCAACAGCAGCAAACAGAGCGGCTGTTCCGGCCAGCCGGGAGTCTTTATATGCTTAAACACAGTGATGGCAAACCTTGGCATTCCAGAGGTTTCAGAACTACATGTCCCATGATGCTTAGTTGCACTTAAGGCTGGTTGAGTATCATGGAACATGTAGTTCAGAAACATCTGGGGTGACAAGGTTTGCCATCGCTTCACACCTATGAAAAGATCAGGAGAGGCGGCTAGGAAACACAAATCACATCCGGCCAATTCCAAGTAATGGAAAAGCACGTCAGCAGAATCGGAGTTAAACTGGTAGAACGCAGTAAAATGTCATTTTTTACCCCATCAGCATCATGTTCTACATGTGGAAAATCTCCTGACTAAAAATCACCAGGAGACGCAGTGATGGGTTGAATCTGGCCTGTGTGAACTGATCAGCGAGCCATTCTGTTACTTACTGGTCCGTCACGGCCTCCATGAACTCGTCTATCAGGCTGTCATACAGCGGCGTGCGGTCACGCTTCTGATAAAGCCCCATGTAGAACGGGTCCTTCAGCAATGTCTGCTCAAAAAAATAATAAAAAGGAATGACATTAGCTGCAAAAGCTATTCAGGAGTTTGTGGGACTCTGCCCCGTCTGCATTTTACACACGCTCCGCACGTACACAGATATAAGAGCCCGATGACAAGGAAAGAGGCAACGTAACACGGACTGCTTGGCTGATAGAGACGACAGAGAGCGGGAAGTGGGGGGAGGGGGGGGGAGAGAAAAGAGCGGGAAGTGGGGGGAGGGAGAGAAAAGAGCGGGAAGTGGGGGGAGGGAGAGAAAAGAGCGGGAAGTGGGGGGGAGGGAGAGAAAAGAGCGGGAAGTGGGGGGGAGGGAGAGAAAAGAGCGGGAAGTGGGGGGAGGGAGAGAAAAGAGCGGGAAGTGGGGGGGAGAAAAGAGCGGGAAGTGGGGGGGAGAAAAGAGCGGGAGTGGGGGGGAGAAAAGAGCGGGAAGTGGGGGGGAGAAAAGAGCGGGAAGTGGGGGGGAGAAAAGAGCGGGAAGTGGGGGGGGAGAAAAGAGCGGAAGTGGGGGGGGGGAGAAAAGAGCGGAAGTGGGGGGGGAGAAAAGAGCGGAAGTGGGGGGGGAGAAAAGAGCGGAAGTGGGGGGGAGAAAAGAGCGGAAGTGGGGGGGAGAAAAGAGCGGAAGTGGGGGGGAGAAAAGAGCGGAAGTGGGGGGGGGAAGAGCGGAAGTGGGGGGGGAGAAAAGAGCGGAAGTGGGGGGGAGAAAAGAGCGGAAGTGGTGGGGGAGAAAAGAGCGGAAGTGGGGGGGGAGAAAAGAGCGGAAGTGGGGGGAGAAAAGAGCGGAAGTGGGGGGGAGAAAAGAGCGGAAGTGGGGGGGGGGGAGAAAAGAGCGGAAGTGGGGGGGGGGAGAAAAGAGCGGAAGTGGGGGGGGAGAGAAGAGAGCGGGAAGCGGGGGGCACGAAGAGGAGGGAAAGGGCACGAAGAGGGGGGAAGAGGGGGGAAAATGGATAGAAAATTCTCTCTTTGTTTTTGTAGTCAATCCTGTCTGTCAATTGGCTAAGCATAATGGGAAACGTCGTCCAAGAAATTACCAGCATCTCATAAACAGAACCATTGACGGAATCTAGTACAGAATCATTCTCAGGGTTATTTGCAATGGGGGGGTACATGGATAGGTGCAGAGGGGGGTCATTTTCGGGTTGACAGAGCCTAGCAGATCCCATCGTCGTTCTAAAAGCTTTTCCGCAGTGATGGAAGAAGTAAAAATAAACTCACCGGATTATCGGTGCCGACGTCAATGACCACAGGAAGGCATTTCTGTGGCCGGATCCCAGCGCACGCCGTGTACAGGCACAGCTTTCCCACAGGGATACCCATTCCATAAACGCCAAGGTCACCGAGACCCAAAATCCTCTCCCCATCCGTAACTACAACTGCCTGGAGAGAACGAAGAGAAGACCATCTGGATTTATAGCATTTTTTCCGTTGCAGAAAGTGTATGCACAAAATAGGGACACCGGTGCATGCGCGGCCCGCACAGCAAAGCGTACCTTTACGTCGGTTTCGGGCCAGTTGTCCAAGATGGATCGGATGTGTCCTTTATCCAATATTGAAATATAAAGGCCCCTTGGAAAGACAGAAATAAATTTGATACGTAAAATATAGGTTTTATTAGAGGGGTCAGTAACCTCGGCCTCTAGATGTTTTGGAACTACATTTCCCATGAGTCTCCACCAACCTAATCAGCGGTTGAGCACCATGGGCAATGTAGTTCCAAAACATCTTGGGGGGGGGGCCCACAAGGTTGCTGACCCGTTTTATTCCCTCCTGCCAGTGGTGATCATTGAGTTAGTGGGTCCTCAGGCAAAGCAGTATTGTGAGGCCCCTCTAGATAGAAATAAATGCAGTTTACAGGTCAAGCAAAACATATAGTCACATGGGGGAAGAATAAAATTAAATATATGATACATATGATGTTGTAAAGCGCTGCGGAATTTGTGGCGCTATATAAATAAAAGGATAATAATAAAGAAAGGATGCCGGGATGTAGTGGCCCCATCACAAGAGGAAGAGATTGACAGCAGACTGAGAAAGCATTATAAGCTACATTTCATGGGGAGCGATGCCTCTCGGCTCCGCCGGGTGAGGAGTCCATCTAGTGACCCGGGTTTGGAACACAAAGAAATGCTTTGCTTACTTGGGTCTGCGGAATATGTGTCCGTACTGCGAGCAGGCCAGGCCGACAGTGGGCGTGTAGACGATGGGCATCAGCCGCTCGATGTCATCCTGTAACACCCTATAGAAAAGCTTCTCGTTTCGCTCCTGAATGCCCATTATGTAAATGTATCTAAAAAGGACAGAATAAAATCACATTTTCATAGTCGCTTCCTGCAGGTCATTTGCTTAAAAGATACCATAAAAACAACAACAGGGGGAAAAAAAAGAAAATGCACTCTCCAACCAATTTCAAGTCCCACTATAGCAGGGTCTCTAAACCCTGCTCCTTTGGGTGTCCCAACAGGCCAGGTTTGCAGGCTATCTAAAGCACAGGTGATAGGATTTGCTGCTCAGTGTTTGCAGGATTCAGTCTGCTTTTCCCCCGAGGTGCTCTGCAAAACCTGTCCTGTTTTGACCAGGGTTGGAAAGCACTCGTCTAGAGTAGGGATGAGCATTCGGTTCGGATCAGCTCGGAGTTCGATTCGAACATCGCCCGTTTGGCTGTTCGAACTCCAAACATTTCCGCGTGTTCGCCCACAATGCACTTTTCCACTGGCCTGAAGCTTGTAATTGGCTACAACCTTGCACCAGGTGCAAGACTATGGGCAAATTTTTCCCAATCATGGGCTCACAGAGCTAAGTCCCGCAGCACACTATATAAGGCTTCCCTGCCTGCAGCCCCAGCGCATGTGTTTGCAAGAGTGAATCAGAGAGGAGAGGAGATTGGATGTATCAGTGACGTAGGAGATTTCTGGGAATTAGAATCTGTTGTAGCACTACCAGGCTATCAGGGACAGTGTGTATCACTGACTGATTGTTCTGGAAAATCTGTATATCTTTGATCAGATACCATACAATAACACAGTTTAATCAGAGTTCATCTGTCTGGCTGTTGCCAGCTATCAGGGTGTTGCAGCCTGCAGGAGAGGAAGTGAATCAGAGAGAGGGAGTAGAGGACATTGGCAGCCTTGCAGGGAAAATATCAGTAAAATCGCCGATTTATATCAGAGTTCTGAATATCTTTAATCTATATACCAGAGTTGAATCTGCGTTTTGCATATCTCCAATCTTTATACCAGAGTTGAATCAGAGTTCTGTATATCTTTAATCTATATATCACTCACCATGTCAGAAAGACCAAAAAGGACAGGCAGACGCTCCCAGACACAGATAAGAGGGCAAGCAGCCTCTGTGTCGGAAGGCAGTGCCCCTGGTCGTCGTGGACGTGGTGCATCCTCTGCAGGGGCACGCTTGTCCTTTCTAACTGGTGCTGGCCGTCTTAAGCAGCAGCAACATACAGAAGATTTGGTGGATTGGCTAACCAGGCCATCCTCATCCTCCCAGTCCTCTGCCAGCCAGGCTTGTAGTGCTTTACAGTCCACCTCTAATGCAGCCTCCATGTCCACAGCTACTCCTGCCGTAGCCTCGCCAACATACACGGAGGAGTCAGCGGAATTGTTTGACTACAATGACAGTGACATGCTGCTTGAGGATGCGCACCAAGTACAGTGCTCTGATTCAATCTCTGAGGTTGAGGAAGGGAGTATAATCAACCTAGGAGGAAGGGGGTTCCAGTGAGGACACACAAATAACTGGCACTCATGTTGCCCCAGCAGCTGCAGCATACTGCCAAGTTGGCTCCAGTGACGAGGAGATAGGGGATGACGACAATGATGATGAGGTCACTGACTCCACCTGTGTGCCTGATCGAACAGAGGAGTCAAGTGAGGAGGAGGAGGCACAACAAACACGAGGCACAATGTTCTCTATGAGCAACCGTAGCCAGTCCAAGGCATCAGAAGTCACAGCTGCTCAGGTGCAGAGCGCTGTTGTCTCAAAGCACATGTACAGGAAGTCTGCTGTCTGGGAGTTCTTTAAGAAATGTGTAGCAGACCGCACCGTTGCTATTTGTAATCTATGTCAGAAGAGGATCAAGTGTGGGAAAGACATCCCACACTTGGGTACCACGTGCATGAGGCGACATATGACTACCTGCCATACATCCCGTTGGCACAACACTTTGCATAGGTCCTCATCTGTCTCTACCCCCACTATATCCTGCCATGTCATTGCCTACAACCTCCACTGACAGGGATGATGCTACAGTAATGGGTGTACCAGGTCCTTCCTCAGAATGTGACAGCATCCCATCAACTGAAAATGTACGCAGTCAGATTACGTTGCCCCAGCTGCTGCAGTATAAGAAAAAAATATAGTCCCAACCATCCCAAAGCACAGTGTCTAAATGCCAGCATAGCAAAATTACTCGCATTATAGCTGCTGCCTTTCCAGCTGGTGGACTCTGCTTCCTTCCTTGAATTTGCCGAATGTGCTGTACCACAGTGACAGGTTCCAAAACGCCATTTCTTTTCACGCAAGGCCATTCCAGCACGTGGAAGACAATGTTATGGAGTCATTGGGAAAGGCAGTCAGCAGCAAGGTGCATGTGACTTTAGACACGTGGTCCAGCAAGCATGGACAGGGCCGTTACATTTCCTTCACGGCACACTGGGTAACTGATTGCAGCTGGGAGGAATCCAGGACAGGGCTCTGTGTTGGAGCTTGTTCATCCCCCATGCCTCCAGAAAGCTGCTTATATGAGGTCTGTCTGCTCCACCACCTCTTCCTTCTCTGTCTCTGGCAAAGTGGCAGTTAAACCGACGCGTGGCAGGGGCTACGCAATGGCTCAAGCAAAAAAAGATGCCATATTGTGCTTGTGGCTCCTGTCCCCTAAACAAACCAGCTCAACGGGCCAGAAATTCTGTCAGCTCTGCAGGGGCAGGTGCAGAGATGGTTAACACCACGCCGCCTTCAGCTGGGAATGGTCGTCTGTGATAATGGCGGCAACCTTCTCTCCGCCCTACGCCTGGGTAAATTGACTCATGTACCATGCCTAGCACAAGGCACCTAAATCTGGTGGTACAGCGTTTCCTAACCAGGTACCCAGGGCTGGAAGAGCTTCTCAAACAGCCTGATCTGTGACATGCCCACCAGGTGGAACTCGACATTGGCAATGTTGCAGCGTCGTCTGCACAAGCAGCAGAGGGCCAATGAGTACCTGTGTGAGTATGGCACAAGGACAGGTTCAGGTCACCTTGTCCCCCCCTCCCGCAGTGGCTGATGATCAAGGATGCATGCACTGTACTGTCACCATTTGAGGAGGCAACGAGGATGGTGAGCAGGGACAGTGCATACATCAGTGACACAATTCCTTTAGTGTTCCTGCTGGAGCGCACTGTGGGGAATTATAGATGTGGCACTAGAGGCAGAGCAGCGGGAGGAAGAGGAGGCCTTCCCTGGCTCTCAAGGCCCCAGTCTTTACGCAGAAAGCATTCCAGCGGGTTCTACTCAGATCAGACAGGAGGAGGATGAGGATGAGGAGGAATATTTAAGTAGTGGGCATTGAAGGTGGGGATTCCTCAAGGGAGGGTTTTGTGTGCCCAGAAACCCAAGGACTAGTACGTGGCTGGGAGGAGGAAGTGCATGATGGGGTCATCCTGATTGACCAGGAAGACTCAGAAGCTAATGCTACCTCCAACCTACGCTGCATGGGCTCCCTTATCCTGCAAAGCCTGCTAAAGGACCCCAGGATTCGTGCTATCAAGGAGAGGGATCATTACTGGTTGGCAACCCTTATAGATCCACGATACAAGGGTAAAGTTGCAGAGCTCATCCTGCCCACAGAGAGGGAGGACAAGATGAAACAACTTGAGGACGCTCTAAAGCGACACTTGTGTAACACCTTTCCAGGCACTGGTAGGTTACCAAGTGATGACACAGGTGCTTCTGAGGCTGCGGTTGATCAGAGGAAGAGCGGTGAAGGCTGGGGCCGCTTGACTGATGCCTTTTTAATTTTTCTTAGTCCACGACGCCCAGGGACGTCAAATGTAGGCACACATGGCCAGCGTCTTCACCGTATGGTGCAGGACTACCTTGGGGCAAGGGCATACCTGGATACCTTTCCAGCAGATGATCCACTGGCTTACTGGGTGTTGAGATTGGATCACTGGCCAGAACTTAGCCAATATGCTATGCAGCTACTAGGTTGCCCTTCATCCAGCGTGCTTTCTGAAAGGATGTTCAGTGCCGCTGGAGGTTTTGTCACAGACAAAAGAATGCGTCTGTCCGACTCTGTAGACTGGCAGACATTTATAAAAAAGAATCAGTCCTGGATCAGCAGCCATCAATCCCCTGATGCTGACATAACTGAATAGATCTGGGATCTCTTCTGCATTCCAAAAACCTCCACCACTGCACTCTTTCACAATACCTCAAAGGGGTTATGGTGTGAAGGCACTTGCTGCCAAAGGTAAAATATTTGGGTGCACTGCCACTGACGCCTATACCATTGTTCTGTGTGTCCTAAAACGTCTCCTCTTTTCATACAGGCTGCCGCCCCAAGCAGTTGTTTATGAATAGATTAAAGGAAAACCATTTACCGTCATTTTTTTTGTTTTTAAAAGGTTTCTATACATCCTACAAATCCGCCACTTCACGGGCAGGTTATGGGGACCTCCTAGGCACGATATTTGAAAGAATTTTTCGTTTTTAAACTCTTTTTTTTCTCTTCTTTTACTTTTTGTCCTTTTTTCCTGTCCCCCAGGGCACTACCCAGACCCCCATACACCTTTTATGGCAAATATCTAGCATATATGCCCTCTTGGAAGGCACTCTAAAAATCGAAAGTTCGGATCGTGTTCGAACTCGAACTTTTGAAATGTTCGAAGTCGAACCGAACACCGGGGCATTTGGCTCATCCCTAGTCTAGAGCATGTTACCAAACACGCTGCAACATCGCATCACCCTGGGTAGGACACATGCAGAAACCACGTCGAGAAAGGTGGGACAGAGCTGTATTTTGCCGGAAAGTAGCACCAGTGTCACCAGCATTTAAAGGGCCAGTACCACCACAAACTGCAATGACATTATTGTTTTTATTTGATATTGCTGAGATCTTACATGTGCTTTGTTTTTCTCTTGTATGTTTGAAGTGGAAATAGGCTGGAAGACGGCCGCCATTGTACACAGGCGGCCATCTTGTTCAGAATATTGGTTCACTTGTATATAACTAGACAGGTTTGTAGCTGAGACTAGAATGAGGTATACGTAGAAATTTAGGAATGTGTTTAGATTAGCAGAAAAAGCAATTAAAGCCTTATGAAAGATCTTTGCTGTTTTTAGCATGGAGAAGTAGATATTCCAAGGTCGTTGGGCCCGTGAAAAGACGAAGGAGTATAGAAGACGGGCCCCAGGCCATCTGAATAAATATAGCCGATAGGGAGGGAGGCACTCCCCGGAGAAAGACAGCACAAACAAATCACAGACTGTCAAACTAACGAGAAGTGTATCAATTTATAGTTATATGTGGAATGTTCTTTGTGTTCGAATTAATGATGGGAGGTATTAACCCACGTGGGGTGGAATAGAGTGTCATAGGGAGGTGGGCTAATGGGGATGTACCTAATTATGTATTTGGGGCATAAAGCCTCATGTCTCTGTGTAATCGGGGCTCACTCTAAGCGATTCAATCCTGTGTGAGCACTTGTGTGACGACACAATAAACTCTTGCCTTTCCTGAAGAGACTCGTGTTTGGACAATCCTTGCTTGTGTCTGGTCCGGCGCCGTTCTGAAGTGAACCTGTCTGACTCCGGCTACATTTTCTGGGGTCTCGATAGCCGGGATAACGGGCCTTTTGCCAAGACACAGGCAACGGCTGCTGAACACAGTGCGGCGCTTGACTGCAGCAGTGCCAGAATCCCGATGGTTGGGGGCGCCCGTTGAAGGTGAGCTGACATCTGCAGGCGCCAAGCAGGATTTCCTGTACAGTGGACCTCATCTCGTCCCAAACAGACCCCCCTGACCCGGGAAAACTGGGACACCAACGAGTCTGAGGAACAGCAAGCAGCGCCGGCGATAGGTAACGTGTCTTCTATGTTTTGTATGTCTAAAGGAAATACCGGTATCTAAGGGAAACGTCCGACTGCGATAGACGGATATAGAGGATGCGATGGCCACCATCCTATTGGCATATCTTTCCCGCCGCTGGTAGCGCTGACATTGCTAAGGAGCCAGAGTGGCTAGCGGGCGTCTGGATTCGGGGGAATTGAATGCCAATCAAAGGGTAGTTCTGTATGAGAGGGAGAAAGTAGCTACGTGGAGTTGCATGAGTCATTTCAGTAGTCAGTGTTTGTAAATAGAGCTTCACCACGTGGGTAAACGGGAAAGGAGGAGGATTTTTCTGTGACTGGGCTGAGAGCCTGAGTCAGTGCCTAGTGTGTACGTCGTATAGTGACAAGGGCTTATAGTGAAGCCAACGATAGCTGCAGAGATAGTGGTGCTGAGTGGGTAGATTATCCATAAAGCAGATTGGAATTGCAGACGGAGTGTAGACAAGGAACGGGGTGCACATAGCCACAAGCAGTCAAGAGTTAGAGTTCAAATTACGGGGTATAAGGAGCCACTAAGGAGGGAATACGTCCTCGGCTAATGGAAAGAGTTGAAGTGATATATGTTCTATATTATGCTGAAAGTATCTGATACGGAATGTGTTGTGAATGAATTGACTTGAGTGCTGTGAGTGAACGTGCGCCTACTCGCTCCGCGAGGAAGCAAATTCGAGAGTGGACCCTGGAACGTACGGTTTCGGCTCAGGCGACTGCAGTCGGCTACTGAAGGGGGAAGCGTATGTGGATGCGGATAAATTGTTGACTGAAGTATCAGACTGTAGATTTTAACTGTTATTGAAATAAGATAATTGTATCGCAAAAAGTATTGTTTTCAGGAGTGACAATGGTTAACGGGTCATCTAAGCCCAAGAAGGTAAAAGGAGGGTGAGATGCCCCTAGAATATATGGTGCGGAATTTCGAAGCATTATATAAAACGTATGATTATGGTGTAGAATTGACAAAAGAGAAATTAAAAGTTGAGATTGAGCGTCGTCCCTGGTGTAATAGGCCCCTCCTTTTTCTGACCGACTGTTTGCAGGAGGGAGGAGCAGGAGGGAGCAGTTTGTTTTTCTTTGCTCTCTGCAAGGTGGAAAAATAACCCTTTGTGTACTTGTGCAGAGTACTATGTTTAGCTAATTTTAGTGTGTGTTACAATAGAATATTTGTCTGAAGTCGGTTGAGTGCAAGATATATGTTTATATTTTTGTGTTGATATTTATTTAAAAGGAGTCCTGTTTTTTTTATATTATTGCATATAAATAATAATAGGTATGTAATGGTATACAATATTGCCTACTAAAATATAAAAATTTATTAACAAACTAAATTGAAATATATGAAACGGTTAGAAAAATTAATTCGAGAAATAATTAAAGTAATTTTTCTTTACTGTTTTTACAAGGTATGTTTTTTTTGATTTTTGATGGAATGATTTATTTTTATTGTTTTTTTTTCAATGTAGTATTAAGAGTCTGTTTTGGGCTATGGGAAATATTTCTGAGAATATTATATACACAATGTGTATATGTATATGCCCGAATGTCCCATCCAGCTCCTGGGGCGGGATTTTTTTGCAAATTGCAAGCCCAAATTATGTTTTTTTTTTTTTTTCCCGGGGGTCACGTTCAATTAAACCTGCCGGAGGGTGGCAGTTTTGTTCGGTTGTATAATCCAGCCAGCCCGCACAACCCCCAATCTGTGAAAATCGCAGTAGTTATGCCGAGGAAGAAGAATGGCGCACGGCATCTACTCTGTCTGCCACGCTGGATCCGCACGCACTACTCCTGGAATTCCTGAGGTGGGGGCGGAGGACAACCCGCCCAGATTAGTTGAATTAAAGTCCGGCGCAATACCGGTGGCTCTAAGACAATATTATATCCCAAAGAAAGCCAAGCAGAATATACAAATATATTGCAGAGATTTAAAGACTACGGTATATTGAAATTCTGTGTGTCACCGTGGAACACACCATTGTTCCAGCAAGACAACTTTTTTTTTTTATTTTTCAGTGGGAGGTATCTACCATGGATGCGCGCTCAGCCAGGACCTCTTGTCCTTCCACGCTACATTAACAGGTACCAAACGTACACTAGGGAGAGGAAGGAGAGAAGCAATGTGCCGCATACCCCAACTAAAGACCAGGAGACAAGTCCGTGAATTCCTGGGAGCTGCAGGCTTCTGCCGCCTGTGGATCCCCAACTTCGCAGAAATTGCCAAGCCGCTTCATCAAGCAACCAAGGAAAGAGAATTAGACCCCTTTCATTGGGAAGAAGAGCAAACAGCAGCGTTCCTGAAATTAAAGACTCTGCTGATGGAAGCTCCTGCGCTGGGTCTGCCAGATCATAGCAAGCCTTTCCAGCTGTTCGTACATGAACATAACCAAACAGCAACAGGAGTATTGGTCCAGACCTTTGGCTCGTGGCTGAGGCCTGTGGCCTACCTCTCCAAGCAACTCGACCCTGTGGTCTGCGGCCTACCCCCATGCCTGAAAGCAGTGGCTGCCACCGCAATGCTGATAGCAGAAGCAGACAAGCTGACCCTTGGACAAGTTCTTTATGTCAAGGTGCCCCATGCTGTCAAGGCTCTGCTGGATGTCAAAGGAGGTTACTGGTTTAGCAACAGCCGGATGACGAAGTACCAAGCCATGATGTGTGAAAATCCACGGGTTAATTTGGACCTCATCGCTACCTTAAACCCTGCTACTTTACTGCCTGACTGTGAAGAGGATCCAAATTATGAATGCCTCCAAGTCATGGAAGAAGTGTTCAGTAGCAGGCCAGATTTGAAAGACGTACCCCTAGACAAATACGATCTACAGCTATATGGATGATGGGAAGGAAGTCTCCGGCTATGCAGTAGTCTCAACAGAAGAAGTTATCAAAGCAAAGCCACTGCCAGGCCATACATCGGCACAACTAGCTGAAATAACAGCTTTAACCAGAGCCCTTGAAATTTCTGAAGGCAAAAGAGTAAATATCTATATAGATTCCAAATACGCCTTTATGACAGTCTATGCACATGGTGCACTCTACAAAGAAAGAGGCCTACTCACGTCTTCAGGACAATAAATTAAATATGCTGCAGAAATCACGGCCCTCCTGGAAGCAGTGTGGAAACCAAGTGCTGTCAGCATCATGCACTGTCGAGGCCACCAAAAGGCCGTGATGAAATTCAAAAGGTAACAGACGCGCGGACCAACCCGCAAAAGCAGCTGCAAAACCGCCACCACCAACAGAAGCAGAAGCTCAAGCTAAAGTACTGATCTGCAAGCAAGAGCCTCAATCTTCCATGCCAAATTACGAGTTCTATATGAATTTAAAAATAAAAAAAAAATTGACCCCACGGCGAGTTCATTGAAATAATATTGAACAAATGGCAAGATGATTATGAACTGTTAGAACTCAATTATGATTATATCCAATGGTTTTTTCCAACTCGAACACAAGGCCGAAATTTCTACTCTACTCCCTAAATCCGCAAGAGACATGTCTAATGGTTAACACCTCAGAAGTTCAGCAAAGACTGCGCAGAGTCTACAAGATGATGCTGAAATTCTTCGGCGTGAAAATAGTGGGGGAGGAGGAAGACAAAGAAATAACTGAAGTTGAACGAGCAGAAAATTGAAATTTCGCGTCACGTTTTGAAAATTTGACAATCAATTCTCACAATAATCTACGAATCACACGAATACTGCACAGTCTAGGAGAATTTATCTGGGGAAATTATGGAGAATTGGCACGATACAAACCAAAACCAGTGGTGGCTGCACTCCTACCGGCGCCACTGAGCGAATGGACATCTGTGTATTCAGAGAAAGAAAAGAAGTGGCTGACAGACGAACCCGGAGGGTATGGAGAAGATGGATGGTTCCAGATGGAGAACGGACTAATAGTCCTACCAGCAACACTGGCTCCTGAAATCGTAAGAGCACTTCACGCAAGTACCCATGGAGGAAGAGAAATGATGGAGCAACAGTTGGAGCCACATTTCTACGTACCAGGATTGTCAGCAATCTGCAAAGCAACAGCTCAGCAGTGTGTAACATGTGCCAAGAACAACCCGAGAACAGGCCCCAAAGTTCGGGAAAAGTTGAAAGAATGAACCGTACCCTAAAGACTTTGATGTCCAAACTGTGCCAAGAGACGTCACTAGGCTGGTTGGACTTGCTGCCGATAGTCCTTTTGCACATTAGGTGCAGACCACCCCCCAATTGAAGCTACGTCCATACGAACTTATGTTTGGACAGCCAACCCTCTGATTAATGGACTAAGGGGGGACCTTCGGGCATTGGGAGAAATTAAACTAAATGATCAGGTAGTAATGCTGGGTAAATCAATGCAGAAGTTAAATATTTGGGTGGGGGATAATATACCGTATTCTCTATTTTTTATTGTATGAGTATTGTCCGGGTGACTCAGTATGGGTAAAAGAGTGGAAAAATGATCCACTAGGTCCAACATGGAAAGGTTTTTATTTTGTCCTGTTATCAACCCCTATAGCAGTAAAGGTTGCCGAGGTGGTCCCGTGGATACATCACTCCAGGGTAAAAGCAGCCGCAGCCAGTCCTGAACCAATATGGAAGGTTGTTACCAACGAGACCAACCCACTGAGGCTGAAGCTGACAAAGACCACAGCCATGAGCATCTAAATGATTCTAACCCAGATAATACAGAGGATCAACAAGTGGGTGTTTTGATGGGCACAGGTCCTGACCACCCGCCAACGGGGGATACCCACAGGGTGCTTTTTAGGGGCCCGGCCCCCACCCTTGATTATCCAGAAATGTTCTTTACTTTTGAAGTTCCAGTGGGGAGGGATTGGGTTTATGTGACTGTAAAAAGAATTGCCCAAGGAATTCTGACACTCGGGGCATTTGTGGTGCTGATTTTATATTTTGCTAATTTGATTTATGGACTCTCGCGTGGAGTATGTTCTAATTGTACGGGCAATGTGGGGAAAGTGGATATTTCCCATATCTGGAATGGTACGCACCCGGTGATGGAGAACCGTACCATGTGGAGACAAAAACGAGAGGCGCTATCTGGAACCAACCCAAGAGGACACTTACTTGTGCAATTCAAATATGACTATGCTAAAAAGTCTGGGCAAACTGTATGCTGGGTGTGTAGTAGACTGCACCCAGAGACAATTTATATACCATTTGCCTCTGTTCAATGAATTTGAGTATGTTTGTATCAGGGAAAAGACAGAATCAGTCAGTCCCGGGTACCCTATAATAGGACCAGTGTATCCACCAGAATGGTGTTTTCAACTAGGACCAGATAAAGAAACAAATAACGAGAGGGGTTATGTAACTCAAGTCAGTTCAACTGGACATTATACATTTACATATTCAAAACAGGACAAAAGGCGATTTTATTTATACATACGATGCAGGCAACTCACTAGAGACCAAGAGGCGGTGATTGGGAATGTGACCAATGGGAGGCAGGGTGCAGTGGATATGATGAGACGGCTGAGACATTTTGCGATAGAGATATCAAAGGGAACACTACATTTATTGCTATTTATAGTGAAAGGAGGATACCAGGTGTGCTGTGAAAGGGTGTGTTACACATAGGTACCACAACAATAACGGGAATGTGTTATTTGGCTAAGCTGGTCCCAATCCAGAAACTAAGGGGAGAAGACACAAACACAGACACAGAACTACACCCTAGGTACCCACTGGTGTTTGAAAGACCGAAGAGAGAATTGTTTGCGAAGATGGATCGAATATGGACATGGTTGCCAGTATGGACTGGATGGGGAGGAGAGATGATGAGGAGATTGAATAGCTATGTCAATCTGATAGATGAGATTCTGAATAGGACCAGTATGGATATCCAGCTGTTGAATCTGGAAATGCGTGAGTTATGAAAGGTGCAAATGATACATGAAATGGCGCTTGAGCAGATCAGTGCGGCCTTGAATGGATTGTGTGAAATGACAATGCACTATGAATGTTGCACCTTCATCAGAAACACTACACACGAAGTCCCAGACTATTACCAGGTAATTCAAGATCATCAGGAGAAGGTAGCACAGTTGCAGGGCACAGCCAGGAGGATTGCTGCCGAAGGCTGGAATCCGCTCCGGGGTTTGGGGCAATGGGAGAATGGTTTGGTTCCATCTTGAGATTCATCTCAAAGATTGGATCCATGATACTCATGATAGTGGTGATCTTGATCATAGGGATACTGATATACCGCATAGGGCTATGCATATGGCCACTGTGCAAGTCAGCACTGATAATTCCACAGGGTATGTTCCCAGTGAAAGAAACCCCCCCTTTTTTCAGTAGTTTCAGAATAGTGGAGTGTAATGGCTACAAGTGCCAGGAAAAAGATACTGACACTTGAGCCAAGGGGAGAATGAAGTGGAAATAGGCTGGAAGACGGCCGCCATTGTACACAGGCGGCCATCTTGTTCAGAATATTGGTTCACTTGTATATAACTAGACAGGTTTGTAGCTGAGACTAGAATGAGGTATACGTAGAAATTTAGGAATGTGTTTAGATTAGCAGAAAAAGCAATTAAAGCCTTATGAAAGATCTTTGCTGTTTTTAGCATGGAGAAGTAGATATTCCAAGGTCGTTGGGCCCGTGAAAAGACGAAGGAGTATAGAAGACCGGGCCCCAGGCCATCTGAATAAATATAGCCGATAGGGAGGGAGGCACTCCCCGGAGAAAGACAGCACAAACAAATCACAGACTGTCAAACTAACGAGAAGTGTATCAATTTATAGTTATATGTGGAATGTTCTTTGTGTTTCGAATAATAATGATGGGAGGTATTAACCCACGTGGGGTGGAATAGAGTGTCATAGGGAGGTGGGCTAATGGGGATGTACCTAATTATGTATTTGGGGCATAAAGCCTCATGTCTCTGTGTAATCGGGGCTCACTCTAAGCGATTCAATCCTGTGTGAGCACTTGTGTGACGACACAATAAACTCTTGCCTTTCCTGAAGAGACTCTCGTGTTTGGACAATCCTTGCTTGTGTCTGGTCCGGCGCCGTTCTGAAAGTGAACCTGTCTGACTCCGGCTACATGTTTAGTAAGGAAAACATTTTCCTCTGTATGTGTCACTGGGTGCATCCATTGTGTGATATTTTCCTCTATATGTGGAGGGCAATTTTATACCTTCGCCTTCATTTATTTGCCGAAAAGAAAACAACACAAGGTGTTACGCTCTTTGCTGCGTACTCTAGCTGAATTTCAAGAAGGCATCGTACTAATTGCAGGAGACATTAACCTCCCATTGCATTCACGCCTAGACACATCACAGGCATTACGAGCGTTCCACATTCCGTGTTACGACAAAACACATTCGGCACTCGACTCTAAGCTTTTTTTTTTTTAGGTGGTCATGATGCCCTGAGTAAGCGCGCTTCTCACGTAAACCATTAGCCAAGTTACAGAGTTAGGAGGACGGGAGCGGAAGAGGAGGGAGGATATATATATATATATATATAAAAAAACGCCGTTGGAAATAAGTGGTTTTTAGGGTAAGTATTACAGTAAAAAACACACACAATAACTAGGTAGAGAATGGGTATTTTTTTAAGTAAGAAAAAAAAGGGGGGGGGATTTTTAGCCTAGAGTGTTCCTTTGGCGATCCCATGATTAGACAGTGTACCCTCCAGACTCTCCAGCACTACTTTGTGGAAAACTCCACCCCCGACACCTCCCCTCAAATCATATGGGAAGCGCATAAAGGCAGTGATCCGAGGTTACCTGATGCAGCAGGGCTCTATTAAAAACAACACACCCTTCAAAGAGACACGCTTATCCAACGCATTCACGCACTGGAGAGGTCCCACAAGCTCTATGTGGACGACAGTCTACGCGGAGCTTCGCGCTCTGAACTAAAAACACACTCTCTGGCTAGGGTCAGATGAGCGCATTTTGTATGGACTGCGCGTCCGTGCAGTACGGACGTACTTACTGACTGACAACAAGGTAGAGGCCACACGTTCCGTTTTTTTCACTGACGTATTTTATGACGGATGTAGGAGGGAAAATAAATTACAATGAAAAAACATTCTGTCCGTCAAAAATGCTGGACGTATAGATGCAGTCCGTCTGACCACGCTCCATCACTCACAACACACAAAGCTATGCGGACGTTGCGTACTCCGCACCACCGTTCTAGCAGTATTACGTACTTGCCTAACCTGCGTCCGTTTGCCGCGTCCGTCAGCCTCCGCACTTCAGTGCGGATGTACTTCGTGTGTGGGGCTCCATTTTACACAATTGTATGCTATCACGGGACATACTTATGTGCGGCAACACGGATGTAAACACTGCGTTCGTCTGACCCCAGCCTTAAACAAAGCTGCCCACAAAGTCTTCCTTACTACCCGCCGCGTTTTTCACGAGCATGGCAATAGATGTGGACGGCTACTGGCGCGCGCACTTAGAGCCCACAGAGAGAAACTATACATTTACAGATTACGCACTCCACAGGGCGCACACGTCACGCTGCCGCAAGACATGCTCTCCCTTTTCCATGACCACGGCACAGACCTGTACAACCTCCCTACGGACCAACAACCATCCTCTGCTGCTAACATGCGCAAATTTGCGGAAACACACACACTAAGCTGACCCCACTCATGCGGGAAGCACTAGACTCCCCTTTAACAGATGAAGAATTCCACACAGCAATTAAATTGACCCCTACTGGTAAGACACCGGGCCCAGACAGCCTACCCTTCGATATTACAAAACATTCCTACCCACCCTGACCCCAGCGTGGTTACAAGCCTTTAACACGCTCACACAGCGTTCCCATACCCTAACCCCTCAATCACTCTCTGCCACCATCACATTGATCCCCAAAACCAACAAAGACCACAATTTATGCGCCAACTACCGCCCCATATCACTCCTGAACCAAGACCTAAAACTATTTGCTAAAGCCCTTGCTTTACGGATGGTCTGCTACATTCCAAGATTGGTACACCCGGACCAGACAGGATTTATACCTGGGAGAGGCCAGGGACAACAGTCAGAACATTTAATCTCATACATGTTGCCGCCGAATCTCGTTCTGTCCCCTCCCTTTTACAGTCGACTGATGCCGAGAAGGCGTTCGACAGAGTCAGTTGGCCCTGTTTTGCACCCTTCAGCAGATGGGATTCGGCTCCAACATACTAGCATGGATTGGCTCCCTTTATGCTGACCCCATGGCGCGTATTAATTTGAACAGCACTCTCAACCCACCTTTCCACATCCGCAACGGCACCAGACAGGGCTGCCCCCTTTCACCTTTACTTTTTGCGCTTACGCTCGAACCCCTATTGGACCCTTCGATCCACGGCTTCGAGGTAGCAGGTCACCGACATAAAGTGGCAGCATATGCCGACGACCTGCTATTCTTTATACGCCAACCATTAACCCCTTAAGGGCCGCTGACGTACCCTGTACGTCTTGTCCTCGGGTCTCCCTTAGACCCGCGGACGTACAGGGTACGTCAGCGGCGCCTAATCCCCCTCCCGCCCGATACTCACCTCCCTCGCCGGATCCCACGGCGATCTGGCAGGGAGGAAGCCTGCCCATGTGATTTACATGGGCAGGCGAGGCTGATGACGTCGCCACGCTGCGTGGTGACGTCATCAGCAGGCGTCCCCATGGATTTCAGTGGAGGGGAGGGGGGTGGGTCCTTCGGAGCCCTCTATCTCCCCAACCATTGAAGCTAGGGAGATGCCGTTTGCACCGCTGGAGAGGGGAGAGCCTCCCCTTTCCAGCGGTTTATGGCATTAACCGTTTCGCCTCCGGATCACGTTGCGGCGCCAATTGGCGCCAAAACGCGATTCAAACCTGGAGGGGGGCTGACATCTTGGATGTCAGCCAAGCCTCCAGGTCCCCCCCACCCACTGACAACCTCATCATATGTGCGAGGATGTCAGTGGGCCAGTTAACCCTCTAGCTGCCATGTAGAGATAAGGGGATCCTAAGGATCCCTTTATCTCCTGATCCATGGCAGCTAGATGGTCATATTTGCCATCATTTGAAAGGCCTGATTATGGCCTTTCAAATGATACCAAACATGACCAGGTTTGCTTTTAAAAAAAATTAAAAAAAAAAAAAATTAATAAAATAAAAAAATGTTTTTTTTAAAAGTTTTTTTGTCTGGGGGGAGTTTAATTAAATAGGACCTAGGCTGTCATCTAAAAATAATTAGCACAAAATGGTCAGAATGAGCGCAGCGCACATAGGTGAACGGTCTCAGCATTGAAGGGGTTAAGAAGCAAACGCATGTAAAAAATTGGGTATTTCTAGTCTCGGGACAATATTTTGAACCTATTTAGCCGGGGTCGTTTTGGGTGGTTGTAGATTTTGGGGATTAAATTACAAAAAAGTGTGTTTTTACCATTTTTTTATCATATTTCAGATTTTTTTATAGTAAATTATAGGATATGATGGAAATAATTGTATTTCTAGAAAGTCCATTTAATGGCGGGAAAAAGGGTGTATAATATGTGTGGGTTGAATAAACGAGTAAGAGGAAAATTTGACCTAAACACTAACAGCGCAGAAACGTAAAAACAGCAGCGGTCACTAAAAGACGGATTTGTGTAAAACCGCCCGGTCACTAAGGGGTTAATCTCCCTCCCCGCCCTCACTTCTCTACTACAAGACTTTGGCACCATTAGCAACTATAGGATTAACATGGCGAAATCGGAAATAATGGGACTCACCATCCCCTCCCCTCTTCGCGCCCAACTGCAAACCTCATTCCCCTTTCAATGGTGCAAGTCATCTCTTAAATATCTGGGCATTTCCCTCACTACAGACACATCTGATCTCTGTTTGGCAAACTATCTCCCACTACTACACATCATTACGGCAGACCTCGCCAGATGGGCATTGCCCCATGTCACGTGGTTCGGGCGCATTAACGTTCCTAAAATGAATATACTCACTCGACTACTGTACCCGTTTCAGACTCTGCCAATAGCCGTACCCAATTTATTTTTTCGATCCCTACAATCTAAGTTCACCTCCTTTGTTTGGAATAAATCGCCAACCACGGCTACATTTTGCGCTCCTGACCGCAGCAAAATCCGCAGGCGACCTAGCACTGCCTCAGCGCGCCGCTATTATCAGGCTGCGCATTCTTGAATGGACGTCAGGTCCTGATCACAAATTGTGGATCTCCCTGGAACGGACACTAGCAGACAGCCCACTGGCCTCTCTCCCCTGTTTATCCGATACAAACACTCCCTACCGAGTCGCACCTCACCCCACTATTTCAGCTACTCTACGTACCTGGAAGTCACTCCAAAACACCACACTCATTGCCCCATGGCCATCGCCTCTCTTACCGCTTTGCTATCTGCCTGCATTCTCCCGGAGACTAATCCAACCTGACCAAGCACACACCCCACAACCAGCCTTATTAATGGTAATACCTTTAAGTCCCCTGAGGACATCCCACTACCACAATCATTCCTGACCATCTTCCACCTTCATCGACTCAAGTCCTACATACACTCTCTAGCCCCTCTGCCTCAGTTCACCCGTCCTTTCACTCAATTTGAAACTTTGGCCCAAAGACCGTACCCAATATCTCACGGCATCTCTGTCCTCTATGGCTTGTTACAAAACCTCTCAAACCCTACCGCGCCAAATGGGAAGAGGACCTACAAATGTCCTTTACTGACGAAGAGTGGAATCAAAATCTCTCTCCTCACCACCTCCTGCTCTACTGCCACCAAAACCCAAGAAACAGCCTACAAGCTCTTATCCAGGTGGTATCGCCCCCCTAAGACACTGACGATCTACGATCCTAAAAGTAATGGCTCATGCTGGAAATGCAAATCGCCACAAGCTGACTTATTACACTTGTGGTGGTCTTGCCCCCAACTCCAGCCATACTGGCGCACTGTCCATAACACCATTTGTAAAGTCTCATCATCATCTCCACCAGACTTCACACCAGCAGCTATGTTACTGCTGCATACCCCTGTAGAGCCTTCAGATTACAAACGCTCGCTCGACATACGGCTTTTAAACGCAGCAAAGACAGTGTTGCCCAGACACTGGAAAACCCCTAACGTACATCATAATAATAATATTCTTTATTTATAAAGCGCCAGCATATTCCGCAGCGCTGTACAATAAGCACAGTACAGACAGGGTTACAATACATTGAACAACATTTGACAAACAGTACAGGAGGAGATGAGGGCCCTATTCCCGTAGGAACTCACAATCTGGGAGGGTTGGGGTTGGAAACAGGAGGAGAGGACTGCAAGGTGAGAGTGATTGATGGTTGCGTCAGTGAGTTGGGTGCAATACAGGAATGGCGTCAAGAAGTGCATAACACTAGAGATATCGAAGAACTAATACATAGTGCCTCAGGCACAAGTGCAGTCCACCTACGCAGATTGTTTTACTGGTCGGAGGCCCGTCCTCGCACATAAATTGTCAAACCACCCACAGTTGATACTTGTTTACCATAGGTTTGCCCATCTTACCATACCACCCATTCTTCCCCATTGTTTGTTTAAATATGTTATCCCTATTCAATCCCACCTTGTCATTCCCTTGAGGACTTAAATTTTTATTTTAGATATGTGTATACTGAACATATTGTATATTTGGTCTGAAGCCATATCTGTGCTTATTACTATGTTCGCTACGGTTATTGCTCTACTTTTATGCACAAGTACTGACATTGGATATTTTGTACTAGAATCTGCTACTACACTGTCTGTTTTGTAAACACTCTATAAAACAATAAAAATTTTGTTACAATAAAAATACACACACGTGACGCCCCTAGGCCGGCGACATGGAAGAGAGTCACGGCGATACTAGAGGATGCGCGCCTAATGGATGAGCTTACGGCGAGGGTGTGCAAGTCGAACCCCGCTTACTTGAAAGTGTATGTGGGGGGGGGGGGGCTGATGTTTTTGTCTGATAAATGGTGTCGGCTGAGCAGGATCCTTTTTTCTTTCACTCCCTCCCATCCCCCCTTTTTTTGTTTCTCTCTCCTCTTACGTGTCCTCTCTACTGATCCTCCCCCTCTGGTTCGGTTCTCCTTCGATCCCTCTAGATTGTAAGCTCCTATGAGCAGGGTCCTCTACACCTCCTGTTTCCGTCATATGTCCGTTTATCTTGTTCCCTTCGGTTATTGTAAAGCGCTGCGGAAACTGTTGGCGCCATATAAATGATGACAAATAATAATAATATTAGGCTGTAAAGGTAAAACTGGGACACGGCTCACGTTTGCCATGACTTGTTATTTACTGTACGGAGAACCCCTTGGACGGCTCTTCTTTTGACTGTTCTTATTTTGGGTCGAGGCCGAAATGTTGGGGTGTCTGCGAGCACGCCCCATGTAATGTCAACTGTGTCTGGTAAATAAACACTTAACCCATGTGACACTAGTGCACCTTTATGGCAAGCGGTGTGTGGTGTGTGTGTGTTCGTGACAACTTCTGAGCTTTTTGTTGCTGCGATGGCTTTTATTTTCCTCCTGTTGTGATTTCATCTTTTACACGGAGACGCTCAGGTGAAGGAGCGACCCCCTCCAGCTCAGGTGAAGGAGCGACCCCCTCCAGCTCAGGTGAAGGGAGCGACCCCCTCCAGCTCAGGTGAAGGGAGCGACCCCCTCCAGCTCAGGTGAAGGGAGCGACCCCCTCCAGCTCAGGTGAAGGGAGCGACCCCCTCCAGCTCAGGTGAAGGGAGCGACCCCTCCAGCTCAGGTGAAGGGAGCTACCCCCTCCAGCTCAGGTGAAGGGAGCTACCCCCTCCAGCTCAGGTGAAGGGAGCGACCCCTCCAGCTCAGGTGAAGGGAGCGACCCCCTCCAGCGCAGGTGAAGGGAGCGACCCCCTCCAGCTCAGGTGAAGGGAGCGACCCCCTCCAGCTCAGGTGAAGGGAGCGACCCCCTCCAGCTCAGGTGAAGGGAGCGACCCCCTCCAGCTCAGGTGAAGGGAGCGACCCCTCCAGCTCAGGTGAAGGGAGCGACCCCCTCCAGCTCAGGTGAAGGGAGCGACCCCCTCCAGCTCAGGTGAAGGGAGCGACCCCCTCCAGCTCAGGTGAAGGGAGCGACCCCCTCCAGCTCAGGTGAAGGGAGCGACCCCCTCCAGCTCAGGTGAAGGGAGCGACCCCCTCCAGCTCAGGTGAAGGAGCGACCCCCTCCAGCTCAGGTGAAGGGAGCAACCCCCTCCAGCTCAGGTGAAGGGAGCAACCCCCTCCAGCTCAGGTGAAGGGAGCAACCCCCTCCAGCTCAGGTGAAGGGAGCAACCCCCTCCAGCTCAGGTGAAGGGAGCAACCCCCTCCAGCTCAGGTGAAGGGAGCAACCCCCTCCAGCTCAGGTGAAGGGAGCAACCCCCTCCAGCTCAGGTGAAGGAGCAACCCCCTCCAGCTCAGGTGAAGGGAGCGACCCCTCCAGCTCAGGTGAAGCGAGCGACCCCTCCAGCAGAGGCGTCAGCGAGAGAACGTGCTCACGTTTCATCTCATAATATGGGTCAGAGGGAACTTGCAACAGATGGTGATGATCAACAGCATGTAACATTTCATTCATCAAGGCCTGTGTCAGACGAACGCAGTGATCACGTCCGTGTCGCCGCACAGTTTAACGTCCGTCGTAGCATAGATCATGATCAATAGAGACCCACACACGAAGTACGTGCGCACGCGAACTGTGCACACACAACGCACGTGGCAAACTGACAACAAGTTAGGCAAGAACGTAAAACCGCTAGAGACGGACGCGCAGAGTGCACCACGTCCGCGTAGCGTTCTGTGTGAGTGAGATGTCAGACACAGCGCATTTGCGACGTCCAGCACCATGACGCAGAAAATGCCTTTTTCATATTAAATTTCCCATCGTTCCCTTTTTTTTCTACGTCCGTCAAAAAAAAAAAAAAGAAGACGGTGTAGTGACTACAGTATCTTCCGTCAGTACGTCTGTCCGATAAGCGCGCTCAGACTGCGTTCGTCTGACATTAGCCTAAATAGAGAGGCGAGAAGAGTGTTACACAGCGCAGCCTGTGACGGCAACAACCATCCAAATTCAACCACCGCAAGGTATACGTATATACACACAGAAAAAAAAGGAAAAGAAAGATCTATCGCCAACGTTTCAGCCCCTCGAGGCATATATATATATATATATAATTTTATGCAGATCGACATTCTGGCCATGTTAACTGTTTAAGCTTTTTTATTCTTGAGTGTGACCATTCTAGGGTTTATTATTATTATTATTCAGGTGTTGCCCAGCAGCAAGGCTCGCTTTCCTGTTTTTGTCTATTTTGTGACAGTTAGAGACACACACACACACGATACACACACACGATACACACTTTTCTAAGGGGTCCTCCATCTTGCTCAGGTTCTTGTGAAATCGGGCGGCTTGGATGTCCTGCGTCTCGATTTTGGAAGGTAAAAGGCCCTGAAGTCCAAGGATTTGTCTTTCTTGCAGAGTGAAGGCCATTCCCTGAACACAATGAAATAAATCATGAAGGGGGAGCAGGTTCTGTAGCGATGTACAATGTATAGAACAAAACTATCCAAATTTAATCAGTAAGTCAGACACACCCTGAACAATGCGAGAAGAGGGCCCTGCTCAAGAGCTTACAATCTAAAAGGAGAGGGGTGACACGCAGAGGTGAAGGTGAATAGCAGAGTATGAGATGTAAGTAACGGGGTGCATGGGGGAAAGAAAAAAGAAAAGGAAAAAAAAAAAAAAAAGATAGATATTTGCACATCCAAGCAATTCAGAGAGCTGCTTCACATTCCACCATATGCAGCAAGGAACTCTGGGTAAGACATGCAAAATGAAGTTTGCAATTTCTCATTTTTTGGCATCCTGGGTCTGTTTTAACACAGAACCTGCTCGCCAGTGTCACCCCATACTAGATGAATAGAGGGTTCTGTGTTAGAAATTGCAAACGTCATTTGCATGTCTTACCCAGAGTTCCTTGCTGCATATGGGGAATGTAACACATGAGCTCTGTGAAGCCGTTCTCTGAATTGCTGGGATGTGTAAATGACTTCTGATAGATATCTATTATTCCAACAGATGGCCGCACTCAAATCAAAAAAATGAAATAAAATTTATTAAAGCCTATTTAACTTGCTTTTTAAATTTTGTTATTTCATTTGATAAAGTGCGGCCAGGTTTTATTCTCTATATTGCATACAGGTCTAGCACCTCTCCTTCTGCTGCTGGACTTGTGGAAAATAGATACTATATATATGTATCAATGTTCTTGAACCCAGGACATGCTTGAAAACGAGAGAAATCTCAATGTATCCTTCCTGGTAAAATCCTTTATAAATAAATAATATATAATTTTTTTAAATTTACAAATTTATGAAATATACATTTAGGTTTTTATTTTTTAGGATTGTCGTATATAACAGCGATAAATTTTTTTTATGTATATTTCAGAGACTTGTGAATTATACGTTTTTCTATACAATTTTTTTTTTTTTTTTAAATTCTAACAAAAACATTTATTACAGCTTTCCAGCCAATCGGATTACAGTTGGGGGGGGGGGGGGGGTGTTCAGTTTTAATGAAAAAATAAATCTTCAGTGCCCAGAAGATGGCGCCGCCACAAAAACCAGGCTACATGAGGCATTTCTTGGGCGTTTCACCAGATAACAGAACAAATATAGTGATTTGCAGGCAGGCGGCCAGCGAGATAAAACATGGAACAACTAGGGAGGAGGAACACTTCCCAGATACAGCCGATGCGGGCCCTTTACAGCCGATGCGGGCCCTTTACAGCCGATGCGGGCCCTTTACAGCCGATGCGGGCCCTTTACAGGCGGCACTTCAATACACACAGGGTTTGGAAACGCAGAAACTCTAGAAGTGACCTATAAATGCTTTATTATTCCTGGTTTAGGTGCGTCGTGTCGCACGGCGAATCTCGCTCACCTTGTTAGTCCGCGGGTTTAACATCAGAGCTTTGCCTTTTTCTTTGGTGTGCACGGCGCGACACGGCGGCAGGACGCGGCTCGCGAGGACCCTCAGCCGGGACAACATCTTCATAGAGAACCTGCGACGTCATAAAAACGATATATAAAACGTGAGGCAGAGCAGTGAGAATACAGACATCCTGCCAGCACGGTGCGCTTACACGATGCACATCCTCACCACAATAAGCATATCGCACACAAAGGCACGCGGGGTGTACAGGCTGAGGGCCCCTTTGTTTCGGGGATTTTGGAACAGTTACCTATGAGATTTTGGGGAGGGGGGGGGACCCAAGTCCTAATATGTCATTCATTCTCACGCGCAGCCCCCACGCTCTGGAACGCTCTCCCTCGTACTGTCAGACTTTCCCCTAACTTCTCTTCCTTCAAACGCTCCCTTAAAACATTCCTATTTAGGGAAGCCTACCACCCAACTCACTGACGCAATCATCAATCACTCTCACCTTACAGTCCTCTCCTCCTGTTTCCAACCCCAACCCTCCTAGATTGTGAGTTCCTACGGAATAGGGCCCTCATCTCCTCCTGTACTGTTTGTCAAATGTTGTTCAATGTATTGTAACCCTGTCTATACTGTGCTTATTGTACAGCGCTGCGGAATATGCTGGCGCTTTATAAATAAAGAATAATAAATATTATCATCATCATATTCATTTATTAGGGTTGCAGGTCGGCCATGTTTTCCTGGATACACCGGCTGGGTGGAGTAGAGGTAACATCACTGCTCTGCATGGAGAGAGCCTGTGGAGACATGGGTTCGATCCCAGCAAGAGCACATGTCCAGTAAGTGTCCTTGGGCAAGACACCTAACGGTACATACTCGCCACCCAGGACATACTTGAAAACAAGAGAAATCTCAATGTATCCCTCCAAAAAAATAAAAAATAAATACATACCATAGTTTTCGCTCCATAAGACGCACTTTTTCCCCCCCCGAAAAAAATGGGGGGGAAAGTGTGTGCGTCTTATGGAGCGAATACTGCAGGTTGCAGTGTTCGCTCCCTGCGAGCGTCCGAAGCTATGGAGCTTCAGTGCTCGTCTGGGAGAACCACGTCACCAGCCGAGTTCTCACAAGATCGCGGCTGGTCACATGCTCCCCCAGGCGAGTGCCCAAGCTCCATGCCGGACGCTCAGAGGGAGCCAAAAACGCGGCGGCGGCAGGAGGTGAGTTGGGGCCTGGTGGCAGCATGTCCACGAGAGGAGCTGGGGCAGCATGTCCACGAGAGGAGCTGGGGCAGCATGTCCACGAGAGGAGCTGAGGCAGCATGTCCACGAGAGGAGCCGGGGCAGCATGTCCACGAGAGGAGCTGAGGCAGCATGTCCACGAGAGGAGCTGAGGCAGCATGTCCACGAGAGGAGCTGAGGCAGCATGTCCACGAGAGGAGCTGAGGCAGCATGTCCACGAGAGGAGCTGAGGCAGCATGTTTTGCAAATATATATATATATATCTTTAAAAAAGTATTTTTGTGGCGGAGTAAGAAAATAAAGGGTTGACCTTTTTTATCAAGGATAAAGGTTCCTGCGGCAGACGAAACGTTGGTCTATCATTAAAAGAACTTATATTTCTTTCATTAACCCTTTGTCGGTGGTTCGAATTTTATTAGAGCTATATAATACAATATACAAGATCTCACGGCTCAGCTCCGGATCGATTCCAAGAGAACGAGGAAAGTGTCACGGGATGAAGAGGAATTCACTGGCAGCGACAGAGAAACATTGTTTACAGATTAGAGGAGCCGTCACCTCAGGGTGAACGTCCTGTAGTAACCTGTGCCTAATCGGTGGCATGCATACGGGCAGCGTGCAACCAGTGGGTATGAGAGGCACCTGAGGATGATGACACCCCCCTCCCCGGTAGTCTGTTAACAATGGCTCTCAGCCAGCTTGACGATGATGATGCATCATGGGAAATGTAATAATGTAATGTCAGAACCTCTACGGTGGCAATGTCGCTGCTGAATCTGGGGTTTTATTTAGTGGAGGGGGGGGGGGGCGCTATGTTGAGGCGATGCCCTGACAAGAAGTAGCTTTAAAACACATTTTGCAACATTAGACGGTTACTCTATTAAACCCCCTCCCCCCCTTTTTCTCCCTCACCGCGCGCATCTCCTGCCCTTCAGCCCGGTGACTTCATGCGCAGATCTTATCCATCGGCTGCCACTGTGAGACCGCTGGCCACCACGGACAGTCGCAGAGAGGACTATGTCGGCATCTCTGGAGGTACATTCACTGACGTTTCCAACAAAAACCATCAGCACGCTGAGAATACCACAGATTACACTTTTTATGAGAAAATAACGGCGGTACCGTTGCCCGCAGGAGCGTCGCCTGCCGGTGTTGAATTTTGCTCATCTGGTTTGCCAAATACACCGTAGTTGTTACAACGGTAATATTTTACTGCCAATTGCACCAATGAGGAACAGCGACGCTTTGAGGGGTCCCCCTGTACCGACAGACACACCTTACATTGCAGCCTGGTTTTTGAGGTTCTTCACTGGTGCATGTATCCAGCTCTGGTTTAAGTGTCTATTCACAAAGCACCAAAACCGCGTGCAATTTTGATGCTTTGCATAATCAACCCGTTTCAGCCCCCTTTCTACGATTCCATTTTGCCAAAAAGAGGGCGAATTCACTAGAGAATGGTCACCGTATTTAGCCGAAAACGCTGAACTGGCATCAGCGAATTCCACCGAACTGAAAAGAAAAAAGTAGTCTCCTATTCTTCTAATAGAATAAAATCAGTAAAAAGGTGTCTAGAAAGTAAAAAAAGGGTTTCTGCAAAAAACGTAAATAAAAAAGGTCTTTCAAAAAAAAATAAATAAAATAATAAAAAAAAAAAGATTTTTTTTTACATTAAATCCGATGGGATTCGCCTGCTTAAAAAACCTGTCAAATTGAACCACAGAAAACCAGGGAATTGCACGGTTCTGTGGATGGAAGATGCTATAGTCTGCTACGGGACAATTTCAGTGCTGGCGATTTGCACCGTATTTGGCAAATTGACAGTTTAGGCTAGGGTCAGACGAACGCATTTTTCACGTTGTCCGTGAAAAAGTGCGTTCGAACGAACGGTCGTATTTTTTCACGGAATACGCGATAGCGGTCATACGATGCGCCTTGTCGTCCGTGATTTTGTACGGATCATCAATAAAACCCTTTTTGCATCTGGACGTTATGTTGGCCGGACATTAGCAGCGTCTGACGTCTCCCAATCACGCCGCTATGCGGCCGCAGCGCACTCTGTACGTCCGTACTAGCGGTTTGACGTTCTAGAAAAAATGCGTTCGTTTGCCACTTGCGTTGCGCGGACGAACTTTCGTGCGGCCGTTCGTCGTATGTTCCCCGGCATTGGATGTCATTTGCTGCTAGCACGGCCGTGATTTCGTGCGGCTAAACGCACGTTAAAAATGCTTTCGTCTGACCTTAGCCTTAGTGAATAGACGAATTGACCCGAATGGTGGAATTCACTGTTCGGTGCAATTCGGGGCCAATGAGGAGGTTCTTCATCCTGCATTAACGTGTCGTGTCGCTTGCTGTCCTCTACAAAGACCTGCTCTGCCTCTTGTTACGCTTCAAAAGGGTATATATACAGCTTAAAGCACTCAGCGGCGGCCGGGTATCTTCTGGACAGGGAAGGAAGGATTTGGGGGGGGGGGGGGAGGAGGAGGATGCTCCTCTGTGGATTGTTTCACAATTTTAAGTTGTAGAGTCTAGGGCCTTCAAACTCCAGCCAGCCACCCCCCCCAGATGTTTCTAAACTACAACACCCATGATTCCCTGGCCATCTATTATTATTCTTTATTTATAAAGCGCCAGCATATTCCGCAGCGCTGTACAATAGGCACAGTATAGACAGGGTTACAATACATTGAACAACATTTGACAAACAGTACAGGAGGAGATGAGGGCCCTATTCCCGTAGGAACTCACAATCTGGAGGGTTGGGGTTGGAAACAGGAGGAGAGGACTGCAAGGTGAGAGTGATTGATGGTTGCGTCAGTGAGTTGGGTGGTAGGCTTCCCTAAATAGGAACGTTTTAAGGGAGCGTTTGAAGGAAGAGAAATTAGGGGAAAGTCTGACAGTACGAGGGAGAGCGTTCCAGAGAGTGGGGGCTGCGCGTGTGAAGTCCTGCAGTCTATCATGGGAAGAGGTGATGCGGGGAGAAGCTAGGCGCAGGTCACTGTTTGACCTTAGGGAGCGGGCTGGGGTGTATTTGGTGATTAGTGAGGACAGGTAGTGGGGCGCTGAGTTAGTGAGGGTTTTGTAGGTAAGGATAAGGATTTTGAACTTAATTCTGCAGTGGATGGGGAGCCAGTGAAGGGACTCGCAGAGGGGAGCGGCAGAGACAGAGCGGCGGGTGAGGTGAATTAGCCTGGCGGAGGCGTTCAGGATGGATTGTAGGGGGAGAGGCGGGACAGAGGGAGGCCAGATAAGAGATTATTGCAATAGTCGAGTCGGGAGATTACCAGGGCGTGTATGAGTTGTTTTGTGGTGACAGCGGTAAGAAATGAGCGAATTCTGGAAATATTACGCAGTTGGTATCGGCAGGAGGAGGAAAGAGACTTGATGTGGGGGGATGAAGGAAAGAGCAGAGTCAAGTGTAACTCCAAGACAGCGAACTTGGTTTGATGGGGAGATGGTGATTACCCTCCACCGTGATAGAGAAGTCAGGAGGTGGGGAGGCATTGAGGGAGGAATAAGTAGGAGTTCAGTCTTTGACATGTTGATCTTTAGGTGGTGGGAGGCCATCCAGGAGGAGATGCCAGATAAACAGTCACTGACTTTTGAAAGGACAGGGGGAGAGAGATCAGGGGTAGAGAGGTAGATCTGAGTGTCATCAGCGTAGAGGTGGTAATTAAAGCCAAAGCTTAATGATTGCATCGAAAGAATTCTGGGAATTGTAGGCATCAACATCTGGGGGGGGGGGGTGAGCTTTAGAGCGCTGTTTAAAGCTAATGTCAGACAAACGCAGTCTGAGCGCACTCTGCGTGCATAACGGACGGACGTACTGACAGAAGATACTGTAGACACGGTTTCCTACGAAAAAAAAACAAAACAGGAAGTAAAATTAAAAGACAGGGTCAGCCAGACCAAAAAAAACTTCTGTGCGTCAACGTGATGGACGTCGCAAATGCACTGCGTCTGATGTCGCGTCATCTCGCACACAGGCCACTACGTGGACACGGCGCACTCTGAGCGTCTGCTGTAGCGCTTTTACATTGAGGCCTAAATGGCGTCCGTTACCACCTGTGTTGTGCGTGCGCAGTTCGGTGCGCACGTACTTAGTTTGTTGGTCTCTATTGATCACAAATCAATGCTACGACGGACGATAAACTGCGCGGCGACACGGACGCAATGATTACGCCGGCCTTAGACACTCTGACGGTCCTGATGAAGGAAGTTAAGTCTCAGAGACTCCTGTGGGCCCCCGTTCATAAAACCCACGTCTGCTTCCACTTCCCCTCGCTTCCTTTGCGGACACGTGTCGAGTTGTGCAATAGGTTTTCTTACACAGCCTTTGGCAAAAAATGCTGAGCGGGGTCAGACACTCTTTGCGGCGAAGACGTGACAGATCAATCGACTGTGCTGCATCAACAACTTCTCCCCCGGAGGCATCCGCTTCAGTCCGGATCATTCCCACCGATCGGAAACGTTGCAGGCGTGCCCGACATTCAGTCTATAGAGTCACCAGTGAGAACAATAAGAAGGGTCTCCTAGAACAGTGGTCCCCAAGCCTGGTGCTCGGGACCCCCAACAGGACAGGTTTTAAAGGATCACCTTGGGGAAATGCAGACTGAATCCTGCAATCACTGAGCAGCAAATCATATCACTGACTGTGCTTTACATATCCTGCAAACCTGGCCTGTTAGGGGACCTGAAGGGTCTAGAGACGGAAGTCCAAAAGACCTAGGGGAGGTGGTCACTCCACCGCAGGGAGGGTGAAGGCGTGACACTCCGGACACACAGAGATCCTCTGGTTCTTGGACCTGGTGTGTCCGGAGTCAGATTCCTAATGAAGACGTTGCTTTTCTGATCTCAGACAACCCATCAAATTGAGAAGCAGAGTAACCAATGCCGACCGTGGAGCTCTATCATGCTGGCTCCCCTGTGCCCCATTACACCATGAATTGCAGGGAGATGGACTGTCAAGCTATGATGCACAAAAGGGTTAATTTAAAGTGATAGCTGCTGTGCTGATGCTCCAATGGGTGGTGGGGGTGGGTATACGGGGCACACACAGCGGGCGGTGTACGGGGCACACACAGGGGGCGGCGGTGGTATACGGGGCACACACAGGGGGCGGTGTACGGGGCACACACAGGGGGCGGCGGGCGGGGCACACACAGGGGGCGGTGTACAGGGCACACACAGGGGCGGCAGTGTACGGGCGCACACACAGGGGGCGGAGTACGGGGCACACACAGGGGGCGGCGTACGGGGCACACACAGGGGGCGGCGGCGGTGTACAGGGCACACACAGGGGGCGGCGGGCGGTGTACAGGGCACACACAGGGGGCGGCGGCAGTGTACAGGGCACACACAGGGTGGCATACAGGGCACACACAGGGGGTGGCGGTGGTATACAGGGCACACACAGGGTGGCATACAGGGCACACACAG